>JAJJXL010000048.1:0-228485 GCA_024516145.1 Pyronema domesticum
AGCCCAGATAAGGAAGATCAGGAAATCCGGCAACTAAGGACAAACACTTCACCTGAGCTGATGATGCATGCATAAGATGGGATATGTGCTCAAATGCCCTACAGAGGCCATATTATTAGACATAATATATTGGCAAATGACGGGTTTAGCAACAGCGCATGCACAATATGGCCGAGAGGATCACCAAGAGTCATCCGATTGGTTTGGGAATGATTTGGAGCATTTGCATGGAAAAATTCAAAATATGGAATTTGTATGCGAACAATATCATGTTTGCATGCTCTCTACCAACGTCAACCAGTACTTGGCATTCCAACCACCGCAACATACCTGGTGGGTATATGAGTGGGGAGCTCAAGTCAGAAAACATAAAATATGAAAAAAGCCCCCACTTGAAGAAGCCATCATCCAGCAAAAGACCCACAATTGTCCCATCAATTACAAGCAAGTCCCAGAAAGATATTAGTACCTCATACTTGACTATTTACACAATACTCGAAAAACCTATACAACAATACAACCAAGACCCTCTTCGAACAATAAGACCATCACAGATTGCTGTTCACACTTGAACGCAATTTCCATCGATGATCTTGAAATGCTCCCTGAAATGAGCAGGAGAGTTTAAGATTATAACACATTATTACTCATCATCCCTATGAGAATCCCCAGAGAAGTAAATAATTCTCATCACTGGAATTATTACTTCTCATTTTTCTTTTTCGGAGATATTGAGTTACCCTACCATCAGTCATGAGATAGCCCCTGGTTAACACATCCTGAGGGATGGTTAGATGAAGTTGGAAGTCCAAAAGTCTATAAAGAGGTCTATGTCTCCCACAGTCTCCAAGATCATCAGCAATGAAATCCTCCTCAAGACAAGTTACCAGAACAATCCCACCGAACCTCAAGAAGACACCCCTTAAGTTTATTCTGCCTTGTAATCGATAGTTCGAATAAACTTCATAGCCTATCTGAGAGCAACAAACGAGCATTCGAATTCAAACGAAACGAATTATCAAAACCCCTTCCGCATAGCAGAAACTGTGCCCAGGGTCACACTCGAGGCCTCCATGCACACCGTACCGAGATGAACCTCCATGGAGAATAAGTTAGACAGAGTACTCACCTCCCTGGTGAACCTACACACCAATTACAGAAAATCGCGACATCCATGGACAACATCGAATTCGCAGTAGGTGCCAATGGTATGTACAAGCTCACCATGCCCCCCCAAACCACCCCTGCACACCACCCCCCGACCCAGATACAGCCTACATCCCCCTCCGAGCTACAGCTCCTCCGCAAGGCTATCAAACACATCAGAGCCAAATTGCTGTACTGGTGCACCTGGGCAGAAAATGCAGAAACCGAGCTGAACAAGCACCACTGCACCCCTGAAATCATCCAGTCAGCCATGGCAAGGACCCGCTGCCTCCACCCTCCACTTCCCCAACCTCCCTCCTGCCACCCACACCCCCCCTGTTAAAACCAAGGCCAAAACCCCTGCCCTGAACCACAAACCTCCCCCACCCCCAGGACATCATCATACCATGCTCGGACCCCTGCGCTCTCCCCAACAGCGCCAAAGTTGCACTCGGTCAGGCAGTCAACGCCACCCTCCAGAAGGCCAATTCACCTGCCACAGTCGCGATCATGATGGTTCGCAAGAACATGGCGGGCAACGTCCTCCTCACCCTGTCCACCCAGACCCTTGCCATCGACATCACGAGCCACCTCCCAGTCATCAAGGAAGCTGCCATGGCAGTCCACCCATCCCTCTTGCCCCCATGCCTCAATTTATTTATTTTTTATTCCTTCATTAGCATACCCAACCATAAGGTTATGATGCAGTCTACATATACACATAAGTTCAGGCCTGGCTGTTACCCCAGGAGCCTGCTGGGATAAGCCCCAGAGCAGTCATCATGGTTGGCAGTGTAGCCTCCTCCTTTTTCTCTCTGTTTTAGTCCATCTCGCATCGTCTTGTCCATGAGCCCTGTTTGCTCTGGGGCCACCATGCCAGGTTCCCCTCCATCCTCCACCCTGCCCCTGCCCTGTTTTATACATTTTTCCGCCTGTATTTCCCCCGCTGAACAAAAGAAAAAGATAATCTCTGCACCCAGTTCATCCCTTCTCCTGTCTCCCCATTCCTTTGTCCCTCTCAGTTCTCCGCCCTTCATCTCCCTCCCATCCTGCTTCTGAAAGCTGAACAAATGCCTGCATTTCAACTTTGAAAACCTATATACATAAAGCAAAGAAATAGCAACCTGTTACCCCCAATATACTCGAACGTACGCAAACCAGCAAAGCAAATAAAAACAGAAAAGCACAATTAACTTTGCTCATCACCTTCATTCCCTTCACTATGTTGTTTTTTTTTTTTTTTCTTATTCTTTTTTTATTTTTTTTTCTTCATTGTTAACCAGCTGGGAGGGCATCATGCTCCTCCATCTGGTCCAGCAGCGTGCCCAGGCCTGTGATTAGCAAGCCGGGGGTGTCCCTAAATATGGCAGGCAAAACCGCAGACATCATCCTAGTCCAAGAAGCCAATATTACAGACCCCAGGTACGCTACTACCCATCCCAAATTCCTTCTCCTCCTCCCCCCCCAGTGGTGACCGCAGATCCAAATGCACAGCCACATATATATCCAAACATAACCCCCACCTCCAGGTCACTCCCAGACTGGACATGAGTGAGGACCCCAATCTCCAAGTCCTCGAACTCGGTACTTGCCCTCATCCTGCCCATGTACATCCTCAACATGTACCATGAAAAAGAACCCATATCCCAAACATACACCATCCCTCGCTCCCTGGCACTGCTGGTCCTACCCAGACAGTGCATCATCATTGGCGATCTCAATGCCCACCACCAACTGTGGAACCCTTGAGTAAGGCACCCCACAAGGGCCGATGAACTCACAATGCTAATCGAGGAGCATGGGTGGCACCTCGTCAACGTCACAGATGTCACCAGGTACACCTACAACAATGGCACAGGATCGTCAGTCCTGGATCTCATGATCGCCGCCCTGGCGGTAGCCAAGGAAGTGTCAAACTGGGTCATTGATGAGGAGGACCCAACCGGATCTGACCACAAGGTAGTTACCTTCCAGATTACCTCCCTACACCCAGACGCAGAATACATGCACCCAGAACCCTGCCTCAACTGGCGCAAAACAGACTGGGACAAGTTCGCCTCCACGCTCCAACACCTCGCCGCCAAAAAACACCCCCTGTGGAGCTCCCTCTGCTCGAACCCTTCCCCACAAAACCTTGATGAATGGGTGACCTTGCTCCACAACATCATGTTCTCCATGTCCACTACTTCCACCCCTCTGCTCCTCCTATCTCCCAGATCCAAAGGCTGGTGGATGGCTGAGATAGAGCAAACTCGTAAGGCCATGTCCCATGCTTGCTGGACATGGCAGAGATCCTGCCTCCCTCACCATCACGCCAACTACCGTTCCCTCCGAAACATGCACTTCTGACCAATATGACATGCAAAGGACTCGCTGTGGAAGGAATACCTATTGCAGGCAGAGGGCGCAGATATATGGGCTGCGTTCCAATATACAAACCCATGCCACACCCAAATCATCCCGCCCATTCGCTCAATGGTAGGTGACAAGGTCCGCCTCTGTGTGGACTTCGAGAGTAAGGTGGAGGCCTTCCAGGCCCTCTTCCCCCCCCTCACCCCCAGCCCCCCCTACACACAACTCCCCCGGCCGATCCGAGCTTCCATGGCAGGCTTTCACCCCAAAAGAGATATGGGTAGCTATACAGACCTCGTCACCAAAGAAAGCCCCAGGCCCGGATGCCATAATGTTTGCAATGCCTACAACCAGTGTATGCAGCTATACCGGAACACATGAATGCCTTTGATGCCAAGCTTGGAGAGGTGGGATACCACCCCAAGAACTGGTGACAAGCCACCACCATTATCATACCCAAGCCCAACAAGCCAAATTACAGCTCTATCAAAGCATACTGACCCATTGCCCTGCTAAACTGCCTAGGAAAAGTATTAGACAAGCTTATGGCTTCGAGGCTGGCCCAAATGGCAGAGATGTACAACCTACTACAACCCCGACCAGATCAGCAGGAGACCCCTGTGCTCGGCTATGCACGCAGCGATGGTGCTCATGCACGAGGTCGAAGTGAATGCCAGGCAGAAGTTGATAACATCATCGCATTTCCTGGATGTCCGAGGCGCCTTGGACAATGTCTCATGTACCTGCCTCCTGTATACAATGCACCAACTCCGCTGCCCTTGCCTGGTCCTCTCCTGGGGAGCTACCTTCCTTGCCGACAGAACTATGGCACTCTCCTTTGATGGCCGTACAGACACCCAATGACCTATCAACACTGGCATTCCCCAGGGCTCCCCCGCCTCTCCGATCCTATTTTTAATATACCTCCGCAAGCTCGGTGTTGAAGACCTCCATTGTGTTGCCCATTGGGATTACTGCCCTCACATGACGGGGCAGGCCATGGGGCATGTAAAAGCCGGCTCTGGTGTTGTCAGCGAGTTGTGAGCCATCGGTGTAGATGATAATGTTGGGGGGGTTTGCCGGAGGTCGTGGAGGAGGCAGAGGTGCACCGGGGCGGCTTCGTCTTTGTGTAGGTGGGAAATGTCAATGGTAATTGGGCTCAACCCCCATGGTGAGCTGACGGGGTGGGAGGTGTCTTCCATGACATCGTCGGGGATTACCCAGGGGCCGGCGTAATGTAGCAGTCGTACTAAGCTGGAGGGGGGTAATGGTGGTGGTCGCCAGGGACAGTCGTATTAATTGGGGTCCTGAATGGCGGAGGCGAAGTGGTTGGGGATGGGGAAGGAAGAGGGGCAGCGTCTGACGACTGGGTGGGAAGGGGGAAGGGTGAAGAGGCGAAGGACGTAGTTGCGCTGTAGCTTTGTGAGCCAGACTGAGACTGGAGGAATGGCAGCTTCATTATGTAGGGCGAGGGTGGGGGTCGAGCGGAAGGCATTGAGGATTTGCCAGAGGGCGTTGTTTTGTTGGGTTTGTAGATTGCTTTCCAGGGTCTTTTGGCTGCTCCACCAGATCTCTGCACCAAAATTGGACCTAGTCTGGACACATGCATGGTAAAGTAAGTGAGTGGAGGAGGGGAGAGACCTGTTTCGAAGCGTACGAGGCTGCACAGGGCACTGAATGTTCTGGAGGCGGCGGTCAGCTTGTTATGTACATGGTTCAGAAAAGCCAATTTTCTATCAAAGTAAATCCCTATCCGCCGGACTGTATCCTTCTTTCCTCCTCTTTTGCCTGGGGTGACTTCAGTGCCATTCGGTAGGCATATGTTTGTTGTTGCGCAGTGTGTGTCTTCGTGGGTTTTGTGGAAATGAAGCATTTTGGACTTGGCATCATTGAAAGCTATGGCACTGTTTTCAGCCCACCTGAAGGCAGTGCATGCCGCTGCTTCTAGCTGCCGGGCATTGTCCTCTGTGGTGCATCCATGGGCCACCAATGCTACATGGTCATTATAATTTGGGGCCATATGTGGGCATGGGTGAGGTTGAGTTTGTCAAAGAGTGGGCATAGGTACAGGAGAACAAGCATGGGTGATGCTGGGGAACCTTGCAGGATCCCAGTTGAGATGGGGCATTGTTCGTTGGTGCAGCCTTTGAAAGACAGTGCTGTAGTTCGGTTGGAGAGGAAGGATGCTCCCGATGTCAGCACGGGCTCAGGGCATCCCAGTTGGTGCATTGTATATAGTAGGCATTCGGAAGACACATTGTTGAAGGCCCCCCGTACATCAAGGAAGAGATCTGACGTCACTAGTTTTCTTTGGGCATTCGCTTTGATGTCGTGGGTTAGTGCCATCACTGCATCTATAGCCGATTGTTGGGGCCTGCCTCCAATCTGGTCAGGGTGTAGAAGATCATGGGCCTCTGCCATCTGTCCTAGACACATTGCCATAAGTTTTTCAAGTATCTTACCCAGGCAGTTCAGAAGGCCCATCAGGCAGTAAGCCTTCGGTGCGCTGTAGTTGGGTTGATGTGGTCTTGGGATGATAATGGTGGTGGCCTGCCGCCAGCTATGGGGGTGGTAGCCTGTTGTCCCAAGAGCAGCGTAGAAGGAGTTAAAGTGGTGAGGGATGGCCACATATGCTCTCTGTAGGCATGCGAAGTCGAGGGTATCTGGCCTGGGAGCTTTTTTCAGCGAGGAGGTGTTGATTGCTCGTTGGATCTCCGTCGGGGAGAAGGTTTGCCATGGGAGTGTGGGGCATTGCCGGGAGCTGCTTGTTGAGGGTGCTGACGGGTGTGGTGGGAATACGGCTTGGAAAGCCTCAACTTTACTGTGGAAGTCAATGTGGGTTCTTTCTTCACCATTCACCATAGTCTTCAGGGTGGGGGTCATCTGGGTCCGTCTGGGGTTAGTGTAGCGGAAGGCCGCCCACACGTCTGGGCCTTCGGCCTGGGACAGATACTCCTCCCATAGTGCGTCTTTTGCATAGCGGATTTTCTGGAAGTGGGCGTTTCGGAGGTGTTTTGCATTTGAGGTGATGGGAGGAGAGGCGGGAGTGTTGCCAGGTCTTGCGGGCACAAGTCATGGCTTTGCGGGTGGTTGTCACTTCGTCTGTCCACCACCATTTGGAGCGTGGTGAGCAGGTGAGGTATGGGGGTGGAGGCGGTTGCTGCCTCGGTGATCATGTCTCGCAGCATTTCTGCCCAGGAGTCCAGGTTTGTTGGGGAGGGGTTTCTGGACGAGTGCCTCCAGTGGGTGTTGTTGGCTTCACAGAGTTGTTGGAGGGTAATCATAAAGGTGTCCCAGTCTGTCTTTTTTCCAATTAAGACAAGGCGACAGGGTGTTGAACTACAGGTCGGGGTGGAGTGAGTCCACTCGGAAGTGGATCACTTCATGATTGTTAACCGGGGGCTATCTCGTGATGGATGGTAGGGTAACTCAATATCTCTGAAAAAGAAAAATGAGAAGTAATAAATCCTGTGATGGGAATTATTTACTTCTCTGGGGATTCTCGTAGGGATGATGAGTAATAACATGTTATAATCTTAAACTCTCCTGTTTATCTCAGGGAGCATTTTGAGATCATTGGTGGAAATTGCATTCAAGTGTGAACAGCAATCTGCGAGGGTCTTATTGTTCAAGGAGGGTCTTGATGGTATTGTTGTGTAGGTCTTTCGAGTATTGTGTAAATAGTCGAGTATGAGGTACTAATATCTTTCTGGGACTTGCTTTTAATTGATGGGATGATTGTAGGTTTTTTGCAGGATAATGGCTTCTTCGACTGGGGGCTTTTGGTTATTTTATGTTTTCTAACTTGAGCACCCCACTCATATACCCACCGGGTATGTTGCGGTGGTCGGAATGCCAAGTACTGGTTGACGTTGGTAGAGAGCATGCAAACATGATATTTTTCGCATACAAATTCCATATTTCGAATTTTTCCATGCAAACGCTCCAAATCATTCCCAAACCAATCGGATGACTCTTGGTGATCCTCTCGGCCATATCATGCATGTGCTGTTGCTAAACCCGTCGTTTGCCAATATATTATGTCTAATAATATGACCTCCGTAGGTCATTTGAGCACATATCTCATCTCATGCATGCGTCGTCAGCTCAGGTGAAGTGTTTGTCCTTAGTTGTCAGATTTCCTGATCCATCCTTATCTGGGGGCTGCGGCTTCCTGTGCTGTCTGTACACCTTGCCAACACTTCACCATGGTAGATGTCATCTGGGCCTCCTGTGGCTTCCAATAGGATCCAACTTCCATTTCCATTTGTCTATCTGTGCTTATTCTAGTCATATCGGGCTAACAGAAGGTTGTCTGCAAGATAAGGTTTCCTGTATTGTCGGCTGCTTCAGGGCCGCTGTGCCACATATTGGTCTTTACTGCCTATGTCAAGCCTTATCTCCTTTGGCCCACTAGACTCCATTATTGCATGTCGTATCTTAATGACGTTCAGTATTGTTCCTTCGGGTTTCCGATCATCTCTGCTGAGCTTCCTCAGTAACATATGATTCTTGATTTGGACATGGCACTCAGTCGTAGGGTACATTCAATTCATTCTTAAATACCTAACACTGTTCTCCTTATCCATCACTTCCTCATCCTCATTATCGACCTCGACTTCCTCCAGCCTTCGTCTATGGTCAATTACAGCAGACTTGGTCACATATGGCGAACTCCTCCTTTTACATTTCTCTTCTTTTTATCCTTCTGCCTTTCTTTGTCCCAGCCCCTTCTATGCCTGCCTGTTGGGGTGGTCCTGCATGACACGGCACAATGTTCGAATATGGCGAAATGCATACAGTGAAGGGTAGTTCCTCTCTGGACTTGTGGCCCCGTAACAACCACAGTGGCCCAGGCTATAAGTGTTCCAGGTTATTTCTAGGGGGTTTGTTTTCGATGTGGTGAAAGGGTTTTCGGTGTCTGATTGATGTTCCATGGCCGGGGGGTGGGGTGGCATTGACGGTGAGGTCTGCTGACCAGCTAAAAAGCTCCAGGATCCAAATTTCATGCTGTAACTCAATGGATAATCGAAAATCGGGCCTGGGAAAGCCGGGGAGGGGTAAATTGGGGTTGCCGATTCGAATTCCGCCAGAAAAATCTGGAGAATTCTGGGTTGTCGTTGGAAATGCAGGGGGGGGGGGGGGGGGGGGGGGGTTGCTTAACAGGGTGATTGTTTGTTCGTCCAGGCAGGGGATCGTCACATTGGTAGTACACTGCTGTACACAAGAAGACAATGCCCGGGCCCTGGAGGCTACAGCCCACACAGAATTCCAATGGGCCCACAATAAAGCGATGGCATTTGATGACACCAAGTCCGAATTACTACATTTCCACCATGCATTCCAGGACACCACACCCGATGCCATCAACATACGACTACCAAATGGAACAGTGGTGAAACCAGGGATACCCGGGGGCAGAGAGGACATGGTCCACTGCATTGGAATTTTATTTGATAGAAAACTGGCCTTCAGCCATCATGTACAAGTGAAACTAATGGGCTGTGTCTAGGTCCTTCAGTGCACTCTGCAGCCTTGTAAGACATGAAACAGGTTTGTCGCCCTCTGCAACATGCTCGCTTTACCATGCATGCATCCTCTCTAGGTCCGACTTCAGAGCTGAGAACTGGTGGATGGGGCAACCAACCCTCCAATGATGCCTCCAAACTCAACAAAATGCTGCCCCTCCACCGAATACTCAATGCCTTCAGATCTACCCCAACAGTTGCAGTACACAACGAAGCCGCCCTCCCCCTGTTTCAGTCTGTATGCACAGCAAGCAAAGAAAATACACCCTCTGCCTCTTATCACTCCCCTCATCCCACCCAGTAGTTAGATGCTGCCCCTCCTCCTTCCCGACCAACAACCACCTCTCCACCACAATCCATGACCCTGCCGAATATGACTTCAACTGGACCCAGTCCCACCAGCACCCCTCCTGTCTTGTTCGAATACTCCACACCCTCCGCCAATGGGTACTCCCAGATGATGACCAAAGCCCACCCCACCCCCCCCCCCCCCCCTGCATTTCCAACCACAACCCAGAATTTTCCAGATTTTCTGGCGGAATTCGCATTGGCAACCCCAATTTACCCCTCCCCGGCTTTTCCAGGCCCAATTTTCCATTATCCGTTGAGTTACAGCGTGAAATTTGGATCCCAGAGCTTTTTGGCTGGTCAGCAGACCTCACCGGCAATGCCGCCCCACCCCCTGCCTGTGGAACATCAATCAGACACCGAAAACCCTTTCGCCACATCGAAAACAAACCCCCTACAAATTTACAACCCCCCCCCCATCTGTGGTTGTGGCACAACACCCCTCCTCTCCCCCTCCACTGCCCCCTTACGCGGAATCTGTTCATGTGACTATGCGGAGCCACAGTCATGTGATGGGATGACCTCTCTTACACGTGCAGATGACACCGACATGGATGAGGATACTAGCCCACCTAGCACCCCCTCGCCTAACCCTAGCACACCACGCAATGTGACTAATGCACCCGAAAAAGCTGCATGGCTGAGCGCCAAACAGAACCCTGGCTCATGCAGGAACCCGCTGTCAGATGTCACGACTCCTCAACATCACCAACCGATCACAACCAGCTCTCATGGAAGCATCTTCTCACCTGACCTGATCTCTCTCGACTCCTCCCGACATGCACCACAATACATGGTACCCGGATCCTACAAGTTCAAGCCAGCAAGCGACAAGCCCATTACTCAATTTCCGGGCCTCACTGAGCGCGCAGCACACACGAAAGCCGCAGTCAATAAAGCCCGAAGCGAAACAACCAGTGCTGCAGTGAAGAAACACCACCTCCGGAAATCCACCAATGATAGCAATGATGGGACCTTTAACACTCCCAACCCCGACACTACTACCCAGCTCATCAGCGAGGTAGCCAACCTCAACCAGCAAATGGCCCGCATTGAGGAGCTCGCCAAAGCCACTGCCGCGATCAGCAGGAGGCTGGATAAAATCGACAATCGTGACAACAGAACCCATAAAGGCTGACCACTCCCGCCCCGACATGCTGACCACCTCTGCCCAAACCCCCCCCAAGGCCCTTTCCGAGGTAGAATACTGGCATGAGGTCCGCATGGTCCTCATGACTGCCCTCCGTGAAAATAACATTGCCCCCCCCCCAATCCCCGATCACCCCACCCCCCCAACCTATCCCCCCATGCCTGGCCCCCCCTCCTGTACAACACACATGCACACCCGCTCAACCCTGGAAAGGCACCCCCACCTCGAAAGCTCTATTCACCGCAGCCCCCAAGCCGAAACAACAGGCCCCAAAAAACCCCCCGAAGAAAACCCCCTGCCCCCAGGAGCTGGTGATCCCCTGCTCTGACCTGCAAGCCCTACCGGATGGCATGAAGGCTGCCATTGCAGAGGCCGTCAACAAAGCTCTAAGAGCAACTGACGCCCCCACCAACATAGGCATCCTCACGGTGAGAAAGAACATGTCAGGAAACATCCTGCTCACCCTTCGCCCCGACACCCCCCCTCCCCGAACTGCTTATCTGCCTTCCCCTGATCCAAAAAACAGTCCAGAACATTCACCCCTCCCTGATGGCTCCCAGAATTACCGAGCAATGGCACAAACTCACCATACATGGCATTCCCATTGATCACTTTCCCGACAATGATGAAGGCATGACCTGCCTACAGTCCGAGATTGAAACAAATCACAAGGTAAGGCTGGCGCAGCACCTGTGCTACATGTCCCACCCAGACAAAAGGGCAGGCAAAGCCGGGTGTAGTGTCATCATGGAATTGCGATCCATCGATGTAACGGCAGGACTGGAGCAGACGAAGATCCAGGGAACTCGCAGTGGCCTGGGTGGGGAACTGGGCGGCGAACTGGGCAGGCTGGGCTGGATGGACTAATCGCATGGCTGGACAAGAGGGCAGTGGGTGAGAGGGAGAGGAGTAGACTTATATTGTAGAGGTACAAACGTTGTGTAAAGAACTTACTCGACAGCGATCAACCCCATATATATACATGACCATATCCCATTCCTCCATTCCTAATTCCCCATAAGCCTCCTCCTCATTCCTCGGTATTCCTCTTCCGATCCTCCTCGTCCCTGGTTATTCCTTTTCCCTTAATTGCCCTTCCTTTCCTCCATACGTTTCCCCTTTCCCTTATTCTGAAAATCCCATTCCTCATCCGGCAATTCTTCTGTAACCTTTGTGGAAACTTCTCGAGACCAGTGACATCACTAGTCTCGTCCGCGGCTAACCTGGTGATGAGGTGGTCTCCTGCGCTTGCGCGGTTGCGCCGTGACAGTATCCCCCCTCCAGGGCCGAGGTCCTCAGAGGCCTTGCATGGGGAGAGGGAGTGGACCAGGGTTGTTGGGGTAGTGTCTGTGGAACTCGTCGATTGCTTGTAGCTCATTGACTTCCATAGCAGGCTCCCAGGTAAGAGTGTGGTGGCCTCGCCACTTTATGAGGTATTGTAGTCGCCCTGGGAAGATGTGGCTATCTACCATCTTTTCGACTTCGTATTCCGGCTCCCCCTCCACTACGACAGGCTCCGGTGGAAGCAGGTGTTGTCCTGGTAGGGGGTCCCTTCAGGTGGGTTCGAGGAGCGAGATGTGGAAGACTGGATGTATGTCCATCGTTGCGGGGAGGTTGAGCTGGTAGGCATATTTCCTGACTTCCTTGATGACAGTGAAGGGACCGTGGTGTCGATTGTCGAGCTTGCAAGAGGGACAGTTGGTACGTAGATTGCAGGCATTAAGCCAGACCTTGTCTCCTGGTAAGTAGGACGGGGCAGGCATTCGATGGTTGTGGGCGTATTCGCGCTGTCTGTCTTGGGTGGATGCGATTTCAGCCTTTGCATAGTCATGGATTTCGGCAAGCAATCGAGTGAGAGATTGTGCTTGGCCTTCTTCCGGGGTGTCTACTCAGAGGTCTGGCTTGAAGTCGAGTTTGGGGTGCATACAGTAGTTCGCGAAGAAAGGTGAAAGTCCAGTAGTCTCCGAGATGTGGTTGTTTGCGGTGAACTCGGGGAGGGGTAGATATTGGGCCCAGTCATTCTGTTGGTAGTTGACGTAGGCCCTTAGGTATTGTTCCATGACTGAGTTGGTTCGCTCAGTCTGACCGTCTGCCTCGGGGTGAAAGGCGGTGCTTAAGCGGGGTTCGATGTGGAGGGTATTGCAGAGGTATTTCCAAAATTGGGAGGCAAACTGTGGGCCTCTGTCAGATACTATGGTCTCAGGGAGGCCATGCAAGCAGAAGATTTTTGCAATGAAGAGGTTAGCCAGTTCTTTTGCGTCAGTGGTGGTGGAACAGGGGATGAAATGTGTCATTTTGGTCAAACGATCTATGACTACCCAAATTGCATCATAGCCATTCAAAGTCGGTAACCCAGTTACAAAATCCATCGAAATGTCCCGCCATGGACGTTCAGGTACCGGTAGAGGATTTAGGACCCTGTAAGGTAAGTGCCGGGAGGTCTTCGATCTTTGGCAGGTGTGACAATTTGCAATGAACCGTTCGACATCTTTCTGTAGTGTTGGCCAGAAGTAACATCTTCTTATGAGGTCGAAGGTTTTGGCTCGTCCGGGGTGTCCAGTGGCAGGGATGTCATGGTTGTTCTGTAGGATTCGTAGTCGCAAGGAATCATCGGCAGGGACATACAATCGTTGCTGAAAATAGAGGCGGCCTTTGTGCACTGCACATTCGGAAAGGGTGATTTCTCGACTGTGTTTTGTTCCTTCGTAGAGTGCGGTGATGATCCGTTGGGCGAAGGGGTCAGTTTGGGTTGCTTTTAAGATATCTTGTGAGAGGGCAGAATGGGGTGTAGACAGTACTGCTTCCCAAAGCTGGAGTTCGTTTGGAAGGTTGTGTGGTTTGAGAATGGCTTTGTGTTGTTCGATGAGGCAGTCATCCCCTCCCTGAGGTAGGTCTCCAGACTGACGAGTGAGGGAGTCAGGTTTTGCTCCTGCTTTACCAGGCCTATACACAATTTTAAAATTAAAGCGCGATAGATATTCTGCCCAACGGGTTTGCCGATGGTTGAGGAGCTTGGTGGTCATAAAATATTCCAGGTTTTTATGATCACTGAGTACCTTGATAGGGTGGGACGCACCTTCCAACTCCGGTCGCCATTCCTCGAATGCCCGGATGCTAGCCATTAACTCCTTATCATAAATCTCGTAGTTACATTCCGCCAGGCTATGTTTTTTCGAAAAGAAGGTGACCGGGTCGAGGATTCCCTCATCATCATACTGAGAGAGAATTCTGGCGGAGACGTAGTCTGAGGCATCGGTTTCCACAATAGCCTCACAGTCGTAGTCGAAGTGTCTTAGGATTGGGGCAGTTGTGAAGGCATATTTCAGAGCGGCGAAAGAGTCGATACAGGCGGTATCCCAGATGAACTTGGTATCGGCGGGTCAGTGGTGTCACAATGGAACTGTAACTTTTGATAACACGTCAGTAGAAATTAGCGAAACCAAGAAAGGACTGAACGTCCTTGACATTCTTGGGGGTCGGCCATTCCTGGATGGTAGTAACTTTGGCGGGGTCCATCTTAGTTCCACTCGTTGAGATGATGAAGCCAAGGTACTTCACCTCTGGATGGTGGAACTCACACTCCTCGGGTTTCAGATGGAGGTCTGCATCACATAGGGCTTGGAGGACCTTTCGAACATGGGTGTGGTGATCGTCAAGGTTGTCGCTGTAAATCAGGATGTCGTCGAGGTAACCAGTGACAAAGACATCGAGGTAGGGTCGTAAAACATCGTTGATAAAGTGCTGGAAGCTGGCAGGGGCATTGGTGAGCCCGAATGGCATCACGAGAGATTTGAACAGTCTGTATGTGGTTCGGAAAGCTGTTTTGCACTCTTCCCCGTCGGCCATCCTAACCAGGTTGTAGGCCCCACAGATGTCAAGCTTGGTGTAGTACTTGGCCTTCTGCAAGCGTAAGAGAGTCTCGTGAAGTAGGGGAAGAGGGTACCAATTCTTGATGGTCCCTTCATTCAGACCTCTGTAGTCGATGCCCAGTCTGAGGGAACCATCACCTTTTTTCACAAAGAGTATAGGAGCTCCAGCAGGGGAGGAAGAGGGCTGAATGAAGCCCTTGGCCATGTTTTCATCCAGCCATTTCCGAAGCGCCTCTAATTCCATTTTCGACACGGGATAGATCAGGCCGAAGGGGGGCGTGAAGTTGGGTTGCAACGGGATTCGGTGATCGTAAGGTCGGTGGGGGCGGCAGTTTGTTGGCTTCAGCCTTGGAAAACAGGTGTAGGAAGTCGTGGTATTCGGGCGGGATGGAGCTTGGCAAATCGGTGACCACTTGCTCCTCGTTGGTGGCCATCGGGAGCTGTATCAGTGGGTCGGGGATTGGGAGTGCATCGGGAGGCTCTTCGCTGATGCCCTGTACTGTTACGGCCCGGTCAATGCAATGGGCTAAACAGTACTGGGAACCGAAGGTGACGAGGTTTGAGGCAAAGCGGATAACAATGTCGTGTTGTTTCAACCATGGGATGCCAAGGATGATGGGATAAGATCCTAGCTTGGTGACAAACATTGGGAGCTTCTCGCGGTGTCCCTGGATGTTTAGTGACACCTCTGTCAGATGAGTGATATCTCCTGATGAGATCTTTCGTCCATCGATGACTTCTAGAACTCGTGGGGTTTTTAATGGGTGTAGGGGCAGTTTGTGGTGAAGAGCAAAGGCTTGGTCGACGAATGCGTAGCCAGTTGCCCCACAATCGATCAGGGTGTGGGTCGGAATTTTCTTATGGTGAGAGGATAGGTCACATGTCACAATGAGGTGTTTCCTATCCAGGGATCCTTCTTCGATGGCAACATCTCCCACAGCAGTGTTCGAAATTGACAATGTATTCACTAACACAGATGGAGAGTCAACAGAACCACCAGGAAGAGAGCCATCCTGCTCTTCCCGGTTTACACATTTCCCGATTCGGATACATCCTCCCCATCCTCCTTGACTCAGTCACCAACTTTGGTGGCGGCTACTCGTACTGGGCGTGCTGGGGCTTTAGGGCGATTGGGGCAGTCCCGGGCCATGTGGTTGAATCCCCCACAGAAAGGCAGCGATTCTCATCAATCCTCTTTTGACGTTCCTCCAGGGAGAGACGGCATTGAGCGGCTGACAGGTCCATCAGGGCAGGACCGAAGTGGCCGCCTCCACTCCTGGTGGGTTGTGGGATGTTCTGCGCAGTTGCTGGGGGAGTGCTGCGAGGAAGGGAGGCAGAGATGGTCTTGGTTATGGTGGTGGGTCAGGTGCTTTCGGCTTTTCGGGCCCGGAACTGTTGGTCCCTTCATTTCATGACGGCTATGTACTGGTTCCAATCCTCCGGGATATCCTGAGTGCTGAGAATGTCTGTCAATTCCTCGCATAGGCCCCGGTGGAAGGCGGCCCTCTTCGCAGCATTACTGCAGTTAAGGTCGGAAGCAAGGCATTGGAATTCTGCAAAGTATGTGGCGAAGTCTCGGTTTCCCAGACGGAGCTTAGCAATGGCCCGTTCTGCAGTGTTGATATGATCGGGGTCACCATAGGATTCCTCCAAGGTGGTAACAAAGTCTCCGAAGGTTTCCAAATTGACGTGGTCATTTTCCACCAAGTGGAGCATCTGCTCCAGGGCAGGTCCATCAAGTTGGGAGAAGGTGTAGCGGAGTTTTGACTGTTCGTCGGGAAACTCCCCAGGTCGGTCGATGAGGCGCAGGCGCAACATGGTAAGGAAGGGCCTCAACTTGTTGTGCTCCTCCCCGGTGAAGGGCTTGGGGTCTGGCTGGCCTTTGCAGTGGACAGGTACGGAGGTTGAAGCAAGGTTGGCCAGGGCAAGGGTCTGGGAGAGTTGGGACTCAAGCTGGGTGACCCGGGTGGAAAGGGCATTGTGGTCTGCCACAGCGGCATCCCGTTCTAGGGACAGGTCCTCAACTTCGGTGGCAAGGGCTGTGAACCTGTCGGTGAGGTTCTCGCTGGTGGTGAGCGCTCAGGCGAGGTTGACTGCTCCATGAAAGCTTGCACGTAAGTTGGCAGCATCAAGGGATTCGGCGGAGGTGGCAGCTAGGGCTTCGATGGCATGGGCGTGGTTGTCGAGGATCCTCACGATGAGTGGGGTGTCGGCGGGGGCGGGGGCAGGTTTGGACATAGTGCGAGTTCAGTGGAGGGTAGGACACAATGTAGTGTAATGGCGGGACTGGAGCAGACGAAGATCCAGGGGACTCGCAGTGGGCTGGGCGGGGAACTGGGTGGCAAACTGGGCGGGCTGGGCTGGACGGACTAATCGCAAGGCTGGACGAGAGGGCAGTGGCTGAGAGGGAGCGGAGTAGACTTATATTGTAGAGGTACAAACGTTGTGTAAAGAACTTACTCGACAGTGATCAACGCCATATATATACATGACCCTGGAAAGCAATCTACAAAGCCCACAAAACAATGCCCTCCGGCAAATCCTCAATGCCTTCTGCTCAACGCCCACCCTCGCCCTACATAATGAAGGCGCCATTCCTCCAGTCTCAGTTTGGCTCACAAAGCTACAGTGCAACTATATTCTTGGCCTCTTCACCCTTCCCCCTTCCCACCCAGTCGTCAGATGCTGCCCCTCTTCCTTCCCCATCCCCAACCACTTTGCCTGCACCATTCAGGACCCCAATGAATATGACTGTCCCTGGCGACCACCGTGAAAACCCCCCCTCACGCTTAGTATGACTGCTACATTATGCCAGCCACTGGGTAATCCCCAACAATGTCATGGAAGACACCTCCCACCCTGTCAGCTCACCATGGGAGTCGAGCCCAATGACCATCGACATTTCCCACCTACCCAAGGATGAAGCTGCCCCGGTGCACATCTCCGTCCTCCACGACCTCCAGCAAAGCCCCTGCAACATTATTATCTACACCGACGGCTCACAACTCTCTGACAACACCAGAGCCGGCTTTTACATGCCCCATGGCCTGCCCCATCAGGTGAGGGCAGTAATCCCGATGGGCAACACAATGGAGGTCTTCAACACTGAGCTTCGAGCTATCTACAAAGCTCTCCTGACCACCCAATCCTACATCACATGCCGCAATCTCCAGCACCAGCAGATCCACCTCTTTACCAACAATCAATCGGCAATCCACCATGCCGCCCATCTCGGATGAGGCCCAGGCCAAGAGACTGCCCCTGAAATCCATGACCTCGCCAGCTCCCTCCAAGACTATGACATCACGGTCACCATCCACTGGGTGCCAGGACACACAGATATCCCCGGCCATGAGGAAGCCAACTGCTTAGCCAAACAAGCGACCTCCCAACCACCCCCAACCACAATCCCTCTCTCCCTATCATGGCTGCGTAGAAAAATCGATGAACAACACTCAACTGACTGGCTCTCCTGGTACAACGACTCCCCAAAGCCAAAGGTGTATGCTGCACCACATCAGAGAAACCTCGACGCAGCCTACACAACCCTCCCATGGAAACAATCCACAGCTATCCTAGGACTTTGTACCGGCCACAGGTACTTCTTCGATTGTCTTGCCCACATCCCCTCCTGCAAATACCTGTCCCGCAACTGCTCCTGCCCCCTTCACCCCCCCCCAAACCCCCAAACACCTCCTTCTCTCCTGCCCCATCTTCCAAAGCCAACGAACTGAACTGCGACAAACACTCAAACTACACCACAGCTGGCAGCTCTCACTACCACTCATCCTACATACACCCCCCAGTACCAAAGCTCTCTCCACCATGATCTCTAGCCCAAAGTCGTGACAGCAGAATGGGCTCAATCAAAGTTAAGTAAGCAGCCCCTGGAGGAGGATCCCCTCGAACATACGATGATCGGCTGGGGTACACTGATGACAAAAGAGGATGAGCATCACGCCGTCACCACTAACATGTAAAAAAAAAAAAAAAAAAAAAAAAAAAAAAAAAAGTAAATAAATAGAAAGTGCACGGAGGCACACAGGGGACGAAAGGGATGGGGAGAGAGGGGCGCAGAGAGCGGACAAGGTCAGTCAGGAGGCGTTTAAACTTTCTTATCTTGTGGAGGAAACAAAGGTGGAAAAATGGCTAAAAATGGGAGGGCAAGGGAGGAGGAAAGGGAGGAATGACCTGGCAAGGTGGCCTCTGAGCACACAGGGCTCTTGGACTAGACGACGTGCAGACAAACCCGACTGCAGGGACTTGGGGGGCTACACCCCCAAACAAGAAGCATGCTCTGGGGCAGATCCCAGTGGGAGTCTGGGGTATCAGCCAGACTCCTAAATGTTGTACATAGTGTAGGCATGTCATAACCTTAAGGTTGGGAATGATAATGAGAAATCAATCAATCAATCAAACCCAGATGATGACATCAAAGACATGGTGTAACCAACATCTGCTCCATGGCATGCACTCCCTGTTACAGTAGACATCTCTCCCCTACCCAAAGATGAGGCTACCATTGCACACCTATCCCTCCCCCAACACCTCCGCCGGAACCCCCATAACATCATTGCATACACCAATGGCTCCCAACTGTCCAACAAGACTGGAGCCGGGTACTACATCCCTTATGGCCTCCCCTGACCTGTATGTGCAATCATCCCCATGGGTAATACCTCTGAGGTATTCGATGCACAACTAAGAGCCATCCACGAATGCCTTTTGTCATGCTGGAAATACATCACTCAACACCACCTCTGCTGCTGCTTGGCACACATCTTGACTGACAACCATTCTGCAAACCTCCATGTCTCCTGATCCAACAAGGGCCCCAGACAAGAAACCGCCCTCCTCATCCACCAGACAATCGACGACCTCCAAGACCTCGCAGTCCCATTAATGCTACACTGGGTCCCTGGCCACAATGACATTGACTGCAATGAGGAAGCCGACCGCCTTGCAAAATTGGTGGCATCCCAAGAACCCACTATCTCCCCCCCAGTATCCATCTCATGGCTCTGTTGTTGGGTCAAAGAACAACAAACTGCAGATTGGACAACATGGTATGATGCCTCGCCCAAACCCAAGACATACTGCACCCCTCACCGACGGCACTTGATCACCGCATACACCTCCCTACCCTGCTGACAATCCACTGCAATCCTCGGCCTCCGAACCAGACATGGATACTTCCTGGACTGCCTTGCCCATCCCCCCACAGAAAACTACCCCTCCTGATATTGCCCATGCTCAATGCACTCACCGCAAACCCCCAAGCACCTTCTCCTATCCTGCCTGACTTACAATGCAGCATGCAATGAATTGAGAAGCAAACTGAAAATCCACCGTAACCAATGCCTTATCCTACACAACATTCTACACACCACGAATGGAGTCAAAGCCATTGCCAACATGATGTAAGCGATGAAAATCGCGACACCAGAATGGGCGCATACAATGTTAAGTGAGTACCCCACAGAGAGGGACACCCCTGGCTCACTAATCACAGGCTGGGGCATGCTGCTGGACTAGACAGATGAGCACGATGCCCTCCCAGCTGATTAACAATTAAGAAGAAGAAAAAAAAAAAAAAAAATAATAAGAAAAAAAAAAACAATAATAAGAAAAAAAAAAAATAATAAGAAAAAAAAAAAAAACACCACGTTGAAGGGAATGAAGGCAATGACAAAAGTTAATTGTACTTTTTGTGTTTTTATTTGCTTTGCTTGTTTACGTACATTCGAGTATATTGGGGTAACAGGTTGCTATTTCTTTGCTGTATGTATATAGGTTTTCAAAGTTGAAATGCAGGCATTTGTTTGGCTTTCAGCAGCAGGATTGGAGGGAGATGAAGGGCAGAGAACTGAGAGGGACGAAGGAATGGGGAGAGAGGAGAAGGGATGAACTGGGCACAGAGATTATCTTTTTCTTTTCTTCAGCAGGGGAAATACAGGTGGCCCCAGAGCAAACAGGGCTCATGGACAAGATGACGTGAGATGGACTAAAACAGAGAGAAAAAGGTGCAGGCTACATTGCCAACCATGATGACTGCTCTGAGGCTTATCCCAGCAGGCTCCTGGGGTAACAGCCAGGCCTGAACTTATGAGTATATGTAGACTGCATCATAACCTTACGGTTGGGTATGCTAATGAATGAATAAATAAATAATAACCTGATCAACACCAGTATCCCCCAAGGGTCCCCTGCCTCACCATTCCTTTTCCTTCTATACCTCCACCCCCTCTTCAACACCCTCAACGCAGTGCACGCAACCCTCTGGATGCCACGCTACATTGATGACATCGCCCTCATAACCCACGGTCGAACATGCAAAGAAATTACCCGAGCCATGGAGGCTGCAGCCCACATAGCCTTCGCCTGGGTGCAAAACAATGCTGTCACCTTCAATGACTCCAAGTCGGAGCTCCTGCACTCGAATTGTGCTCGCAATGAAACTCACACTGCAGACACCATGTCTGCCTGCCCAATGGCATCATCGTCACCCCTGGTACAAAGGACAGATGACCAGACGTGGTCCATTGAATAGGCATCTATTTTGACTGAAAACTCTCCTTCACCCAACATGTCCACCTCAAGCTAATGGCCATGTCCTGGTCCCTCAACGCCCTCTACAGCCTATTCAGGTCCAAAACAGGTCTGTCACCCTCGGCGACCTGCACACTTCACCACGCATGTGTTATTTCATGGTCCAATTTTGGCTCTGAGATCTGGTGGACTGGACAGAAAGGCCTGGCCCACAAACTACAAACACAGCAAAACTCTGTTCTCCCCCACATACTCAATGCATTTCAGTCTACACTGACCCTCACCCACCATAATGAAGCCGCACTCCCCCCCATCTTGGTCTGCCTACAACACAAGCAATGCAAATTCATCCTGCACCTCCTTTCCCTACCACCCTCACACCCCATAGTTAGAAGATGCCCATCCTCCTTCCCCATCCCCAATCATTTCTACACCTACGCAGCCTCGTGCGTCACGAAACAGGTTTGTCTCCCTCCGCGACGCGGCTAATTTACCAGGCGTGTGTCACCTCTAGGTCCGACTTTGGAGCAGAGATTTGGTGGCGAGGACAAAAGAACCTGGAAACGACCCTACAACTACAACAAAATGCAGCCCTCCGCAGGATCCTGAATGCTTTCCGATCTACCCCCATCGCGGCCCTCCACAATGAGGCCGCCCTCCCCCCGGTCGCAGTCCGGCTTACACACAAACTGCGAAAATACTCCCTCCGTCTTCTCTCCCTCCCGACCACACACCCGGTCGTACGACGGTGCCCCTCTCACTACCCGATCCCCGGACACTCCATCGCCTCGCTGAGCGATGACCGGGAATACGACCACCCGTGGCACACTGACCGCCGCCCTCCCTCGCAGCTCATCCGCATCCTGCGCGAGATGCACAGATGGCTACACCCCGACGACGCAATCGAAAACACGGCACACCCACCCGATACGCCGTGGGCGCGTCCCCCCATAGATACCTCCGTTGCCGCCCTACCGAAAGATGAGGCCTCGAAAGCCCACCTCGACCTCCTCCACCGCCTCCAGCGACAACCACGAACCATCATCGCGTACACCGACGGGTCGCAGCTCGGCTCCTCGACGGGCGCGGGTTTCTACATACCCACCGGCCTCCACCACCCGATTCGCACAATCGTGCCCATGGGCGAAGTTGCGGAAGTCTTCGACGCGGAACTCCGAGCGATCTACGAGTGCCTGCGAACATGCTACCACTACATACGACGAGACGGACTCCGCCGCCGCCGAATTCACATCTTCACGGACAACCAGGCAGCAATCGCGCGAACAACACACGTGGCCCGAGGCCCAGGTCAGGAAACCGCTCGGCTCATCCACGAGGTCGCCACGGACATCAACTGCACCGACTCAACCATAACGATCCACTGGGTCCCCGGACACACCGACATACCCGGAAACGACGAAGCCGACGCACTCGCCAAACAAGCCGCCTCCACGGAACCCTCTACACCCTCGCCAGTTACGCTATCCTGGATACGTCGCCGAGTCCGGGAACAGCATACCACCGACTGGACGACTTGGTTTGACCGAAACCCCAAACCGAAAACCTACGCTGCGCCCTTCCGCCGCCGTTTGGACGCTACATACACCACCCTCCCCCGAAAGATCTCCTCCGCCGTCCTGGGGCTGCGCACCGGGCACGGATACTTCTTGGACTGCCTCGCGCAGCCCCCCACCGACGCCTACCCGTCGCGCAACTGCACCTGCCCGCTGCACCCCCCTCAGACTCCAAAACACCTCCTCCTGTCCTGCCCGGAGCACAGGACAGCCCGAGACACCTTACGCCGGGATCTCAGACTCGGTCGCCTCACCCGACCGCACCTGACCACAATCCTCCACACCACCGCCGGATCAAAGGCCCTTGCTACTTTCATCTCTGCCTCCAAAGTCGCCACCGCTGAGTGGGCACACTCAAGGTTAAGTACCCGCCCCCCGGAGAGGGACCCCCCGCTTTCGCTGACCACAGGTTGGGGAACACTGTTGGACATCGACGACGAGCACGCAGACCACGACGCGTAACGCGCCGAGACCGGTCGAGTGCTACTCCGCTCGCCTAAACTGTCTTCTGTATTTTTCTGTTTATTTCTTATTCTATCTTTGTTTCTGTCTTTTTTTGTGGGGGTTATTGGATTATACCGCAGGTTGTAAATGGGGAGATGAGAGGACGCTACGGAGAGGTAGAGAGAGGCAAACCGTCGGTCACATTCGTTTGATAGGTGTCGGTGTTTTAGGTCACAGGGATGAGCAGGGACGGGAAGGGAACATAGTACGGGGATGGAGAGCTGCTTTCTTTTGTTTGTTTCGTTTGAATTCATTGCTTCGCGGAGGAAATACAGGCGGTAAAAGAAGAAAACACGGGAGGGGAAGAGAGGAGGAAAGAGGGGAACCCGGCGCGGTGGACCCTGAGCAAAACAGGGCTCTTGGCAGATACGTCGCGAGGTGGACCACAAATCCAGGAGAAAGACGGGCGACAGACCCAACACCTGAAGACAAGCGGAGGACACCCAATGTAATGTTCGGGTTCCTTCACATATGCGTAGTTAGTTCTTTAGCTAGCTTTTCTGTATCATCGCCATAACCTTAAGGTTGCATGCGATTAATGATAAAAAAAAAAAAAAAAAAAAAAAAAAAAAGATGCCCATCCTCCTTCCCCATCCCCAATCATTTCTACACCTGTATGTGTGACCCTCATGAATATGACTGTCAGTGGCAAACAGCCAGGTGCCACTGTTAACCGGGGGTTGTCTCGTGACCGACGGTAGGGTAACTCAATATCTCCGAAAAAGAAAAATGAGAAGTAATAATTCCAATGATGGGAATTATGTACTTCTCTGGGGATTCTCGTAGGGATGATAAGTAATAACGTGTTATAATCTTAAACTCTCCTGCTTATCTCAGGGAGCGTTTTTGAGATCGTCGTTCTTAATTGCGTTCAAGTGTGAACAGCAATCAGTGAGGGTCTTAGGTATTGAAGAGGGTCTTGGTTGTATGGTCTTTCGAGTATTGTGTAAATAATCGAGTATAAGATACTAATATCTTTCTGGGACTTGGTCGTAGTTGATGGGACAATTGTGGGTCTTCTGCTGGATGATCGCTTCTTCGAGTGGGGGCTTTTGGGATATTTTATATTTTCTGACTTGAGCTCCCCACTCATATACCCACCGGGTACGTTGCGGTGGTCGGAACGCCAAGTACTGGTTGACGTTGGTAGAGAGCATGCAATCATGATATTTTTCGCATACAAATTCCGTATTTCGATTTTCTCAGCACAAATGCCCCAAAATGTTCCCAAACCAATCGGATGACACTTGGTGATCCTCTCGGCCGTATCGTGCATATGTCGCTTCTAATCCCGTCGTTTGCCGATATATTATTTCTTCTAATATCGGCTTCGTAGGGCATTCGAGCGCATATCTCATCTCATGCATATGTCGTCAGCTCCGGTGAAGTGTTCAACTTTGTTTGCCGGATCTCTTGATCCATCCTTATCTGGGGCTGCGGCTTCCTGTGCCGTCGGTATGCCTTGCCAACACTCCACCACGGTAGATGTCATTCGGGCCGCCTGTGGCTTCCGGTAGGTTTCATCTTATCTTTCCGTTTGTCCGTATGCATCCAGTCTCGTCATATCGTGCTGATCGAAGGCTGCCTTTTGATAAGGTTTCCTGTATTGTCGGCTGCCTCAGGATTAATGCACCTCGTATTGGTCTTTATCGCCTAAGACAATCCTTATCTCCTTCGGCCGACTAGACTCCACTATCGCATGTGTTATCATAATGACGTTCGGTATGATTCCTTCGGGTTCCGATCATCTCCGCTGAGCTTCCTCGGTAACATATGATTCTTGATCTTGGACTTGGCACTCAGTCGTAGTGTTCATTTAATTCATTCTTAAATATCCTACAATCTTTCCTCGTCCATCAATCCTTCATCCTCATCATCGACCTTGACTTCCTTCCACCTTCCTCTATCCATTCCGGCAGACTCAGTCATATACGGCGAACTCCTCCTCCTCGATCTCAATTCTTCTTATTCATTCTCCTCCTGTTTTCTTGTCCCAGCCCCTTCTATGCCTGCCTGTTGGGGTGGTCCTGTGTGACACGGCACAACGTTCGAATACGGCGAAGCATTTTCGGCGGAGGGTAGTCTTCTTGGACTTGTGGCAAGTAAGAACCACAGTTGCCCAGGCTATAAGTATTCCAGGTTTTTGTCAACATCAGCGGTACGTTCCCCAGGATACGGCTGGGCATTAGAAACCTCAGCCGTTGATCAGAAACTGTCCCTCCTGAGGCTACCCCGGGTTCCCAACCCTTTATGATGCTGACTTTTTTCCTGGCCCCCCATTATCCTACTTCCTGCGGGAAGTGGATGAAGGGTGGTTAGTAATGGCTCTTGCCTTATGGCTTGAGTCATTACTTAGTAAGAATCCCCATTCTTAAAATGTGTCTTAAAGGTGGGGTATGACACTACCTCCCCCCTTATAAGATTTCGACCCGAAATCATTAACTGAGATTCTTGGCTTATGAATTCTTAGCTATATGATTATGAAACGGGATTTTTTGATGAAGTCCTCCAACCCCTTCATCCACCAACATGTTTTCTATCCCAAGACCATTAAAACCTCATAGAGGAAAGGTATCTTGAGATAGTTGGTTGTTTAAACACATTGGTCCCTCGGCATGCCTGGATTCCTTGAGTGGAACTCTCGGAGTGACTGCAGGCCACCTACTATGAAGCATTCATACGGTTCTTCTGTATGATCCTTCTTAAGTGGATATCCTTTCCATCTGACTCGGTAAAGGACTTTCCCCTTGACTTTCCTACTCGATAAGATTTCTTCTATCTCCCATTCCTCATTGCCTTCGATGTCATCACATTCATCAATGATTTTTAATAGATCAGGCGGAGGTCTGGTCCCATTGTTGTATGGTTCGAGTAAGGATACATGGAAGGTGTTGTGGATCTTCCATTTTCTGGGTAGTGATAGTCGCATGGCTGTTGGAGAGATTACTTTCTCTATTGCGAAGGGGCCATGCTTCTTGTGGTCCAGTTTATGTTTTGGACGTCTGGTCTGGATGTTCCTTCCATCTAACATGACTAGGTCCCCAACCTTGAATTCTGGAGCATCCTTGCGTTTGTTGTCTGCATACTTCTTCATTCTTTCCTTGGTTGCTTTTATGTTCTTCGTAACTAGACTTTGAACTGAAAGGATGTGGTTGATGTATCCATCCTGAGTATCCTCGCTAGTTGGTATTGTACTTGGATTGGTGCAACCTGGGTGTCGGCCGTAGTTGGCGAAGAAGGGTGACATGCCAGTGGCTTGGGTTACCGAATTGTTGTAGGCAAGTTCAGCCATGGGTAGGAGTCCAACCCAATCATCCATCTCATAATTTGTGAATGACCGTAGGTATGCCTCAATTGTCTGGTTGATCCTTTCTGTTTGGCCATCTGTTTGTGGATGAAAGGATGTGCTCATTCGTGGTCGTATCCCCAGTATACCAAGGAATTGTTTCCATTCTGTGGAGGTAAAGCGGGAGTCGCGGTCCGAGATAATATCGGTTGGGATGCCATGGAATCTCCATATCTCCCTGGCGAATATCTTTACTAGGTGTTCCGCTGCCTTTTGATCCTTCTTGAGTGGTATGAAGTGGGCCATCTTTGTAAATCTGTCTACAATGACCCATAATTGATCACAGTCTTCAGATAAGGGGAGGTCTGTGATGAAGTCCATGGCAATTGATGTCCATGGTGCGTATGGAAGCTCTAATGGTGAGAGCAGGCCATATGGCTTGTGGCGTGATGCCTTATCCTTCTGACATTCTAAACAACTTCTGACATATTCAATAATTTCTTGGTCCATCTTAGGCCACCAGAAGTTGCGTCGGATCAACTCGATCGTTTTGTCTTGACCAAAGTGTCCGGCTACTGCGCTGTTGTGCTCGGTATGTAAAATCGCATGTCGTGCATTCTCAGGGACCCAAAGCAATCCCTTGCGATATAGTAATCCATCCTGTAGTTCTAAAATCCTTTCCTTTCCTTCTACTTCTTGTGCGCTTCCACTCAGTTCCTCTAAGGCCTGGTAGTATGCTGCATCCTGTTGTCCTGCCTCTCTTACTTCCTGCTCAAATTCCTTTGTCCATTTTGATACTGATGATGCCAGATAAGCCAGCTGAACTGCTGAGCAACAGAACACCATTCCTTCTCCTCCAGTACTGATTGCTGAGATTGTGTCGAAGTGTTTTTCATGCAAAACAGTCTGTATTGGCTGGTTTCCACCTCCCCCCTTTTCAGGGCGATACTCCGGGCGCCTTGATAATGCATCTGGCTTGCCATTACTTGTTCCTTTCCTATAAAAAATTTTGAAGTCCACGCCGGCCAGTTCCTGAGCCCAGCGTGCCTGCCTTCTGTTGAGAACCTTGGTTGTCATGAAATACTCAAGGTTTTTGTGGTCGGTAAATACCTGGACTGTGTGAAGTGATCCTTCCAAATATCTTCGCCATGTCTTAAAACAATCAACTATTGCCAGTAATTCCTTGTCATGAATTTCGTAGTTGATTTCGGCTGGTGAGAACTTTCTGGAGTGGAAGGCAACTGGGTGTAGTTTTTTGTCCTCTGCATTTTGTGACAATGTGCCACCCAGTGCAAAGTCAGATGCATCTGTCTCGACGATGCATTCTTGTTGTGGGTTGAAGTGTGTAAGGATAGGTGCAGTCGTAAAGCAGTGTTTTAGTTGCTCGAATGCTTCTGTCATTGCATCTGTCCAGATCCAGTCTTTTGGTGACCCTTTGGTTGAATCGCTGAGGGGTTTAGCGATTTTTGAGAATTCTCTGATTAATCGTCTATAAAAATTCGCAAAGCCAATAAATGACTGTACATCCCTTAGACTTCTTGGTCGTTCCCAATCCCGAATGCATTGAACTTTGTCTTGGGCCATTTCGATACCATCTTTTGAGATAACATACCCCAAGAAGTCGACTCGGTTGGTTGACCAAAAACATTTGTCCTGGGATATGGCTAGCCCATTCTCGGCTAGACGTTTCAACACTTCCATGACAATGCGGTCATGTTCTTCTTCTGTTTCGGCATAGATCAGGATGTCGTCCAAGTATACAATCAATCCTTGGTCCAGCAAGTCTCGAAAAATGTGGTTCATCATATTCTGGAAGGTTGCAGGGGCATTGGATAACCCAAAGGGCATAACGGTGTATTCATATAGTCCATACCGTGTTTTAAATGCCGTTTTCCATTCATCTCCTGGTTTGATCCGAATCAAGTTGTATCCATTTTTCAGGTCAATCTTGGTGAATATTTTCGCACCTCTGACCCTATCTTGGAGTTCTGACATGATCGGTAGGGGATATCTGTTGGCAATGGTGACTTGATTCAAGCCGCGATAATCGACGCACAATCTGAGGCCTCGGCCATGGGCCTTTGGGACGAAGATGATTGGTGCTGCAGCTGGTGATTTCGATGGGCGGATTTTTCCTAATTCCAACATTTCCTTGAGATAATCCCACAGAGCTTGTAATTCGGTTTCATTGAGGGGGTACATTGGTCCCCATGGTGGTTGTTCACCCTCCTTCAGATCTATTGCATGATCGTAGGGTTTGTGATCAGGGAGCTTATCTGCAAGCTCCTTGCCTAGGACTTCGACATATTGTCGGAACTTTTGAGGTACCACTGTAGCTGGGTCTACCTCATTTGTGTCTGAGTTGACTGATGCAATATACCCAATTACTGTTGCATCATCGTGGTGTAGAATGTCTTTGTCCATCGTGAGGGAGAATTCTTGTGCTGCGGCTTTGGTGCAGTGTTGTTTACAGAATTCGGAGTCTAAGGTGATGTCTTGTGGTTTTCCCCAAAACTTGTTGGGTTGGTGTTTTGCCATCCACCAGCAAGGTAAGATTATGTCGGTACCTGATTCTAGAGGCATAACCTCAAAGGTTTCTCTGGTGTAGTGGTATTTGTACTGAAGCAGCAAGGAATGTGTAAATGCTTCCCCAGCACCTGATAAGGGGCGACCATCTGCCCCATTAATTTGTAGAGGGGTATCGCGAGTGATCATTGGTAGGTTATTAGCCTTGATAAATTTGGAGCTGATGATGGGTATGGCTGCACCGGTGTCGAACATCACTTGGACACTGTGTGTTTTTTGTCCGGGTACTGAAAGATGCATTTGGACAATTGGCCTGAAACCAACTCGGGGTGGCCTGTTGTTGGCCAACTGCAGTTTTGTCTCGGGTTCTTTTTTATTAGGTTTTGATTTTTTGAATTGTTTTTGGTGTTCTTGGTTTTTCGTACGTTTGACTCCAGCCACTGATATCCTCTGAGAACCTGATACGTCTTCCTCTTCTTGGATGCCTCTGCGTATCTTACGAGGCTTTCCTAGTTTAAATCCGAGAGGTCTGAGGTCTCTACTTCCCAACATCTTTTTGCTGGCTTTGGGTCTGGTTCTGATACTGTCTGGGTTACAGTGGCAACATTCTTCGGCCGCTTGGTTACTGGTTCCTTGGCAGCATCCTCATCATCATCTGAGTCTTCTGAAGGTCGTTGGCATTTAGCCTTTTTTGTGACAGCTGCTACTGTGGCAACTAATTCAGTTCCCTTTGAAGTCTTTTTCGCAAAGCATTCTAAAGTATGGTGGCTGTTACGGCCACAGCGCCAGCAGGAGGCCTTGTCTGCTTTGTGTTGGTCGATTTCAGCCTGGGGGACCCCAGCCAATGCTTCGCGGTTGTTTTGGAATTTCCTTTCTCGGTCGCCCTTGGGTGTGCGAGTGGTTTCTTTAGTTTTACCACGGTTGGATTTTTTGTCTTCATCTCGCTTTCGCTTTTCCTTCTCCTGTTTAGGTTCGGAGGAGGCCTGATAAATGTGGAGCAGTGGCTTTTCATGCATGTTCCGATGTTCTTCTTTCGCGGTTGCAAGCTTGATGAGTCTGGCCTTGAAACACTCATACTTTGGGTCATCCAAGTCTTGAACATCTGTCCATGCCTGGCAGGCCAGATCCTCTGGGAATGCCTGATCGTAAATTTCTCTCAGGACCTCTCCTTCAACTTGGGCCTTCTCTTGGTAGATGGCCATCCTAATTCCCCATTGATCTGCTGGGAGGCCAGTCTTATGGCATCCAGGTTTGTACTTCCAATGCAGCCTGGCCATCTTGTTGGTGTAGTTGCGCTTCTGGTGGGGGTCACGGAAATAGTGGTCCATTGCTGCAGTGTATGAGGGCCAGGTGTCAGGGCGTAATTCCTTCTCAGTAGTATCGACACGGTTTTGGTGCCATTGGCGGGCATCTCCCTTTAGGAGGGAGCCCAACCAGTGGATTCGGGTTGCATCGGTATTAAAGTCGATAGATCGCACAGTCATATATTCCTTGACTGCTTTCATCCATGGGATGTAATTTTCTCTATCCCCATCGAAAACCTCTGGTTCCTTCATCTTGGGAGCTTTTCCTAGAACAATTGCTTCTGGTCGCTTGGTGATGCGATTCTTTTTGTCCTTCTTCCGTAGGGCACGAATGAGTCTTGATATCTCCTGCCCTAAATCCTTAGGTCTATCTGATTCTGAGTCTGAGCTGGAGGAGCTGGAGCTACTTCCTCCAGGTGGAGGCCCTGGGGGGGGTATCCTTCCTCCTGGTGGGCTACTGTCTCTGGATTCGGTGGTCCTTCTACTTCGGATTGAGCCTCTTCCCGATTGCTCATTTTGTGGGGAACGTGGGAGGTCATATTCTGACTCTGGGTCATCACTGTTCGGGAGGGGAATTCTTCCCTGCTGGGCATGTTGCTTTAGGATGCTATCGATGACCGAGGGTACATCGATATCCTTGCGGGACTGTTGTGCTGATTGGAATTGGACCTTCAGTTCTTCTCCAATTGCATGGAGTTCTTCTCGAAATGATCGTCGCATGTCTTCTCGTTCCTGCTGGGAAACAGCTGAGGCATTGATGTGATCCTGTTGTAGCTGTTCCTGGAGACGTTTCAACTTTTGTAAATCCTTTTTGACCTTTTCTTGGTCTACTCTGGCCTTTGCCTCTCTGGTGTTCATCTCAGAGGCCCATCGTTGACAGTCGTTGTTAAATTTTTCTTGCTTAGCTGCCTGATCCTTGTGGTAATCCACCCAGATGTTCTGATTTGCTTCCATTTGTTGAGCAAAATCCTGGAGCACTTTTTGTCTTCGTTCCTCATTTTCCGCAGCATTTATGGTAATCATTTCCACATGCCTTCTCAAGGCCATGTGGGCAGTAGCAACTTCTGCAAACTGGGTTGTTGTGAGGTTGAAGTGGGCTCCTGTAGCATCTGCCGCATGTTGCTGGGCTTGAGAGATTGCAAGATTGAGGTTGGATTCGATCTTGTGATAATCATTTTGCATTTGCATAAAGATGCGGTATGCTTCTGATTCATCATTCTGGATTTGTCCACGGAGACTGTTGATTTCAGCAGCCGTGTGGTGTAATTGACTCATGAGAGTGCATCCCCATTCAGGGACGGAGTGAAGCTTGATCGGTTCGATAGGTGGGATATTGTCCATTTCACCAGTGTTGGTACTAACCAATGCCCAAGAAGGCATGGGTAAGAAGTCGATTTCCATGGACTCAGGCATTGTTCTTATTGTTTTGTGGTTCTGAAATTTTTGTAGGACGTTTCTCAGTATGCTCGGTGAGGCGTTGAGTAAGATTATAGTGTTAACCGGGGGTTGTCTCGTGACCGACGGTAGGGTAACTCAATATCTCCGAAAAAGAAAAATGAGAAGTAATAATTCCAATGATGGGAATTATGTACTTCTCTGGGGATTCTCGTAGGGATGATAAGTAATAACGTGTTATAATCTTAAACTCTCCTGCTTATCTCAGGGAGCGTTTTTGAGATCATCGTTCTTAATTGCGTTCAAGTGTGAACAGCAATCAGTGAGGGTCTTAGGTTTTGAAGAGGGTCTTGGTTGTATGGTCTTTCGTGTATTGTGTAAATAATCGAGTATAAGATACTAATATCTTTCTGGGACTTGGTCGTAGTTGATGGGACAATTGTGGGTCTTCTGCTGGATGATCGCTTCTTCGAGTGGGGGCTTTTGGGATATTTTATATTTTCTGACTTGAGCTCCCCACTCATATACCCACCGGGTACGTTGCGGTGGTCGGAACGCCAAGTACTGGTTGACGTTGGTAGAGAGCATGCAATCATGATATTTTTCGTATACAAATTCCGTATTTCGATTTTCTCAGCACAAACGCCCCAAAATGTTCCCAAACCAATCGGATGACACTTGGTGATCGTCTCGGCCGTATCGTGCATATGTCGCTTCTAATCCCGTCGTTTGCCGATATATTATTTCTAATAATATCGTCTTCGTAGGGCATTCGAGCGCATATCTCATCTCATGCATATGTCGTCAGCTCCGGTGAAGTGTTCAACTTTGTTTGCCAGATCTCTTGATCCGTCCTTATCTGGGGCTGCGGCTTCCTGTGCCGTCGGTATGCCTTGCCAACACTCCACCATGGTAGATGTCATTCGGGCCGCCTGTGGCTTGCGGTAGGTTTCATCTTATCTTTCCGTTTGTCCATATGCATCCAGTCTCGTCATATCGTGCTGATCGAAGGCTGCCTTTGGATAAGGTTTCCTGTATTGTCGGCTGCCTCAGGGTTAATGCACCTCGTATTGGTCTTTATCGCCTAAGACAATCCTTATCTCCTTCGGCTGACTAGACTCCGCTATCGCATGTGTTATCATAATGACGTTCGGTATGATTCCTTCGGGTTCCGATCATCTCCGCTGAGCTTCCTCGGTAACATATGATTCTTGATCTTGGACTTGGCACTCAGTCGTAGTGTTCATTTAATTCATTCTTAAATATCCTACAATCTTTCCTCGTCCATCAATCCTTCATCCTCATCATCGACCTTGACTTCCTTCGACCTTCCTCTATCCATTCCGGCAGACTCAGTCATATACGGCGAACTCCTCCTCCTTGATCTCAATTCTTCTTATTCATTCTCCTCCTGTTTTCTTGTCCCAGCCCCTTCTATGCCTGCGTGTTGGGGTGGTCCTGTGTGACACGGCACAACGTTCGAATACGGTGAAGCATTTTCGGCGGAGGGTAGTCTTCTTGGACTTGTGGCAAGTAAGAACCACAGTTGCCCAGGCTATAAGTATTCCAGGTTTTTGTCAACATCAGCGGTACATTCCCCAGGATACGGCTGGGCATTAGAAACCTCAGCCGTTGATCGGAAACTGTCCCTCCTGAGGCTACCCCAGGTTCCCAACCCTTTATGATGCTGACTTTTTTCCTGGCCCCCCATTATCCTACTTCCTGCGGGAAGTGGATGAAGGGTGGTTAGTAATGGCTCTTGCCTTATGGCTTGAGTCATTACTTAGTAAGAATCCCCATTCTTAAAATGTGTCTTAAAGGTGGGGTATGACAGCCACCCCTCCTGACTAGTAGGTATGCTCGGTAAGATGAGGCCATGGGTCCTTCCGGATGACTTCATAGAAGACATGGCACACCCGATCACCACCCTGTGGGAGCCCACCCCCATCACAACAGACATACCCTCGCTGCCAAAAGACAATACAGCCACCGAACACTCCTCCATCATCCGATGACTCCACCACCACAACCCAAACATCATCGGATACACAGACAGCTGACAGCTCGCCGGAAACATGGGGGCAGGATACTACATCTTTGATGGACTGCCAGGTGAGGTCTGCGCCATTATCCCCATGGGCGACACCACCAAGGTCTTCGATGCAGAACTCAGAGCCATACACGAATGCCTCCTCGCCTGCCTGTGGTACATCACCAACAACTGCCTACGAAACCAATGCATCCACCTCTTCACTGACAACCAATCCACAATCCTACGCACCTCCTGCCTCAGCACCAGCCCTGGCCAAGAGCTCACCCATGTGATACATGACACCACCACCTCCCTACATTCCCTCAGGGTGCCCATAAAACTACATTGGGTACCCAGACACACCGATATCACTGGTAATGACAAAGCCAACCTCCTGGTGAAAGCTACCACAGATCTACCCCCCCACCACTCTCATCCCAATCTCCCAGTCCTGGCTCTGGAGACAAGTCCACGAACAATACATTGCAGACTGGGCAACATGGTACAACTCCGAACCAAATCCCAAAACTTATGATGCACTGCACTGCCCTGCCTTGACCATGCATACACAGCCTTGCCGCGCAAACTCTCCTCAGTCATCCTCGGCCTTTGCACAGGCCACAGATACTTTTTGGACTGCCTTGCACACCCCCCCACCACCCACTACCCTTCCCACTCATGCCCCTGCCCACTCCACCCCCCACAGACCCATAAGCACATCCACCTCTCCTGCCCAATTTACACAACCCATCGGACTGAGCTAAGATGGACACTGAAAATCCCCCACCATCGCCGACTCATGACACCAATCATCCTCCACATGACCACAGGAACAAAAGCCCTTTCCACTATGATCTCAGCAACCAAAATTGTAACTGCCAAATGGGTACATACTAAGTTAAGTAAGCACCCCAATGGGGAGGACACACCTGAAACACTGACCATAGGCTGGGGGATGCTGCTGGACGAGGATGACGAGCATGCAGATACCCCCAACTAGTAAAAAAAAAAAAAACAAAAAAAAAAAAAAAAATAAAATGAAAAAAAAAAAATAAAATGAAAAAAAAAAAAAAAAAAACCGGAGTGAATAACTATATAATGGAGGAAGATGGGGGGCATGAGGGTACGATTGGAATTTGTTCTGTGTTGTTGAGTTGGGCTTGTATCGATACGCAGGCTCTATAGTAGTGGTAACAGAGGAGTAACAGGGATGAGTGAGAGGTGATGATGGATAAGGACAGAGGAAAAAGGGACCAAAGAGGGCCAAGGCGGGGAGATGGGGAGCAGGGAGTGGCAAGTGAGAGTGGCCAGAAGGGCACTGAAATGGGAGAGAAGGGAGGAGGGGAGGGGCGCAGGTGGCTGGGAGGGGTTATCGGATTTGTGTTGTTTGGGAGGAAATAAAGCCAGAAAAATGGTTCAAAAAGGAAGGGGAAGGGTGGAGGAAATGGGGGAATGACCCAGCAAGGTGGCCTCCGAGTGCACAGGGCTCCTGGAACAGATGATGTGAGATGGATTATGAACCAAATGAGACTTGGGGGACTACAACCCCACACATGAAGACTGCTCTGGGGCACATCCCAGTGGGGACCTGGGGTAACAGCCAGGCCTGCAAGAATGTATTTAATTTGTAGCCTCTGCCATAACCTTATGGTTGGATGCGAGTATGAGGAAATAAATAAATAAATAAACCCAGGGTACCCTTCAGGAGGGACAGTTTTCGATCAATGGCTAAGGTTTCTAATGCCAAGCCATATCCTGGGGAACATACCTCTGATGTTGACAAAAACCTGGAATACTTATAGCCTGGGCCACAGTGGTTCTTACTGGCCACAAGTCCACAAAGGGACTACCCTCTATCATATGCATTTCAGCACATTCGAACTTTGTGCTGTGTCATACAGGACCACCCCAACAGGCAGACAGAGAAGGGCCTGGGACAAGGAAAGGCAGAAGGATAAGAAGAAGAGAAATGTAAAGGGAGAAGTTTGCCATATATGACCGAGTGTGCTCAGATCGACTGAAGTTGAAGGCTGGAGGAAGTTGAGGTAGATAATCAGGATGAGGAATTGATGGATTATAAGAACAGTTACATATTTAAGAATGAATTGAATGTACCTGATGACTGAGTGACAAGTCCAAATCAAGAATCATATGTTACCAAGGAAGCTCAGCAGAGATGATTGGAAAATGGAAGGAACAATACTGAACATCTTTAAGATAAGACATGCAATAAGGGAGGCTAGTCAGCCGAAGGAGATAAGGATTGTCATAGGCAGTAAAGACCAATACATGGCACAGCAGCCCTGAGGCAGCTGACAATACAGGAAACCTTATCTTGCAGACAACCTTCGGTTAGCATGATATCATGAGAATAAGCACAGATAGACAAATTGATATGAAAGTAGGATCCTATCAGAAGCCACAGGAGGCCCAGATGACATCTACTGTGGTGAAGTGTTGGCAAGGCATACAAATGACACAGGAAGCCACAGCCCCAGATAAGGACAGATCAGGTGTTAACTGGGGGTTGTCTCATGACTGACGCCCAGGAAACTCAAGATTTCCAAAAGAAAAAAATGAGAAGTAATAATTCCAATGATGGGAATTATTTACTTCTCTGGGGATTCTTGTAGAAGTGAGTAATAACATGTTATAATCGTAAACTCTCCTGCTTATCTCAGGGAGTGTTTTGAGATCATCAGTGGAAATTGCATTCAAGTGTGAACAGCATCTGTGAGGGTCTTATTGTTTGAGGAGGGTCCTGGTTCGATTGTTGTGTATGTCTTTCGAGTATTGTGTAAATAGTCAAGTATGAGGTACTAATATCTTTCTGGGACTTGCTTTTAATTGATGGGATGATTGTAGGTTTTTTGCAGGATAATGGCTTCTTCGACTGGGGGCTTTTTGATATTTTATGTTTTTCTGACTTGAGCTCCCCACTCATATACCCACCGGGTACATTGTGGTGGTCAGAACACCAAGTACTGGTTGACGTTGGTAGAGAGCATGCAAACATGATATTTTTTGCATACAAATTCCATATTTCGAATTTTTGCATGCAAATGCACCAAATCATTCCAGAACCAATCGGATGACACTTGGTGATCCTCTCGGCCATATCGTGCATGTGCTACTGTTAAGCCCGTCATTTGCCCATATATTATGTCTAATAATATAACCTCTGTAGGGCATTTGGGCACATATTTCATCTTATGCATGCATCATCAGCTCAGCTGAAGTGTTTGTCCTTTGTTGCCAGATCTCCTGATCTGTCCTTATCTAGGGCTGCAGCTTCCCATGCTGTCTGTATGCCTTGCCAACACTTCACCATGGTAGATGTCATCTGGGCCTCCTGTGGCTTCCAATAGGATCCAACATTCATATCTGTTTGTCTATATGCACTTATTATTGTCATATCATGTGAACCTAGGGTTGTCTGCAAGATAAGGTTTCCTGTATTGTCAGCTGCCTCAGGGCCGCTGTGCCACGTATTGGTCTTTACTGCCTATGACAATCCTTATGTCATTCGGCCAACTGGGCTCCGTTATTGCATGTCTTATCTTAATGACATTCAGTATTGTTCCTTTAGTTTTCCAATCATCTCCACTGAGCTTCCTCGGTATCATATGATTCTTGATTTGCACTTGGCATTCAGTCATAAGGTACATTCAATTCATTGTTAAATACCTAACACTGTTCTCCTCATCCATTGATTCCTCATCCTCATTATCAACCTCAACTTCCTGCAGCCTTTGTCTATGGTCGATTGTGGCAGACTCGGTCATATATGGCAAACTCCTCCTTTCACGTTTCTCTTCTTCTTATCCTTCTGCCTTTCTTTGTCCCAGCCCCTTTGATGTCTGCCTGTTGGGGTGGTCCGGTATGACATGGCACAATGTTTGAGTATGGCAAAATGCATATGGTAGAGGGTAGTCCTTTTGTGGACTTGTTGCCCAAAAGAACCACAGTGGCCCAGGCTATAAGTATTCCAGGTTTTTGTCAACATCATCAGTACATTCCCTAGGATACGGCTGGGCATTAGAAACCTCAGCCATTGATCAGAAACTGTCCCTCCTGAGGCTACCCCAGGTTTCCAACCCTTTATGCTCAACTGACTTTTTTCCTGGCCCCCCATTATCCTACTTCCTGTAGGAAGTGGATGAAGGGTGGTTTGTAATGACTCTTGCCTTATGGCTTGAGTCATTACTCAGTAAGAATCCCCATTCTTAGAATGTGTCTTAAAGGTGGGATATGACACTACCTCCCCCCTTATAAGATTTCAACCCGAAATCATTAACTAAGATTCCTGACTGATGAATTCTTAGCTATATGATTGTTAAACGGGATTTTTTGATGAAGTTCTCCAGCCCTTTCATCCACCAACATGTTTACTATCCCAAGACCATTAAAACCTCATTGAGGAAAGGTATCTTGAGATAGTTGGTTTTTTAAACACGTTGGTCCCTCAGCATGCCTGGATTCCTTGAGTGGAACTCTTGGAGTGACTGCAGGCCACCTACTATGAAACATTCATATGGCTCTTGCATATGATCTTTCTTAAGTGGGTATCCTTTCCATCTCACTTGGTAAAGGACTTTCCCCTTGACTTTCCTACTCGATAAGATTTCTTCTATCTCCCATTCCTCATTGCCTTCAATGTCATGGCATTCATCAATAATCTTTGATAAGTCAGGCAGAGGTCTGGTCCCATTGTTGTATGGTTCGAGTAAGGATACATGGAAAGTGTTGTAGATCTTCCATTTTCTGGGTAGTGATAGTCACATGGCTCTTGGAGAAATCACTTTCTCTATTGCAAAGGGGCCATGCTTCTTGTGGTCCAGTTTATGTTTTGGTCATCTGGTCTGCATGTTCCTTCCATCTAACATGACCAGGTCCCCAACCTTGAATTCTGGAGCATCCTTGCATTTGTTGTCGGCATATCTTTTCATTCTTTCCTGAGTTGCCTTCAGGTTTTTCATAACTAGACTTTGAACTGAGAGGATGTGGTTGATGTACCCATCTTGAGTGTCATTGCTTGTTGGTGTTGTGCTTGGGTTGCTGCATCCTGGGTGTCAGTCATAGTTGGCAAAGAATGGTGACATGCCAGTGGCCTGAATTACAGAATTGTTGTATGTGAACTCAACCATGGGTAGGAGTCCAACCCAATGATCAATTTCATAGTTGGTGAATGATCGTAAGTATGCTTTGATTGTCTGGTTGATCCTTTCTGTTTGGCCATCTGTTTGTGGGTGAAAGGATGTACTCATTCATGGTTGTATCCCCAGGATACCAAGGAATTGTTTCCATTCAGTGGAGGTAAAGCAGGAGTCGCAGTCTGAGATAATCTCAGTTGGGATGCCATGAAATCTCCATATCATCCAGGTGAATATCTTTACTAGGTGTTCCACTGTCTTTTGGTCCTTTTTGAGTTGTATGAAGTGGGCCATCTTTGTAGATCTGTCTACAATGGCCCATAGTTGGTCACAGTCTTCGGACAAGGGGAGGTCTGTGATGAAGTCCATGGCAATTGATGTCCATGGTGCATATGGGAGCTCTAATGGTGAGAGCAAGCCACATGGCTTGTGGCATGTTGCCTTATCTCTCTGACATTCTAAACAACTTCTGATGTATTCGATAATTTCTTGGTCCATTTTAGGCCACCAGAAGTTGCGTTGGATCAGTTCGATCATTTTGTCTTGACCAAAGTGTCCGGCTACTGGGCTGTTGTGCTCAATATGTAAAATCGCATGTCGTGCATTCTCTGGGACCCAAAGCAATCCCTTGCGATATAGTAATCCATCCTGTAGTTCTAAAATCCCTTCTTTCCCTTCTGTCTTCTACCCACTTCCACTAAGGTTCTCCAAGGCCTGGTAGTATGCTGCATCTTGTTGTCCTGCCCTTCTTATTTCCTCCTCAAATTCCTTTGTCCATTTTGATACTGATGATGCCAGATAGGCCAGCTGAACTGCTGAGCAACAGAACACCATTCCTTCTCCTCCAGTACTGATTGCTGAAATTGTGTCAAAGTGTTTTTCATGCAAGACAGTCTGAATCAGCTGGTTTCCACCTCCCCCCTTTTCAGGGCAGTACTCCGGGCACCTCGATAATGCATCTGGCTTGCCATTACTTGTTCCTTTCGTATAGAAAATTTTGAAGTCCACGCTGGCCAGTTCCTGAGCCCAGCATGCCTGCCTTCTGTTGAGAACCTTGGTTGTCATGAAGAACTCAAGGTTTTTGTGATCAGTAAATACCTGATCCATGTGAAGTAATGCCTCCAAGTATCTTCGCCATGCTTTAAAACAATCAACTATTGCAAGTAGTTCCTTATCATGAATTTCATAGTTAATTTCGGCTGGTGAGAATTTTCTGGAGTGGAAGGCAACTGAGTGTAGTTTCTTGTCCTCTGCAGTTTGGGACAATGTGCCACCCAGTTCAAAGTCTGATGCATCTGTTTCGACAATACATTCTTGTTGTGGGTTGAAGTGGGTGAGGATTGGTGCAGTTGTAAAACAGTGTTTTAGCTGCCCAAATGCTTCGGTCATCGCATCTGTCCAGATCCAGTCCTTTGGTGATCCTTTCATTGAATCACTGAGAGGTTTAGCGATTTTTGAGAATTCTCTTATAAATCAACAATAAAAATTCGCAAAGCCAATAAATGACTGTACATCCTTTAAACTTCTTGGTCATTCCCATTCCCGAATGCATTGAACCTTGTCCTGGGCCATTTCAATACCATCCTTTGAAATAACATACCCCAAGAAGTCCACTTGGGTGTTGGACCAAAAGCATTTGTCCTGTGATATGGCTAGCCCATTTTCTGCTAGGTGTTTCAGTACCTCTGTGACAATGCGATCATGTTCTTCCACTGTCTCTGCATAAATAAGGATGTCATCCAGATATATAATTAATCCTAAGTCTAACAAATCTCAAAAAATATGATTCATCATATTTTGGAAGGTGGCTGGGACATTCAACAACCCTAAGGGCATGACAGTGTATTTGTATAGTCCATACTATGTCTTGAATGCCGTCTTCCATTTGTCTCCAGGTTTGATCTGAATCAAGTTGTATCCATTCTTGAGGTCAATCTTGGTTAATATTTTTGCACCTCTGACCCTATCTTGAAGTTCGGAAATAATTGGTAGAGGGTATCAATTGGCGATGGTGACTTTGTTTAAACCATGATAATCGACACACAATCTTAGTCCTCAGCCCTGGGCCTTAGGTTCAAAGATGATTGGTGCTGCAGTGGGGGATTTTGATGGCCAGATTTTTCCTAACTCCAACATTTCTTCAAGATAATCCCTCAGAGCTTGCAATTCTGTTTCATTGAGGGGGCACATTGGTCCCCATGGTGGTTGCTCACCCTCTTTCAGATCTATTGCATTATCATAGGGTTTGTGATCTGGGATCTTATCTGCGAGCTCCTTGCCTAGGACTTCGACATATTGTTTGAACTTTTGTGGTACCACCATAGCTGGGTCTACCTCATTTGTGTCTGAGTTGACTGATGCAATATACCCAATTACTGTTGCATCATAGTGGTGTAGGATATCTTTATCCATCGTGAGGGAGAATTCTTGTGCTGCGGCTTTGGTGCAGTGTTGTTTACAGAATTCGGAGTCTAAGGTGATGTCTTGTAGCTTTCCCCAAAACTTGTTGGGTTGATGTTTTGCCATCCACCAGCAAGGTAAGATTATGTCTGTTCCTGATTCTAGAGGCCTGATCTCGAAGGTCTCTCTTGTATAATGGGATTTGTATTGAATTAGTAGGGAATGTGTCAAGGCCTCTCCAGCCCCTGATAAAGGCTTACCATCTGCTGCATTGATTTGTAGTACTGTGTCACGAGTAATCATTCGCAGGTTGTTTTCCTTAATGAATTGAGAACTGATGATAGGTATGGCTGTGCCAGTGTCAAACATGACTTGGACACCAAATGTCCTTTGTCCAGGTACTGAAAGATACATTTGGACAATTGGCCTGGGGCCAACTTGGGGTGGCCTGCTGTTGGCCAACTGCAATTTCGTCTTGGGTTCTTTTTTATTAGCTTTTGATTTTTTGGATTGTTTTTGGTTTTCTTGGGTTTTGGTGCATTTAACTCCAGCAACTGATATCTCCTGAGAACCTGCTATGTCTTCATTTTCTTGGATGCCTCTGCTGTCATACCCCACCTTTAAGACACATTTTAAGAATGGGGATTCTTACTAAGTAATGACTCAAGCCATAAGGCAAGAGCCATTACTAACCACCCTTCATCCACTTCCCGCAGGAAGTAGGATAATGGGGGGCCAGGAAAAAAGTCAGCATCATAAAGGGTTAGGAACCCGGGGTAGCCTCAGGAGGGACAGTTTCCGATCAACGGCTGAGGTTTCTAATGCCCAGCCGTATCCTGGGGAACGTACCGCTGATGTTGACAAAAACCTGGAATACTTATAGCCTGGGCCACTGTGGTTCTTACTTGCCACAAGTCCACAAAGGGACTACCCTCTGCCATATGCGATCTGCCATATTCGAACGTTGTGCCGTGTCATACAGGACCACCCCAACAGGCAGACAGAGAAGGGGCTGGGACAAAGAAAGGCAGAAGGAATAAGAAGAATGTAAAAAGGAGGAGTTCGCCGTATACGACCGAGTCCGCCGTGATCGACCGTAGACGAAGGCTGGAGGAAGTTGAAGTTGGTAATGAGGATAAGGAATAGATGGACGAGAGCAACAATTAGGTATTTAAGAATGAATTGAATGTACCCTACGACTGAGTGCCAAGTCCAAATTAAGAATCATATGTTACCGAGGAAGCTCAGCGGAGATGATCGGAAGACCGAAGGAACAATACCGAATGCCATTAAGATAAGACATGCAATAACGGAGTCTAGTCGGCCGAAGGAGATGAGGATTGTCATAGGCGATAAAGACCAATACGTGGCATAGCGGCCCTGAGGCAGCCGACAATACAGGAAACCTTATCTTGCAGGAAAACCTTTGGTTAGCCCGATATGACGAGAATAAGCGCATATGGACAAACAGATATGAATGTTGGATCCTATCGGAAGCCACAGGAGGCCCGGATGACATCTACCATGGTGAAGTGTTGGCGAGGCACACAAGACGGCACAGGAAGCCGCAGCCCAGATAAGGACGGATCAGGGAATCCGGCAACTAAGGACAAACACTTCACCTGAGCTGACGACGCATGCATAAGAGGGGATATGTGCTCAAATGCCCTACGGAGGTCATATTATTAGACATAATATATTGGCAAACGACGGGTTTAGCAACAGCGCATGCACGATACGGCCGAGACGATCACCAAGAGTCATCCGATTGGTTTGGGAACGATTTGGAGCGTTTGCATGGAAAAATTCGAAATATGGAATTTGTATGCGAAAAATATCATGTTTGCATGCTCTCTACCAACGTCAACCAGTACTTGGCGTTCCGACCACCGCAACGTACCCGGTGGGTATATGAGTGGGGAGCTCAAGTCAGAAAACATAAAATACGAAAAAGCCCCCACTCGAAAAAGCCATCATCCAGCAAAAGACCCACAATCGTCCCATCAATTACAAGCAAGTCCCAGAAAGATATTAGTACCTCATACTCGATTATTTACACAATACTCGAATAACCTATACAACAATACAACCAAGACCCTCTTCGAACAATAAGACCCGCACAGATTGCTGTTCACACTTGAACGCAATTTCCATCGACGATCTCGAAACGCTCCCTGTGATAAGCAGGAGAGTTTAAGATTATAACACGTTACTACTCATTACTCCCACGAGAATCCCCAGAGAAGTAAATAATTCCCATCATTGGAATTATTGCTTCTCATTTTTTCTTTTCGGAAATCTTGAGTTACCCTACCGCCGGTCACGAGACAGCCCCCGGTTAACATCTGCATATCCTACGAGGCTTTCCTAGTTTAAATCTGAGAGATCTGAGGTCTCTACTTCCCAGACTCCCCTTGCTGGTTTAGGGGCTGGCTCTGATATGGTCTGGCTCACTGTGGCGACATTCTTTGGCCGCTTGGATACTGGTTCATCTGTCTCCTCTTTTTCATCTTCTGAGTGTTCTGAAGGTTGTTGACATTTAGCCTTCTTTGTGATAGCTGCTACTGTGGTGACTAATCTGGTTCCCTTTGAGGTCTTCTTCACAAAGCATTCTAGTTTATGGTGGCTATTACGGCCACAGCGCCAGCAGGAGGCCTTGTCTGCTTTGTGCTGGTCGATTTCAGCCTGGGGGACCCCAGCCAATGCTTCACAGTTGTTCTGGAATTTCCTTTCTCAGTCGCTCTTGGGTGTGTGAGTGGTTTCCTTGGTTTTACCACGGTTGGATTTCTTTTCTTCATCTTGCTTTCACTTCTCCTTCTGCTGTTTGGGTTCAGAGGAGGCCTGCTATATGTGGAGCAGTGGCTTTTCATGCATGTCCTGATGTTCTTCTTTTGCGGTTGCAAGCTTGATGAGTCTGGCCTTGAAGTGTTCATACTTTGGGTCATCTAGGTCCTGGACATCTGTCCATACCTGACAAGCCAGATCCTCCAGGAATGCCTGGTCATAAATTTCTCTTCAGACCCCCCTTCAACTTGGGCCTTTTCTTGGTAGATGGCCATTCTGATTCCCCATTGGTCTGCTGGGAGGCCAGTCTTGTGGCATCCAGGTTTATACTTCCAATGCAACTGGGCCATCTTGTTGGTGGAGTTGTGCTTCTTTTGGGGATCACAGAAGTAGTGGTCCATTGCTGCAGTGTATGAGGCCCATGTATCAGGGCATAATTCCTTCTCAGTAGTATCGATGCAATTTTGGTGCCATTGGTGGGCATCACCCTTTAGGAGGGACCCCAACCAGTGGATTCGGGTTGCATCAGTGTTGAAGTCAATAGATCGTACAGTCATATATTCCTTGACTGCTTTCATCCATAGGATGTAATTTTCCCTATCCCCATCAAATACCTCAGGTTCCTTCATTTTGGGAGCCTTTCCTAGGAAGATTGCTTCTGGTTGCTTTGTTATGCAATTCTTTTTGTCCTTCTACCAGAGTGCCCAAATGAGTTTTGATATCTCATTCCCTAGATCCCTGGGTCTATCTGATTCTGAGTCTGAACTGGAGGAACTGGAACTGCTTCCCCCAGGTGGGGGTCCTGGGGGTAGTATCACTCCACCTGGTGGACTGCTGCCCCTGGACTCTGTTGCTCTTCCCAGTTGAGTTGAGGGTCTACTTGATCGGTCGCTGGGTGGTAGAGGAGGAAGGTCACAATCTGACTCCATCCCATCACTACTTGAGAGGGGAATTCTCACCTGTCAGGCATGATGCTGTAAGATGCTATCAATGACCAAGGTTACATCTATATCCTTTGGGGACTGTTGGGCTAATTAGAATTTAGCCTTTAACACTTCTCCAATGGCCTGGAGCTCTTCCTGGAATGATCATTGCATGTCTTCATGTTCTTGCTGAGAAATCGCAGATGCATTGGCTTGGTTCTGTTGCAGCTGCGATTGAAGCCGCTTCAGTTTTCGTAGGTCCTCCTTGACCTTCTCCTCATCGGCTCTCACCCTGGCTTCTCGGGCATTCATTTCAGCAGCCCATCATTGGCAATCATTGTTGAACTTCTCCTGCGTAACTGCCTGGTCCTTGTGGTATGCAATCCAGACATTTTGGTTGGCTTCCATTTGTTGCGCGAAATCCTGAAGCAACTTCTGTCTTCATTCTTCACTTTCAGCTGTATTGATGGTAATCATTTCCACATGTCTCCTTAGGGCCATGTGGGCAGCTGCCACTTCTGCAAATTGAGTGGTGGTGAGGTTGAAGTGAGCACCAGTAGCATCTGCAGCATGCTGCTGGGCCTGAGCAATTGCAAGGTTTAAGTTGGATTTGATTTTGTGATAATCATTCTGCATTTGCATAAAAATGCAGTAAGCCTCTGTTTCATCCCCTTGGATTTGTCCTTGGAGGCAATTGATTTCGACTGCAGTATGGTGTATTTGATTCATAAGGGTACATCCCCACTCAGGGACAGAGTGCAGTTTAATGGGTTCGATAGGTGGGATATTCTCTGCTCCCCCATTGTTGGTGCTAACTAGTGCCCAGCAAGGCATAGGTAGGAAATCAATTTCCATTGGCTCAGACATTGTTCTTCTGTTTTGTGGTTCTGTGCTTCTTGTAGGACGTCTGTCAATACACTCAGTGAGGCATTCAGTAAGATTATAGTGTTAACTGGTGGTTGTCTCATGACTGACAGCTGGGTAACTCAAGATTTCCAAAAGAAAAAAATGAGAAGTAATAATTCCAATGATGGGAATTATTTATGTCAGGGCTCAAGAAATTCACTCACTTCTCACCTATCACTTGTCATCACTCATTTATCAGGTGGCTTATCTGGGTGGCTGTGCTCTTGGCGATGAGCCCCATGGACTGGGATAATTGCTCAGCCGCATATGTTTGGAATGGATGGGGTGGCTGTGCTGGTTAGTTAAGGGTTAAGGGTTTAGGGTCTGCTAGTTTAGTGTCTCAGCGTGGAAGGAGAAAATGTGTATATAAGAGGACTTGTCCTCCCAGCGTTCTGTTTCTTTTCCTTTTCTCCTTACACAGTTATTCGTTCATCACACCAAATAAATATTTGGATCCTCTCCAGTCATTGTCCTCGTTTTCGCCTCTGCCTCTGGCCTTGTTTCCGTCTTCGATCCTCTGGCCTTTGTCCTCTTCGCTCTGTTTCCCCTGATCGTTTCTCTTGACCTACCTCTGCTCCTAAACATGGATCGTCTATAGTTGTTGCATGTCACAGCTTCAGACATCCAACATTTGTGCTCTCCAAGAGGTTCTGTCTTGTGTTCACGATGACTGTCAACAAGCCTAGAGCCCTGAGGTTCTCTGTCGATTACCTTGTCCACGACTGCCATTACAACATAACTGTGTAATCAAGTACCTGCCGGCTCTACCATCTGTTCTTGATTACTCTGTGCTTATGCTCCACGACCTCTGGTTCTACCAGTTCATACACCTCATCCCGAAATTCCTGTCCTTGGGAAACGCCGCTATTATCGACGAAATCGAAATCGCCTGCCAAATCGGAAATGAAATCTCTGCAACACGAGCCACCTTTGATGACAACAACCTTACCTGGCACCTCCGTTAAAGCCTAAACACCATGACCGATCAAGAAATTGTTATAGCGCTGTACCTCAATGCAGCTCAAAGAGATGAAGTCAACAAAGATCCATCCAAAATCAAAGATTTGTACAATGCAGTGGAGGAATACAAACGTGATTGCCAAAAGTTGAGCGACCTCCAGCTGGAGCTAAAGGAATCCCAAAAAGACAACTGCAACTATGCGAAACGTATCACTGACCTGGAACATGACCTCGAGTCAGCCAATACGACCATCCGACTACTGCAATCCATTACAGGGAACTCTGCCCTCCCCACGACAAAACCAATCGAGTTACCCCACCCACTGGAGTACTCAGGAGACCACAAGTACCTGCTTAACTTCATTTCAAAAGTTATGTCCAAGCTAGCTGGGGACTCCTCCCGCTTCATTGACGATCAACATAAGCTCCGCTATGTATATGGTTACCTCAAGAACAATGCCCAGAACCAGGTCCAACCCTACATCCTTGCAGACAAGATCAACCTCAAAGATGTGGAAGAGTTAATCACCATCCTGGAATCCGCATTTGGAGACCCAGACCAAGTGGGGACAGCATCTGCAGAACTCGACAAACTCAGCCAAGGCAATAAGGAATTTAGCATCTACTATGCTGAGTTCCAACGCCTCATGGCAATCCTCAACTTCGATACCAATGCGAAAAAGGCAGCCCTGAAGTGAGGCCTGTCCCGAAAACTACAAGCCAGTCTGGTATACCAGGCTGATGAACCCCAAGACTTTGCAAAATTTGTCGACCTATGTATGAAGTTAGACTATCGCATCCGAGCTCATGCAGCTGTCACCCGATGCCAAGCCACGCCAGTTCCCCCACGCCCAGCCCCTACACCGGCCTGACCAGCCACCCACCTGACCAGCACTAACAGCGGCAATTACGGCACTGCCCCTATGGACCTATCAACTTCCCAGAAGGTACAAAACCAATGCCGACATGATGAACGCATGGCGAAGGGGCTATGCCTGTACTGTGGATCAGCCGACCATTTCAAAAATGAATGCCCCACCCTGGCCGCTAACAACACTCGGAAGATGTGCCTGGCTGCTGCTGAGGTCTCGACAACCCCAATGGACCCTGCCCCTTCCCCTGAGCCCAACTCGGGAAAAGAGTACTCAACCAGCAGCCCGTTGGCTCTCTTGGTGGACCTGCCCCTGCCTCTTCATTTGTATCATCACAGGAAATCTTCTATGTATCAGCAAGTTCTTTGTCAGTTAATCAGGAAAATGAAATGGATGGTAGTCACTTGGTCATACCTTGCACCTTGACTGACCATGACACCAAAATTGACACCCATGCACTTGTGGATTGTGGATGTACTGGACTCTCGTTTATGAATGAGGCTTTCGCATGCCAACACAACCTCCCCTGTTACCAGTTAAAAACCGCAAAAATAGTTGAAGTAATTGATGGCCGACCAATCTCTTCAGGTGACATCACTGAATATGTGGAAATCCAATGCACCATCGGCGATCACCATGAAACACTGGTTGCGTACATCACATCTCTTGGCCACTACCCTCTAGTCCTTGGAATCCCTTGGCTCAAGAAACATGATGTTACCATCAACTTTGCAAAAAATGATATCCAATTCTGCTCCCCCCAATGCCTCCCACATTGCACCATGGTTAAAGCCACACCAATCAGGGGTCTAACACCAAAATGAAAGAATAAGATCTCTGCTATCTCGGCTACAACCTTTAAATGAATCGTCAATAATAGCAACCAATGGTATGGCAAGGTCGAGCAGTTCAGCCTATCACTTAACGAAATTAACACTGCCCTGCAAGAACCAAAAGATGACAAGCCGGACCTCAAAACAATCGTGCCACAAGAATACTACAAATACCTGAAGATTTTCGAAAAGGTCAATGCTGACAAACTGCCCCCTCACCGCCCCTGCGACCACAAGATCCCCTTAGAGGATGGGTTCAAACCCCCTTTTGGCCCACTCTACTCGCTCTCACGCCCAGAACTGGAAGAACTCAAGCGGTGGATTGACGAAAACATGAGCAAAGGATTCATCCGAGCATCATCCTCCCCCGCTGCTGCACCAATCTTGTTCGTCAAGAAAGGGGATGGTTCTCTATGCCTAGTTGTAGATTATCGAGGAATCAATGAAGGAACAATCAAAAACCGCTACCCTGTCCCACTCATGCAAGACACTCTGATGAACCTCTCTTGTGTGAAATGGTTCACAAAACTTGACATTAGGGGGGCCTACAACCTCATCTGAATGGCAGAGGGAGAAGAATGGAAAACTGCCTTCCGCACCCATTATGGTCTCTTTGAATCATTGGTAATGCCATTTGGTCTGACCAATGCCCCTGCAACCTTCCAGAACTTTATCAATGATGTCCTGGCCCCCTATTTAGACTGTTTCTGCACTGCTTACCTGGATGACACACTCATCTATTCTGACACCTTTGAAGAACATCAACAACATGTCAACCTTGTGCTAGAGGCCTTTGAGAAAGCAGGCTTACACCTGAAGCCAGAAAAATGCGAGTTCCATTGCCAGGAAGTTAAATACTTTGGCCTTATCATCAGTACAGAAGGAATTAAGATGGATCCCGAAAACATTACAGCCGTCCAGGACTGGGAATCACCCCGCAACCTAAAAGATGTCCGCGCCTTCCTGGGGTTCGCCAACTTTTACCATCGCTTTGTCTGAAATTATTCCAAAATCGTGCAACCACTTACACTCCTGACACGAAACGGAGTACCATTTGCCTGGAAGGATGAACAACAAAATGCATTTGATGAGTTAAAAAACATGTTTACATCTGCACCTGTCCTTGCCTGATTTGACCCTGACTGCAATGTCATTGTTGAAACTGATGCTTCAGACTACATATCTGCTGGAGTACTGTCACAATACGATGATCATGGCATCCTACACCCAGTGGCATATTTCTCTAAGAAACAATCTCCAGCAGAATGCAACTATGAGATTTATGACAAGGAACTAATGGCAATTGTGCGTGCATTCGAGGAATGGAGACCGGAATTACAGTCTGTTATCAACCCAATCCATGTCCTATCGGACCATAAGAATCTGGAATATTTTACCACAACAAAACTCCTCAACTGACGACAAGCCTGATGGTCACAATTTCTGTCCCAATTTAATTTCAAGATTGTCTACTGCCCAGGAATTGCTGGAGGGAAACCAGATGCACTGACTAGACAATCCGGAGATCTGCCTAAAGAGGGGGATGACCGCTCCCTGGAAAACCAAACCACCATAATTAAACCCAAAAACATCATCCATGCCCTGGCCACAACCTTGTTCGACCAACCTGACATTACCTCACCAGCACTCTCCCCAGATGCCCCTACACTAAGCCGACTCTTCCACGAAGGATATGCTATCGACCCCTTCCCAAACAAGATCCTCCAGATGCTCAGTGATGGAACAAAACAATGTAAAGACATCACACTGGCAGAATGTGAGAAACGTGACAACCTCCTCTTGTACTGACAATGAATCTGAGTTCCAGACTATGAACCACTAAGACTGCACCTTATGCAACAACATCATGAGACCCCTACTGCAGGCCACCCTGGCAGATCAAAGACACTCGAATACCTATCGAGGACATATACCTGGCCCAAGATGCACAGAGATGTTGACCACTACACTCGCAACTGCCATACCTGCCAACACTCGAAATCTAGCAGACATGCCCCATTCGGCGTCCTACGACCACTACCTATCCCAGACATACCTTGGCAGGATATATCAATGGACTTTGTAACAGGATTACCATGGTCCAATGGGTGTGATACGATATGGGTTGTGGTGGACCGACTGACAAAGGAACAGCACATTGTACCTTGCTGAACAGATGTTGATGCCAAGGAACTCGTGAACCTATTCATTAGTCATGTCTTCCGACTCCATGGACTGCCCCTGACAATCATATCTGACCGAGGGCCCCAATTTGCTGCACTGTTCTGGAAACACTTATGTCACTGTTTGGGAATTGACCCATGACTCTCAACTGCTGTCATACCCCACCTTTAAGACACATTTTAAGAATGGGGATTCTTACTAAGTAATGACTCAAGCCATAAGGCAAGAGCCATTACTAACCACCCTTCATCCACTTCCCGCAGGAAGTAGGATAATGGGGGGCCAGGAAAAAAGTCAGCATCATAAAGGGTTGGGAACCCGGGGTAGCCTCAGGAGGGACAGTTTCCGATCAACGGCTGAGGTTTCTAATGCCCAGCCGTATCCTGGGGAACGTACCGCTGATGTTGACAAAAACCTGGAATACTTATAGCCTGGGCAACTGTGGTTCTTACTTGCCACAAGTCCAAGAGGACTACCCTCCGCCGAAATGCTTCGCCGTATTCGAACGTTGTGCCGTGTCACACAGGACCACCCCAACAGGCAGGCATAGAAGGGGCTGGGACAAGAAAACAGGAGGAGAATGAATAAGAAGAATTGAGATCGAGGAGGAGGAGTTCGCCGTATATGACTGAGTCTGCCGGAATGGATAGAGGAAGGTCGAAGGAAGTCAAGGTCGATGATGAGGATGAAGGATTGATGGACGAGGAAAGAGTGTAGGATATTTAAGAATGAATTAAATGAACACTACGACTGAGTGCCAAGCCCAAGATCAAGAATCATATGTTACCGAGGAAGCTCAGCGGAGATGATCGGAACCCGAAGGAATCATACCGAACGTCATTATGATAACACATGCGATAGCGGAGTCTAGTCGGCCGAAGGAGATAAGGATTGTCTTAGGCGATAAAGACCAATACGAGGTACATTAACCCTGAGGCAGCCGACAATACAGGAAACCTTATCCAGAGGCAGCCTTCGATCAGCACGATATGACGAGACTGGATGCATACAGACAAACGGAAAGATAAGATGAAACCTATCGGAAGCCACAGGCGGCCCGGATGACATCTACCGTGGTGGAGTGTTGGCAAGGCATACAGACGGCACAGGAAGCCGCAGCCCCAGATAAGGACGGATCAAGAGATCCGGCAAACAAAGTTGAACACTTCACCAGAGCTGACGACATATGCATGAGATGAGATATGCACTCGAATGCCCTACGAAGGCGATATTATTAGAAATAATATATCGGCAAACGACGGGATTAGAAGCGACATATGCACGATACGGCCGAGAGGATCACCAAGTGTCATCCGATTGGTTTGGGAACATTTTGGGGCGTTTGTGCTGAAAAAATCGAAATACGGAATTTGTATGCGAAAAATATCATGATTGCATGCTCTCTACCAACGTCAACCAGTACTTGGCGTTCCGACCACCGCAACGTACCCGGTGGGTATATGAGTGGGGAGCTCAAGTCAGAAAATATAAAATATCCAAAAAGCCCCCACTCGAAGAAGCGATCATCCAGCAGAAGACCCACAATTGTCCCATCAACTACGACCAAGTCCCAGAAAGATATTAGTATCTTATACTCGATTATTTACACAATACTCGAAAGACCATACAACCAAGACCCTCTTCAATACCTAAGACCCTCACTGATTGCTGTTCACACTTGGACACAATTAAGAACGACGATCTCAAAAACGCTCCCTGAGATAAGCAGGAGAGTTTAAGATTATAACACGTTATTACTTATCATCCCTTCGAGAATCCCCAGAGAAGTACATAATTCCCATCATTGGAATTATTACTTCTCATTTTTCTTTTTCGGAGATATTGAGTTACCCTACCGTCGGTCACGAGACAACCCCCGGTTAACAACTGCCTTTCACCCACAAACAGATGGCCAAACTGAACGAATGAATGCAATCATGGAACAATACTTGCGCGCACATGTCAACTACCTACAGGATGACTGGGCAGAATGGTTGCCCCTGGCTGAGTTCACTGCCAACAACCAAGCATCCGAGACAACAGGCACTTCCCCATTCTTCGCAAATAAAGGATTCGACCCTCGATGCCAATTTGATCTCACACCTACAGCTACGAATGATGTCAATGACTGCCGCGCCCTGACAACATCCAAGACCCTTTCAGAAATCCATAGTCACCTGCGAGCTGAGATCAATCGAGCCAACCTCTGTTATCAAGACAATGCAGACAGGCACCGGTTACCATTGCCGAACTATCAACCAGGAGATCATGTCTGGCTGGATGCAAGAAACTGGAAAACATGCCGACCATCACGAAAACTTGACAACAAACGCCATGGACCATTCAAAGTAGTTGCCAAGATATCCCCTTATGCTTACTGCCTCGAACTGCCCCCGACAATGAAATGCCACAATGTCCAACATGTATCCCTCCTGGAATTAGCTGCAGACGATCCATACCCAGGACAACGACCAGATGCACCCCCACCAGTGGAAATAGATGGAGAAGACGAATACTTCATCGAGGCAATCCTGGACTCCTGACTACACTGCCGCAGACTCCAGTATTTGGTTAAGTGGGTGGGTTACGATATGCCAGAATGGGAACCTGCTGAACTCCATGAAGACAGCCAAGCTGTTGACCAGTTCCACGAAGAATACCCCGACAAACCAGGACCCCGACCAGAGACAACATAAAACCTACTTCGCCGGAGCTCAGTCCAAACAGGGGGATCCTGTCATGGCTCAAGAAATTCACTCACTTCTCACCTATCACTTGTCATCACTCGTTTATCAGGTGGCTTATCTGGGTGGCTGTGCTCTTGGCGATGAGCCCCATGGACTGGGATAATTGCTCAGCCACATATGTTTGGAATGGATGGGGTGGCTGTGCTGGTTAGTTAAGGGTTAAGGGTTTAGGGTCTGCTAGTTTAGTGTCTCGGCATGGAAGGAGAAAATGTGTATATAAGAGGACTTATCCTCCCAGAATTCTGTTTCTTTTCCTTTTCTCCTTACACAGTTATTTGTTCATCACACTGAATAAATATTTGGATCCTCTCCAGTCATTGTCCTCGTCTTCGCCTCTGCCTCTGTCCTTGTTTCCGTCTTCGATCCTCTGGCATTTGTCCTCTTCGCTCTGTTTCCCCTGATCCTGTCTCTTGACCTACCTCTGCTCCTAAACACAGATCGTCTATAGTTGTTGCACATCACAGCTTCAGACATCCAATGTTGGTGCTCTCCAAGAGGTTCTGTCTTGTGTTCACGATCACTGTCAACAAGCCTAGAGCCCTCAGGTTCTCTGTCGATTACCTTGTCCACGACCGCCGTTACAATTTACTTCTCTGGGGATTCTTGTAGAAGTGAGTAATAACATGTTATAATCTTGAACTCTCCTGCTTATCTCAGGCAGCGTTTTGAGATCATCAGTGGAAATTGCATTCAAGTTTGAACAGCAATCTGTGAGGGTCTTATTGTTTGAGGAGGGTCCTGGTTCTATTGTTGTGTATGTCTTTCAAGTATTGTGTAAATAGTCAAGGATGAGGTACTAATATCTATCTGGGACTTGCTTTGAATTGATGGGACAATTGTAGGTCTTTTGCTGGATGATGGCTTCTTCAAGTGGGGGCTTTTTGGATATTTTATGTTTTTCTGACTGAAGCTCCTGACTCATATACCCACCGGGTATGTTGCGGTGGTCGGAAGGCCAAGTACTGGTTGACATTGGTAGAGAGCATGCAAACATGATATTTTTCACAGACAAATTCCATATTTCGAATTTTTCCATGCAAACACTCCAAATCATTCCCGAACCAATTGGATGACCCTTGGTGATCCTCTTAGCCATATCGTGCATGTGCTACTGCTAAGCCCGTCATTTGCCAATATATTATGTCTAATAATATAACCTCCATAGGGCATTTGAGCACATATCTCATCTTATGCATGCATCATCAGCTCAGGTGAAGTGTTTGTCCTTTGTTGCCAGATCTCCTGATCTGTCTTTATCCAGGGCTGTGGCTTCATGTGCCATCTGTATGCCTTGCCAACACTTCACCACAGTAGATGTCATCTGGGCCTCCTGTGGCTTCTGATAGGATCCAACATTCATATCCATTTGTCTATATGTGCTTATTATTGTCATATCATGCTAACCAAGGGTTGTCTGCAAGATAAGGTTTCCTGTATTGTTGGCTGCCTCAGGACCGCTGTGCCATGTATTGGTCTTTACTGCCTATGACAATCCTTATGTCCTTCAGCTGACTAGACTCTGTTATTGCCTGGCATATCTTAATCATGTTCGGTGTTGTTCCTTCGGTTTTCTGATCATCTCCACTGAGCTTCCTCGGTATCATATGATTCTTGATTTGCACTTGGCATTCAGTCATCGGGTACATTCAATTCATTGTTAAATACCTAACACTGTGCTCCTCATCCATTGATTCCTCATCCTCATTATCAACCTTGACTTCCTCCAGCCTTCATCTACAGTCGATCGCAGCAGACTCAGTCATATATGGTGAACTCCTCCTTTCACATTTCTCTTCTTCTTATTCTTCTGCCTTTCTTCATCCCAGCCCCTTCTATGTCTGCCTGTTGGGGTGGTCCTGTATGACACAGCACAATGTTCGAGTATGGTGAAATGCATATCACAGAGGGTAGTCCTTTTGTGGACTTGTGGCCCATAAGAACCACAGTGGCCCAGGCTATGAGTATTCCAGGTTTTTGTCAACATGAGCAGTACATTCCCTAGGATACAGCTGGGCATCAGAAACCTCAGCCGTTGATCAGAAACTGTCCCTCCTGAGGCTACCCTGGGTTTCCAACCCTTTATGATTAACTGACTTTTTTCCTGGCCCCCCATTATCCTACTTCCTGTGGGAAGTGGATGAAGGGTGGTTAGTAATGACTCATGCCTTACAGCTTGAGTCATTACTTAGTAAAAATCCCCATTCTTAGAATGTGTCTTAAAGGTGGGGTATGACATCAGGAAATATGGCAACTAAGGACAAACACTTCACCCAAGCTGATGATGCATGCATGAGATGAGATATGTGCTCAAATGCCGTACAGAGGTCATATTATTAGACATGATATATCGGAAAATGACAGGCTTAGCAATTGCACATGCACGATACGGCCGAGAGGATCACCAAGGGTCATCAGATTGGTTTTGGAATGATTTGGAGCATTTGCATGGAAAAATTCAAAATGCGGAATTTGTATGTGAAAAATATCATGTTTGCATGCTCTCTACCAACGTCAACCAGTACTTGTCGTTCCAACCACCGCAACATACCTGGTGGGTATATGAGTGGGGAGCTCAAGTCAGAAAACATAAAATATGAAAAAGCCCCCCCTTGAAGAAGACATCATCCAGCAAAAGACCTACAATCATCCCATCAATTACAAGCAAGTTCCAGAAAGATCTTAGTACCTCATACTCAGGTATTTACACAATACTGGAAAGACATACACAACAATACAACCAAGACCCTCCTCGAGCAAATAAGACCCTCACAGATCGCTGTTCACACTTGAACGCAATTTCCACCAATGATCTCAAAACACTCCCTGAGATAAGCAGGAGAGTTTAACATTATAACACATTACCACTCATTTCTACGACAATCCCCAGAGAAGTAAATAATTCCCATCATTGGAATAATTAATTGTCATACCCCACCTTTAAGACACATTTTAAGAATGGGGATTCTTACTAAGTAATGACTCAAGCCATAAGGCAAGAGCCATTACTAACCACCCTTCATCCACTTCCCACAGGAAGTAGGATAATGGGGGGCCAGGAAAAAAGTCAGCATCATAAAGGGTTAGGAACTCGGGGTAGCCTCAGGAGGGACAGTTTCCGATCAACGGCTGAGGTTTCTAATGCCCAGCCGTATCCTGGGGAACGTACCGCTGATGTTGACAAAAAACCTGGAATACTTATAGCCTGGGCCACTGTGGTTCTTACTTGCCACAAGTCCACGAAGGGACTACACTCTGCCATATGCGATCTGCCGTATTCGAACGTTGTGCCGTGTCATACAGGACCACCCCAACAGGCAGACAGAGAAGGGGCTGGGACAAAGAAAGGCAGAAGGAATAAGAAGAATGTAAAAAGGAGGAGTTCGCCGTATACGACCGAGTCCGCTGTGATCGACTGTAGATGAAGGCTGGAGGAAGTCGGAGTTGGTAATGAGGATGAGGAATCGATGGATGAGAGGAACAGTTAGGTATTTAAGAATCAATTGAATGTACCCTATGACTGAGTGCCAAGTCCAAATCAAGAATCATATGTTACCGAGGAAGCTCAGCAGAGATGATCGGAAGACCGAAGGAACAATACTGAATGCCATTAAGATAAGACATGCAATAACGGAGTCTAGTCGGCCGAAGGAGATGAGGATTGTCATAGGCGATAAAGACCAATACGTGGCATAGTGGCCCTGAGGCAGCTGACAATACAGGAAACCTTATCTTGCAGAAAAACCTTCGGTTAGCCCAATATGACGAGAATAAGCGCATACGGACAAACAGATATGAATGTTGGATCCTATCGGAAGCCACAGGAGGCCTGGATGACATCTACCGTGGTGAAGTGTTGGCAAGGCACACAGACGGCACAGGAAGCCGCAGCCCAGATAAGGACGGATCAGGAAATCCAGCAACTAAGGACAAACACTTCACCTGAGCTGATGACACATGCATAAGATGGGATGTGTGCTCAAATGCCCTACGGAGGTCATATTATTAGACATAATACATTGGCAAACGACAGGTTTAGCAACAGCGCATGCACGATACGGCCGAGAGGATCACCAAGAGTCATCTGATTGGTTTGGGAACGATTTGGAGCGTTTGCATGGAAAAATTCGAAATACGGAATTTGTATGCGAAAAATATCATGTTTGCATGCTCTCTACCAACGTCAACCAGTACTTGGCGTTCCGACCACCGCAACGTACCCGGTGGGTATATGAGTGGGGAGCTCAAGTCAGAAAACATAAAATACGAAAAAGCCCCCACTTGAAAAACCATCATCCAGCAAAAGACCCACAATTGTCCCATCAATTACAAGCAAGTCCCAGAAAGATATTAGTACCTCATACTCGATTATTTACAGAATACTCGAAAAACCTATACAACAATACAACCAAGACCCTCTTCGAACAATAAGACCCTCACAGATTGCTGTTCACACTTGAACGCAATTTCCATCGACGATCTTGAAACGCTCCCTGAGATAAGCAGGAGAGTTTAAGATTATAACACGTTATTACTCATTTCTACGAGAATCCCCAGAGAAGTAAATAATTCCCATCATTGGAATTATTACTTCTCAATTTTTTCTGTTGGAAATCTTGAGTTACCCGGCCGTCAGTCACGAGACAACCCCCGGTTAACACTATAATCTTACTCAACGCCTCACCGAGCATATTGAGAGATGTCCTACAAGAAAGACTGAACCACCAAACAGAAAAACGATGCCTGAGCCAATGGAAATCGATTTCTTGCCTATGCCTTCCTGGGCACTAGTTAGCACCAACAATGGGGGATCAGAGAATATCCCACCTATCGAACCCATCAAATTGCACTCTGTCCCTGAGTGGGGACGTACCCTTATGAATCAACTACACCATACTGCAGTTGAAATCAACAGCCTCCGAGGACAAATCCAAGGGGATGAAACAGAGGCATACCGTATTTTTATGCAAATGCAGAATGATTATCGCAAAATCGAATCCAACTTAAACCTTGCAATTGCTCAGGCCCAGCAGCATGCTGCAGATGCTACCGGTGCTCACTTCAACCTCACCACCACGCAATTTGCGGAAGTGGCAGCTGCCCACATGGCCCTAAGAAGACATGTAGAGACGATTACCATCAATGCGGCAGAAAGCGAAGAACGAAGACAGAAGTTACTTCAGGATTTCGCCCAACAAATGGAAGCCAACCAAAATGTCTGGATTGCATACCACAAAGACCAGGCAGTTAAGCAGGAGAAGTTCAACAATGATTGCCAACGATGGGCTGCAGAAATGAATGCCCGAGAAGCCAGGGCAAGAGTCGACCAGGAGAAGGTCAAGGAGGACCTACGGAAATTGAAGCATCTCCAGTCACAACTTCAACAGAACCAGGCCAATGCATCTGCGATTTCTCAGCAAGAACAAGATGACATGCGACGATCATTCCGGGAGGAGCTTCAGGCCATTGGAGAAGAGTTAAAAACCCAGTTCCAATTAGCCCAACAGTCCCCAAAGGATATAGATGTAACGTCGGTCATTGATAGCATCTTAGAGCAACATGCCCGACAGGGGAGAATTCCCCTCCCAAGTAGTGATGGGATGGAGTCAGACTGCGACCTTCCTCCCCTACCACCCAGTGACCGATCAAGTAGACATTCAGGAGTGACAGAGTCTAGGGGCAGCAGTCCACCAGGTGGAGTGATACCACCCCCAGGACCTCCACCAGGAGGAAGCAGTTCCAGCTCCTCCAGTTCAGACGCAGAATCAGATAGACCGAAGGATCTAGGGAATGAGATATCAAAACTCATTCGTGCACTCCAGAAAAAGGACAAGAAGAATCATATCAGCAAGCGACCAGAAGCAATCTTCCTGGGAAAAGCTCCCAAGATGAAGGAACCTGAGGTATTTGATGGGGATAGGGAAATTTACATTCCATGGATGAAGGCAGTCAAGGAGTATATGACTGTATGTTCCATTGACTTCAACACGGATGCAACCCGAATCCACTGGTTAGGGTCCCTCCTCAAGGGTGATGCCCGCCAATGGCACCAAAACCGTGTCGATACTACAGAGAAGGAATTACGCCCTGATACCTGGGCCTCCTACACTGCAGCAATGGATCACTATTTCCGCAATCCCCACCAGAAACGCAACTACACCAACAAGATGGCTAGGTTGCATTGCAAGTATAAACCTGGATGCCACAAGACCGGCCTCCCAGCAGATCAATGGGGAATCAGAATGGCCATCTACCAAGAGAAGGCCCAAGTAGAAGGAGAGGTTCTGAGAGAAATCTACGACCAGGCATTCCCAGAAGATCTGGCTTGCCAGGCATGGACAGATGTTCAAGACTTGGATGACCCAAAGTATGAGCATTTCAAGGCCAGACTGATCAAGCTTGCGACTGCAAAAGAAGAACATCGGAACATGCATGAAAAGCCACTGCTCCACATATATCAAACCCCATCAGAGCGCAAGCAGGAGAAGGACAAGCGGAAGAAGGATGAGGAAAAGAAATCCAACCGTGGTAAGGCTAGGGAAACTAACCGCACACCTAAAAACGACTGAGAAAAGAAATTCCAAAACAACCGCGAAGCATTAGCTGGGGTTCCCCAGGCGGAAATCGACCAGCACAAAGCAGACAAGGCCTCCTGCTGGCGCTGTGGCTGGAATAGTCACCACACCCTAGAATGCTTTGCGAAGAAGACCTCAAAAGGAACCGAATTAACTACTGCCGTAGCTGCAGTCACCAAGAAGGCTAAACGCCAACGACCATCAGAAGATTCTGAAGATGAAAAACAGGAGACAGATGAACCAGTATCCAAGCGGCCAAAGAATGTTGCCACAGTGACCCAGACAGTATCAGAGGCAGCCCGTAACTCAGCAAAAAGGGTCTGGGAAGTAGAGACCTCAGATCTCTCGGATTGAAACTAGGAGAGCCTCGTAGGATACGCAGAGGCATCCAAGATAAGGAAGACGTATCAGGGTCTCAGACAATATCAGTTGCTGGAGTTAAACGCACCAAAACCCAAGAAAACCAAAAACAATCCAAAAAATCAAAACCTAATAAAAAAGAACCGGAGACGAAATTGCAGCTGGCCAACAGCAGGCCACCCCGAGTTGGTCCCAGGCCAATTGTCCAAATGTATCTTTCAGTACCTGGACAAAGGACAATTGGTGTCCAAGTCATGTTTGACACCGGTGCAGCCATACCTATTATCAGTTCCCAATTCACTAAGGAAAATAACCTGCCAATGGTTACTCGCACCACAGCACTAAGAATCAATGGAGCGGATGGTAAGCCTTTATCAGGGGCTGGAGAGGCCTTTACACATTCCCTACTACTTCAATACAAATCCCACTATACAAGAGAAACCTTCGAGATCATGCCTCTAGAATCAGGATCGGACATAATCTTACCTTGCTGGTGGATGGCAAAACACCAACCCAACAAGTTTTGGGGAAAACCACAAGACATCACCTTAGACTCCGACTTCTGTAAACAACACTGCACCAAAGCCGCAGCACAAGAATTCTCCCTCACAATGGATAAAGATATCCTACACCACCATGATGCAACAGTAATTGGATATGTTGCATCAGTTAACTCAGGTACAAATGAGGTTGACCCTGCAACAATTGTACCACGAAAGTTCCGACAATATGTCGAAGTCCTAGGCAATGAGCTCGCAGATAAACTCCCAGACCACAAACCCTATGATCATGCAATAGACCTGAAAGAAGGTGAACAACCACCATGGGGACCAATGTACCCCCTAAATGAAACAGAATTACAAGCGCTACGGGATTACCTCAAGGAAATGTTGGAATTAGGAAAGATCCGCCCTTCGAAATCCCCTGCAGCAGCACCAATCATCTTTGTTCCAAAGGCCCATGGTCGAGGCCTCAGGTTATGTGTCGATTACCGGGGTTTGAATAAGGTAACAATCGCCAATCGATACCCATTACCAATTATGTCTGAACTCCAAGACAGGGTCAGAGGTGCAAAAATATTCACCAAGATTGACCTCAAGAATGGATACAACTTGATTCGGATCAAACCTGGAGACGAATGGAAAACAGCATTCAAGACGCGGTATGGACTCTACGAATACACTGTGATGCCCTTTGGGTTGTCGAATGCCCCAGCAACCTTTCAAAACATGATGAATCACATTTTTCGGGATTTGTTGGACTTAGGATTAATTGTATATTTGGACGATATCCTCATTCATGCAGAAACAGAGGAAGAACACGATCGCATTGTCACAGAGGTATTGAAACGCCTAGCAGAAAATGGGCGAGCTATATCACAGGACAAATGCTTTTGGTCAACCAGCCAAGTCGACTTCCTGGGGTATGTTATTTCAAAAGATGGTATTGAAATGGCCCAAGACAAAGTCCAATGCATTCGGGAGTGGGAACGACCAAGATGTTTAAGGGATGTACAGTCATTTATTGGCTTCGCGAATTTCTATCGCCGATTCATAAGAGAATTCTCAAAAATCGCTAAACCCCTCAGTGATTCAACCAAGGGATCACCAAAGGACTGGGTTTGGACAGAGGCAATGACAGAATCATTCGAAAAACTGAAAGACTGCTTTACCACTGCACCCATCCTCACACACTTCGACCCACAACAAGAATGCATTGTTGAAACTGATGCATCAGATTTTGCACTGGGTGGAACATTGTCCCAAACAGCAGAAGACAAGAAACTGCACCCAGTTGCCTTCCACTCCAGAAAATTCTCACCAGCCGAAATCAACTATGAAATACATGATAAAGAACTACTTGCAATAGTTGATTGTTTCAAGGCATGGCGAAGATACTTGGAGGGATCACTTCACACGGTTCAGGTATTTACCGACCACAAAAACCTTGAGTACTTCATGACAACGAAGGTTCTCAACAGACGGCAGGCACGCTGGGCTCAGGAACTGGCCAGCGTGGACTTCAAAATGTTTTATAGGAAAGGAACAAGTAATGGCAAGCCAGATGCATTATCGAGGCGCCCGGAGTATCGCCCTGAAAAGGGGGGAGGTGGAAACCAGCCGATACAGACTGTATTGCATGAAAAACACTTCGACACAATCTCAGCAATCAGTACTGGAGGAGAAGGAATGGTGTTCTGTTGCTCAGCAGTTCAACTGGCTTATTTGGCATCATCAGTATCGAAATGGACAAAGGAATTTGAGAAGGAAATAAGAATGGCAGGACAACAAGACGAAGCATACTACCAGGCCTTAGAGGACCTCAGTGGAAGCGCGCAGAAGACAGAAGGAAAGGAAGGGATTTTAGAACTTCAGGATGGATTATTATATCGCAAGGGATTGCTTTGGGTCCCAGAGAATGCACGACATGTGATTTTACATAACGAGCACAACAGCGCAGTAGCCGGACACTTTGGTCAAGACAAAACGATCGAGCTGATCCGACGCAACTTCTGGTGGCCTAAGATGGACCAAGAAATTATCAAATATATCAGAAGTTGTTTAGAATGTCAGAAGGACAAGGCATCATGCCACAAGCCATATGGCCTGCTCTCACCATTAGAGCTCCCATATGCACCATGGACATCAATTGCCATGGACTTCATCACAGACCTCCCCTTGTCAGAGGACTGTGACCAACTCTGGGTCATCGTAGACAGGTTTACAAAGATGGCTCACTTCATACCACTCAAGAAGGATCAAAAGACAGTGGAACACCTGGTAAAGATATTTGCTCGGGAAATATGGAGATTCCATGGTATCCCAACTGACATTATATCGGACCGCGACTCCCGCTTTACCTCCACAGAATGGAAACAATTCCTTGGTATACTGGGGATACGACCACGAATGAGCACATCCTTTCACCCACAAACAGATGGCCAAACAGAAAGGATCAACCAGACAATTGAGGCATACCTACGATCATTCACCAACTATGAAATGGATGATTGGGTCGGACTCCTACCCATGGCCGAGTTTGCCTACAACAATTCAGTAACTCAAGCCACTGGCATGTCACCCTTCTTCGCCAACTATGGCCGACACCCAGGTTGCACCAACCCAAGCATAACACCAACTAGTGAGGACACCCAGGATGGATACATCAACCATATCCTTTCAGTTCAAAGTCTAGTTACAAAAAACCTAAAGGCAACCCAGGAAAGAATGAAAAAGTATGCAGACAATAAACGCAAGGATGCCCCAGAATTCAAAGTTGGGGACCTTGTCATGCTAGATGGAAGGAACATTCAAACCAGATGACCAAAACATAAACTCGACCACAAGAAGCATGGACCCTTTGCGATAGAGAAAGTAATCTCGCCAACAGCCATGCGACTATCCCTACCAAGAAAGTGGAAGATACATAACACCTTCCATGTATCCTTACTCGAACAATACAACAATGGGACCAGACCTCCACCTGATCTATTAAAAATCATTGATGAATGCAATGACATCGAAGGCAATGAGGAATGGGAGATAGAAGAAATCTTATCGAGTAGGAAAGTCAAGGGGAAAGTCCTTTACCGAGTCAGATGGAAAGGATATCCACTTAAGAAGGATCATACTGAAGAACCGTATGAATGCTTCATAGTAGGTGGCCTGCAGTCACTCCGAGAGTTCCACTCAAGGAACCCAGGCATGCCGAGGGACCAACGTGTTTAAACAACCAACTATCTCAAGATACCTTTCCTCTCTGAGGTTTTAATGGTCTTGGGATAGAAAACATGTTGGTGGATGAAGGGGTTGGAGGACTTCATCAAAAAATCCCGTTTCATAATCATATAGCTGAGAATTCATAAGCCAAGAATCTAAGTTAATGATTTCGGGTCGAAATCTTATAAGGGGGGAGGTAGTGTCATACCCCACCTATAAGACACATTTTAAGAATGGGGATTCTTACTAAGTAATGACTCAAGCCATAAGGCGAGAGCCATTACTAACCACCTTTCATCCACTTCCCACAGGAAGTAGGATAATGGGGGGCCAGGAAATAAGTCAGCATCATAAAGGGTTAGGAACCCGGGGTAGCCTCAGGAGGGACAGTTTCCGATCAACGGCTGAGGTTTCTAATGCCCAGCCATATCCTGGGGAACATACCGCTGATGTTGACAAAAAACCTGGAATACTTATAGCCTGGGCCACTGTCGTTCTTACTTGCCACAAGTCCACGAAGGGACTACCCTCTGCCGTATGCGATCTGCTGTATTCGAACGTTGTGCCATGTCATACAGGACCACCCCAACAGGCAGACAGAGAAGGGGCTGGGACAAAGAAAGGCAGAAGGAATAAGAAGAATGTAAAAAGGAAGAGTTCGCCGTATACGACCGAGTCCGCCGTGATCGACCGTAGACGAAGGCTGGAGGAATTCGGAGTTGGTAATGAGGATGAGGAATCGATGGATGAGAGGAACAGTTAGGTATTTAAGAATCAATTGAATGTACCCTACCACTGAGTGCCAAGTCCAAATCAAGAATCATATGTTACCGAGGAAGCTCAGCGGAGATGATCGGAAGACCGAAGGAACAATACTGAATGCCATTAAGATAAGACATGCAATAACGGAGTCTAGTCGGCCGAAGGAGATGAGGATTGTCATAGGCAATAAAGACCAATACGTGGCATAGTGGCCCTGAGGCAGCTGACAATACAGGAAACCTTATCTTGCAGAAAAACCTTCGGTTAGCCCGATATGACGAGAATAAGCGCATATGGACAAACAGATATGAATGTTGGATCCTATCAGAAGCCACAGGAGGCCCGGATGACATCTACCGTGGTGAAGTGTTGGCAAGGCACACAGACGGCACAGGAAGCCGCAGCCCAGATAAGGACGGATCAGGAAATCCGGCAACTAAGGACAAACACTTCACCTGAGCTGACGATGCATGCATAAGATGGGATATGTGCTCAAATGCCCTATGGAGGTCATATTATTAGACATAATACATTGGCAAACGACGGGTTTAGCACCAGCGCATGCACGATACGGCCGAGAGGATCACCAAGAGTCATCCGATTGGTTTGGGAACGATTTGGAGCGTTTGCATGGAAAAATTCGAAATACGGAATTTGTATGCGAAAAATATCATGTTTGCATGCTCTCTACCAACGTCAACCAGTACTTGGCGTTCCGACCACCGCAACGTACCCGGTGGGTATATGAGTGGGGAGCTCAAGTCAGAAAACATAAAATATGAAAAAGCCCCCACTCGAAAAAGCCATCATCCAGCAAAAGACCCACAATCGTCCCATCAATTACAAGCAAGTCCCAGAAAGATATTAGTACCTCATACTCGATTATTTACAGAATACTCGAAAAACCTATACAACAATATAACCAAGACCCTCTTCGAACAATAAGACCCTCACAGATTGCTGTTCACACTTGAATCGAATTTCCATCGACGATCTCGAAACGCTCCCTGAGATAAGCAGGAGAGTTTAAGATTATAACATGTTATTACTCATTTCTACGAGAATCCCCAGAGAAGTAAATAATTCCCATCATTGGAATTATTACTTCTCAATTTTTTCTTTTGGAAATCTTGAGTTACCCCGCCGTCAGTCACGAGACAACCCCCGGTTAACATTACTTCTCATTTTTTCTTTTTTGAAATCTTGAGTTACCAGGCCGTTGGTCATGAGACAACCCCTGGTTAACAATAACAGTGGCCACTGCTATCATCTCCCCAAAATTGGCTGCAGTTGAATTGCATAATACATGTAGTTTATCAATTGCCAAGTTTAGCTATAGCTTTGGACAACATATTTCAACCTTGCTACCTGTGGGATACTTAGAGGAGATAGTATCATTTTATTCTAAAATTCTAAGTAATCTTTCCCAAGGTTCCCTTTTAATACACCTAGTGCTCTACATCCAGAAATCTTTTGTTTCCTTCTAATAACATCTACAGGCTACTCTATGACATGTCCCAGGCTTATACAGGAGGTATCTCTACATGATCTGGCATTTGCTTCACCTGGAAGCCCAGGGTCAGTGAAGCTTTGCTAGACTAACTACATCATGCTACCTGCATCTAAGTAGCCATGCCATGTTCACTTCATTTTCATGACTTTGGTGTTCTTTGTCTACTCCTGTAGGCAGAGAATGCAAGATATCTAAACAATCATTGTGTAAAAATTAACTTTAGCATTAATTACAAATGAGGATTCTTTAGTCTTCAGTTTATTACAATGACAGTTAACAGGTACCTTTCTTCCAATGGGTGAAATACTCTCAAGGGATAGGTAAAACTTACTGATAGTCTATGAGGGCTGTAGAAATGATCTCAAGTGTTGCCAAAGATGGGGAAGCAGGCTGAGCTTATGGTATATTGAGAGGGGAAGTTGAGACTCTGGCTTGTATAGAGCAGATGCTCTACCAGAAGCAGAGCAGAGCGAGATTAACATTAGCAGAATGATGCAAATCATTGTTGCATAGTGCTTGGAGATACAGGTTGAGTGTAAGACTCCACTGTAAGATTGGGGCAATGCTGCTAAAGCATGCTTCAGAGGAGCATATCTTCTGTGAGTAAAATCCACCATCTTGACCCACCCAGGCATCTCCAAACAATCAGAAGAGGTTTGGCTTTCTAGTTGTTATGCCTTATGCAACCTGAATGTTTGTGGGGGAAGGGAAAGCCAGATGTGCCCCATTGCAAGTGAGTTGTAATGTGTTGTCCAGGGTTTGTATGTACTTTACAAGCTGAAAGATCTTTCATTGTACCACTGGATAGGGATATGCTCGACATAGCCATTGTAAGTTTGCGGTACAAGGACCACGTTTTCCCTGGCGTGAAAGACAGTGCAACAAGGAAATGAGACTCCATATTGCATTTGTAAAAATGCAGCACAGAATGAAAAGTGATCAGCAATTGACTTGCTTAACTGGATAAAATAGATGTTACTTTCTCCACGATATACCGAAAAGGGATTCGGTTTTCTTTATGGGATTTCCTTTTACTCAACCGCGTATGAACAACCGGGGCATGTCAAACCAGACAGCCCACACATGATGCATCATGATTCAAGGTCATGAAATATCACTGATGAACGACTGGTTGTCACGCGTCCACACTCAGCCACTACGAACGCTAACATCCGACAGCACTCTCATGATCATATTTCCCTTGCACAGAGATGCATACTAACATGTCATAAAAGGAAGTGGAACATTAAGGGATTGGGTGGACTGAGACCAGCGACTCAGCCACTATCCTACAAAGTTAATTAAACCGAGTGATTTGGAACATAAAAGCTATTATTCCAAGTAGATGGATGTTTTCGGCCATCCAGCGACTTTCAGAGATCGAAAAAACTTTCGGATTTCAAACACAGTAAGTCGGCAAAGCTTATCCGCTGAGCCGGTGAGCTACGATGCATATTCTACGTAGGTAGTCACTGATCGGACAGGGCCAAAATCTGCATGGCCTAAATACCCTTCTACACTGCATGCTCTACAGAACTAGATTATCAGCTGACAACACCATTTCTTCAGCCCATCCAATCAGGGTCGCTGACGAATGAAACTATCAGGCTGCTCTTCGGCTGTCGGAATGGTCAGAATCATCATCGTGCCGAAATCTGCACGCTAAAATTAAAACGGTCTTCCTGCCTTCACGCTGCCCGTACCGACTTCAAGACTCTAGTCGCCAGAACACTGAAACGCGCTAACGAATAACGTCCGCTAGCACTAAATGTGTAAATGCAACGAACTCTATCCTCAACTTCTATAAACTGTCAATCTTGTATTGTAATTTTAAATCCATGCGAGCACTGAGTAACGCGTTGTTGATCAAGTAACTACCAATGAGAACAATAACATTCCCGAGCATGACGTTTTACAGAAGGCGTTCTGTTGAATGAGATCTTATCTCCCCGACAATAATACCGGCGGACCGGGTACATCGCACGATGCTGCAAATCAGCTTGTGATGAACAACGAACCGGCCGATAAGTGATGATGGCGGTACCTCAAAAGTATCAGTCTGGCCTAGCCAACGCCAACCTCGGTGTTTTTCCGCTTTAAACTTGGCGATTCATAGTGCGCAGTCATGGTAGCAAGCGCAAATATGTACAAGCTTGAATTTGCGCTCACAATGGACGATTGGTCAAAAAACTGCGGCTATTGCTCGATACGAGCACCAGATGTCTGGTCGGCTGATAATGAAGCTTTTTTAAGCGATATTCTCAGCGATAGGCGCACAGAAAAAGATGCAAAATCGCACAGCAACTGCGTAACACCACCAGATAGATTACATATCAACTGTCAGAGGGAAATACAACTAGGTATGTAATTTCCCAGGAGTGATCAAGGGATTGCGAATCCATGGAAATTCTGAAAGCTTGAATATTATCGAATTGAGTAAAGAAGCTTTTGATCGTCAAATTATGGTTACCTGCTGCACCTAGGAGTTTGCCATCGTTGATCTCCGTGATTTCGACCGATATCATGTACAACAATATATACCGTGTACTCTTCATGGTAATGTCTGGACGTAGTTGCCAGTGCAGGGGTTTTTCGGGGAGTATTTTTTGCCAGGTTCCGTGATTTTCTGCGACTGTCTATGTACCATATAGGTGCTGCCGTATGGTAGTGCAGTGCGGTCTGCGGTCTGCCGCAATCGAGGTTGAAAGCCTAATTCGTTGTATCTGACTTTTTACCTCCAAAGACATGGTACTGATTGGTAGCGAAGTACTACATGGACACGCAGTGCAGTCTGCCTATCTCTCCTCGACAACACACAAGCGATCGTTTATCAGCTACATAATGTCTAATTGGACAATATGTACTTTTATTTGCATTTCGGCAATAATTTGACCATATTTTGTAAAGTAAAAGGTCCTCTGTCTTGAATTAGTTAAGGTTGAAAAATACATCACAGTCGAGCGAGAGTCGGTGACGGCGTCTCTAATATTGTGCTGTATCCAGTCGTGTACCTTATTCAACGCTTCACGACCGATTCGCCCGAAATATCATCGAATTCCAGAGCTTTCCGGATCCAAAATATGGAGACCACGAAAACAAAATGCCCCCTGCCCCATATGGACCAACACATCCTGGCAGTAACAGATCACTGCTTTTCATTACTTGATTTGTCTGATGACTTCTGGGATTTCCCTGACCTGTGCGCAGCTCGGTGGTTATTTCCTCCGTAGGAATATCAACTACGTGGATGAGTGGTCGGGTTGTCAAAAAGCACTGCAGGCCCGAACTATGAGGGCCCAATACCAATCCATCAGATCGGTTCTCATCGCCGCTTTTCGATCGGTATCTAGTATCAGATGTATATCCAATGTACTTTACCCGGGTAGATGACATTGAGGAAAATCGTTCATTATGAAATCGCTACAATCGGAAGAGTACCTCATCCGTGTAACATACTTGACATCAGAGATCTGCGATATCGCACCATTTCTGTCAAAGTGGTCAAATATTGAGGTCATAGACAAAAGAAATCATCTGTTGGAAGTCAAGGCTTCGCCGAACTTCATAGGACTTTGTTTTTCATTTGTATTACCTTCTTCGCTCATTTACAATTGACCTCTCTTCTACTTCACACGAAGTCATCTTTCAACTGAATGCGTGTCGGATAGAGGCGATGAGGCCTTTCACCAATTGCTATCAGATTATGATACAGGTCTATCAACCGGTGATATTTCAAGGCCTCGGAAACTCAAAGTCTGCTGCTAGGATTCTGGAACATTTCCCAATGGCGGTCTATTCTAGGATGCTGATGCAGAATGTTGTTCCACAAGCCAGTCATCAACGTCGTTTGCTAGCCATCGCGCGTAAATCGAACTTCCTGGCTTTGATAACCCAATGGCAAGCGCGCTATGATTAACCTAAGCCTGTTCCTACTTTGTGGCGTATGAAATGCACAAATCTCAGCCCTAAATGGCTGAGAACAACGGCGAAGTCAGCTAACACCAAAATAGAAAGCCACCTACTGCATATCGCTATGAACAGTGGTAGAACCCGGCGCTGGGTGGTGGTGACTGATAATCGTGGAAACTGCATTTGTTGATCATAATTCGGAGGTTTCCAGAACCAAGTATCTTGACTTGGTTATTTCATGATATTGAGCTGTTTAATTGGCGTTATGCAAGAAGTAAAATTGTATCATATACAGATCTTATATCAAAAGCGGCCTCGGATCTACATCACAATGTTTGAGACAGAAAGGTATTCAATCTGAGACGCAAAAAGCTATCGGTCATGTCCAAAAACAGTTCTGTAGCTGGACTGATGTCGTTTGATCCGTGATCGAAGAAGAGATAGTCATCTGGCACCCTGCATTCTTGACAATGATCTCCGTAGATATGTCAGGTCGGCAAGGTGCCAGACTCGATTTACCTAGCTATCTTGACATTCCTGCTAAGTCTGTCCCATGAACGACATGTGGGAAAGTAAACCACGTAGATCTTACATGGTACATCCCAATTGCATCGCAGCCCCGGATACGAGGAATTCCACTGCACGGCTTTCGAGAACGCATCATCATCATTATGAACACTGCAGGATGCAAGTACATGCACTTCACTGGGGATCTTGCGTTGTTTTGTGGAGAGACGGGGGATGCAGAACCACCACGATTGGAGTGTCAGCGGCCTTCTCGACTTTACGGAATATCGAACAAGTGATGGAGACGCAGTCTATGAAGAAACTGAATATATCTATTTACATATCAAAACCTCAAGTCTGAAAAGGATAAATACTACCTTTTCTCTCCTCAATCCAACCTTTCTTCTCCACCGCAGTCAGTCCTCAGAATCTCCTCCTTCCTCAATATCATATCATCTTCGCATATATCTTTATATCTTACATCTAATACCTCAATCGCCATGAAGTATTCGCTCATTGCGGTGCTTGCTCTCCTTCCCGCGGCCCTCGCTTCACCCGTCGCTGAACCAGTCGCTGCGCCCGAAGCAGCCGACTGCTACGGCAAACACTGTTATGACTATTACGGCAAAGGCTACGACAGCAAGCATGGCCACCACAACTGGTACAAGCGCGAGGCCGAGCCAGAGGCCGTTGCTGGCGACAAGGACCACCACTATAGGTACTACGGCAAGGGTGACACGGGACACAAGGACTCCTATGAGCACTTCCCAGTGAAGTACGGCTACACATATAAGCGTGACGCTGAGGCTGGAGGATATGGATACGACGACTACGACAAGAACCACAACCACCACCACAAGGGAAACAAGTGGGGATACAAGCGCGAGGCTGAGGCTGGAGGATATGATCACGACAGCTACGGCAAAGGATACGACAACAAGGGATACGACTACAAGGGATACGACAACAAGGGATACGACAACAAGAGATACCACAACAAGGGATACGACAACAAGGGATACAACAAGGGATATGACAACAAGAGATACGATGTCTACAAGCGCGAGGCTGAGGCTGGAGGATATGATAACGACGGCTACGGCAAAGGATACGACAACAAGGGATACGACAACAAGGGATACGACAACAAGGGATACGACAACAAGAGATACCACAACAAGGGATACGACAACAAGAGATACGACAACAAGAGATACGACAACAAGAGATACGATGTCTACAAGCGCGAGGCTGAGGCTGAGGCTGGTGGATACGACAGCTACAGCAAGGGCTACAACAACAAGGGATATGACAGCTACGGCAAGGGCTACAACAACAAGGGATATGATAGCTACGGCAAGGGCTACAACAACAAGGGATATGACAGCTACGGCAAGGGCTACAACAACAAGGGATACGGCCGCCACAACGAGTACAAGGGAAACAAGTGGGGATACAACTAGAGGTTTTCATGGGAAAGGATACCTGCTAGGACTGCTAGGTATTAGGATGACGATTATGTTTATTGATGACTGAATGGATGATATGGTTGTGGTTTTTTTGTTTTGGGAACAGGATAATGGGTATAGCATGATCATGGCCGGTATTTGGTTTTGACATTGGTTTTCTTTCATTAAACTTTGCATGCATTAGCTGAAATTGGAATATGCCATTTGTGCTGGAAAAACTATGATCTCATCCTGGAGCCGTGATTAAAGGAAAATTCCGTAAAAAAAAACTCATATCCCAGATGCACATTATGCACTGTGATCAAAAATTCTTGCTTCGCCGCGATACTTTCTTCTTTGATCTGCGTTTCGCTTCGCATCCTGCTAGCGCTGAGAAATCTTATGCAGTGTCTAGGGTAAAGGGTAACGGGTGTAGGGCTGATGTCTTAGCGCGAGAGACGCTGCGCGGAGCGTTGCGAAGCGATGGCAGCGAGCCTGCGAGCCTGTGACAGCGATAACGCAACCTAAGACATATCCACGGAAGCCTCATTCCAGTATCATTTGAGACACGCTGATATCTCCGAGGCGATATCGTGCATTTACTGGGTCCTCCGAGATTTCACTCTTTCGCCGAAAATCTGCAAATGGTAATCATGTGCCAATACGGCCGTGTGAGTGACCGGTAATGAATAGAGTACTCTGAAAGCTGCTTATCCTCCACAGCGGGGTATGAACATTCCCCGGCCACTGTGACTTGTAATAACCTACCAGCGGCACAAGAAGAAGAGTATCAGAAACGCAACCGAATCGCCATGACTACCGAAACGGTATATCTGAAGCTGAACGAGACTTTGTCCGCTGCGGCCGGTAAGTGCAAGTATACGTACTCCATGGCGCTTGGGGTCATGTGTTACACGAGGCGCTGACGATAAGTAATCACCCCCGTGTGTGCAGATTCCACGAGGATAATCGCATCAGTCATTGCTGTCTCATCTAGGAATCCGAGAGTAAGGCGCGATAGCTGCGCAATGCTATCCACGTCTCTGGGTTTTTGAAGTTAGGTACAGTTTGTGCGGGATTATGTGGATTCCGCACCGAGTCGATGGGAAGGATCGACAATGTCGTTTTCGGACGTTGAACGGATGTAACTTCTCCATGTATTGGAGGCTTGTTTCAACATGAGTGCGCGTGAAGAAGTATATTATGTTTGTTTCAGCAGTGAGCTCGGAGTATTTGAAACCGGAGCGTGTATCTGCGTACACCTTCTTAGAAGAAACAGCCGTACAAACGATTCTGTTTTGAATGTCTGAAGTTTAACGGAGATGTAACCACATGAGTACGCCAATACCAGGTGACATTCACAATGTACCTGCAACAGGCATCACATCAAATTCAAGGCCCTCTTGGCTTTCGACCAAGCAAACGACATGGTACCAAAATCAACATTCTTTCTATTTCCATTGCCAATATCTGCGTCAGATGACCATTTCCAAGGATCCTTCTTCCTAATCCAATGAAGCGAGTGAAACTCCAGTCAAATAGTGAGAACTCTCAATTTCCACTCGGTTATTCCGAATAGTACTAATTCCAAGCTAAATTCAGAATTCTTCAAAACATAGCCCATTGAAATTTTCCCAATATCTCGCTGTCTTATGATTCTCCGCTTGCCATGGAATCCACGATAATCCCCATGATCAGTCGTACCGCCACGATTAATCCACCATGGATCCACCTCGGGACCTTGATCTCTCGGCCGTGATAGTGACATGGTGTACTTCAACAGAATGTGTATCGGTTGGACCAGATCGCAGTCGACGTCGTCCTGGATTCCTGCAATGGATTGAGCCAGGCCAATATGCTTTTTCGGGGGGCTTGTCGAAGATTCGAGCGAGCTGGGATTTGCCTTGGATTGACGATGCTGTGGAGATCGAGGTGGAGTGAGTCGAACCACGAACTTTCAGGCGAACTTTGGAGGAACTTTGTCGATACTTGCTAGGCTTCCAATCACTCCGAATGATACGCCGCGGAGTTTATCCTTCAATTTACATGTAATAGGAAGAGTGCTCAGTTAGGCATCGTATCTTGGCGTGCTGGAGAAAGATATTGTCTTGTCTTCCATTCCTTCACTTTTCTGCGAATATCTACAAACTTTCACTTGCTTTACTCTACAACTCGCAAACCACATACATACACAAAGTAGATTGTTGCGGACGACAAGTACAGTAAGAATCCTTCATATTCATTCTCCACCGAGTGATTTCGACGCTGTCCTCTTCCATTAAACTCCATCGTCATAGATTGTGTGCCTCCACGAACACCAGAGAGCGACGGCAAAATCCTATCACGAACTTATGGTACAATCAGCATGCCCAGTACATCTCGCTTTTCATTCGAGCAACTACTTACATGAATGAGTACAGATATTGGCGAACTAATTGCTCCATCGACTGAGGATTCTAGTTACCCGTACGTAGCAAGTTCGCACGCTTAAACGATCGAGTCGAAGCGGTTTGTCCTCTGTGTTCGAGAGTTGATATCCTTCACTCTACTGAGTCTACTCTTCTTATCTCGATCGGCTGACTCCAATTTTCCCCATCTATCCCATCTTTCGCGCTCAGCACTGTCCCTTATCAACGAAAATGAACTTCTGTCCTCAGCGCATTCAACATGATAGTGAATCCTCCGTGTCGATGTCCACCGAGCACTTGATTTCCTCGCTACTAATTCTCGAGTATCTAGGCAGCTCTTGCCCTACCAGCACCATATCTCCGCCTTCCTCCATCCTCCTTCACCGTCCTCTGTCTTCCGCCGTATTCTTCCATCTTCCTCTACCTTCTGACATCTTCCTCTGTATGTATGTATTCCCATAAATTCCTCGAAGTTCCACTTCACACTCCCCTGGGCCACCCCCCACAAGCTCATCAGTTAATTGCTCGTTCGTTGCGTCTCCGCATCATCAACCATGGAAGATGAAGCACCGTTAGTTTGTTTCACCTCAGTTGTTTTGGCCGAGCACTGGTTATCGGGCCGCTATCATACAGTTCGCTCTCGTATCCCACTCTCCCCTACTCTATCTATCTAACAAACTTGAAAATCTGCTTGTATGCTCCTGCCAAGTCACGTCGTTTCCCGAAAACTTGGACAGGTTGGTTGAACGGTACCAAAAGATGCCGAGGTCGGGTGATGAAAGGGTGAGCACATTTCCTGGCTGCCTTCGAGAAGCTCTTGTAGAACCCGCGCTTAATGTCCTGGGTGGCTTGGACGGCTTGGGGGGTCTTGGTAGCGACCCGGCAACAGGTTCGAAGACGGCAAGATATCCAAGACAGGCGGTGCAGAGTACCCAAGAGCGGCTGGGTAACTACTCTGCGGCCGATCAGACGAATGACATCGCGTCTATCATAGCTTGCTTTTTGTTTAAACCGTTGAACTGTGAGAAAAAAGGGGCACTTGCGAAAAATTCATCGACGATGTGGATGTGGACATGGGAGACAAACTCAAGCGAGACTTCAAAAACGTGCTCCGCTCCCTCCACAGCACAGCCGCGGCGTGGCAAACCACTCCCGACACTGGACACTCGCGTCGAAATAAACCTCTTTCCCCAGCGCACGTTCTTAACGCCACGCACACCTCACAGCGCCAGAGAGGTTTCTCCTCTAACTGTACATACCGTAAACCGAGATTGCGATGATGACAGTGGCTTGCCGTTGACACTTCGTCCCTACTGCTGGCGTTGCCCCGTTGAAGCGTTGAAGCGACTCAAGCTCCAGATGCGAGCAAGTCGGAACTTTCTTCACCCCTTCACGCTGCGTGCTGTGCTCGGGCTCGCAGAGCAGACAAGCCAAGATTTCAAGATTTGAGACAGAGCCAACAACGCCCAGCGACCCGGTGGTAGTCTGAATCATGACGAAGTTTTTGTCACTCATGAGCTCGGACACAAACTGTAAAGTGATGCAAAGCAGCAAGTGAGGTAAATCGAGTTAAAGTAACAAACGGCAGATCGTCGCGATCTCCAATTCAATCTTTGAAGCGTCACATCTTTTCCCATCCCAGAAATTCACGAAAATCTTTTCCACGACAGCGATCACGCTCCGATCTCTAGTAACCCCCTAGAAGAAGGCAGCAATGACACACCGAGTGCCCCCTCATGCGCCGGAAATTCGTTACTCACTAGCGCGTAAGATCTACGTCGTGGAAGAGTTCGGGGAGGGGATTGGGCGGATGGCAGAGGCAGTACTGGCGCTTAGGGTGGAGGAAGGTTAGATGGGTAGATGCTAGAGGGGAGGGTGACAAAAGTCGGACGGTGGTTCGAACAAAGGAGGTTATGGTTGGGTTAGAGTAAGTTAAGAGGAAGAAGGAGACAGGACCCGGTGGAACGGGATCAAGATTTGTGATGTGAGCGGTGCCTGCAGTAGTTTCTTCAGCGGTGAGTATGCTGTGGTGAATGTCCATCGTGATCCTCGCGTAGGAGATGCACAGTAAAAGTTTATTCATCACCTAGCAACATACATGCATTTATGTTTATGTCAACAATCAGATCATATACAGGATCATCCCATCCGTTTAATCCGTCAGTTTAATCGCCGACCATAAATTCGCGGCCTACGAAGCGACATCTATGCGAAACTTTGTGTAAAGGCAGCTTCATATCAACGCCGCGTCGTCATGTGGGGTCCGACAAGCTTTGCCGACCTTGTTGTCAACCGTAAGAGACCCTTAATTCTAAGTTTCTGTGTGGAATTACTGCACATATCGAAAATCAGACGCTCGCGAGAAGGCTAAATACAAAGAGGGAGTTTACTACGCTTGGTGCCATATCTGATCGGATAATCGGGTTGTATGTAAGCTTTCTGTAATCCATCACGGTGAACCGAACGCCCCTTTTCTCGTTCGCAGCAAAGAGATCGCAGCAGAGCGAGAAGTGGAACAAAATTCAACGGAGGTGAGGCCGCATGTCCAACTTCTCTATATCACCACCTTGATCAACTTGGGGTTTTGCAGTATCGTCAATTTACAGCTTCAACTCGGTATCCACGCGCCGAGCCTAGAGTATCTCGATGGCGAGAACCCAACTTCATCTCCGCTCTCCGCGTGACGCTAGCGGGGGTCGCTTCCGGTGTTGAAGGTGGCACATGTATTTAGACAGCGTACAACTCTAGCAGATCTTAACCCTTTGGATTTCGGTATACCGAAACTTCTACCGAAACTTCTTCCGAAGGTGCCACAGGATGGTTAGACGAAGGGCCATCGAAGGAAGGGTGTCAGATCTGTTGCCTCACCATGACGGGGGCTGAAGAAATTAAGCATTTCAACCATGGCGTATGATGTGCGTTGCAGCGGACCCTTGTGGCCATCAGATGCCCTCCCTGGGTGATTTTGCCAACCAGCCCTGGAAGCCCAGAATTCCATGCTGCGTGTGCCACGGTGCTAGATGTTACAAGTTCTGGAGTTTATGGTAAGTTGCGATGGCTCGGGTGGCGAATTGGATTTCAACATCGCTCCTTCGCTCCTTCGCCATCGGTTGCGTGCAAGAAAGCGCATGTCGGATGTCAAGACAGCGGCAACCTGTGCTTGTGCCGTCCACTCGCGCCCAGATCTCGGCATACCGAACAGCGAAGTGTGGCAACTTCTTTACCTAGCCAGTTTGTGAGATTTGTTTATCCCGTTTATTACGGTTGGCGAGATTTGGGACGCGTTGCAGTGCTATGCCGTGCCTTGTCTGGCTTCTGTGCCTCTTCTGTGTTGTTATCTCTCGTTGTGCCTTCGACCTACGCCCCTTCATATTATGCTAATTTATGTATGTAGTCACTATGGTTTTATAATTTATGTATGCAGTCACTGTGGTTGTATAATTTATGTATGTAGTCACTATGGTTGTATAATGGTTTATGTATGTACGCTGACTGCAAATATGCGCGGCGCTAGACCAGCGTTTGTGGTTGTGAGGAGATGCGAGATGCAGCACCCAGCGCCAATTGAAGGTGAAAGGGACAACCAAAAGAGCCATCATCAACCTTCCTTTCGATTTCTAAATTTCTTAGCACAACCGAGACTGGACGACTCGGCAGAATCCCGGCGTAGGGAAAGTGTGAAATACACTAGCGGTTTCACAAAAGGCACAAAGATGGATGATGCGACAAGAGGAAATGGCACAGTGGCCAATCCCTAATCTACCACTTCATAAGGAGAGACTTGATAACACAAGCGAAATAACATGCGAGAGCAAGGGCTATCTACTCGTCGACAAGTAATCATGGTGAACAAATAAAGTGAACTTCGGAGGATTAGTTATCCAGACCGTGCGGCGAGAGACAGAGGCTGAGGCCAGCACACGAGGCTGATGATTCCCTTGCTTTCTTTGGCTGAACCAGGCTGAGGCCAGCACACGAGGCTGATGATTCTCTTGCTGTCTTTGGCTGAATCAGGCTGAGGCTTCCTTGCATAAGGCCGCCCGAGGCTGATGCATGACCGCCCCTGCCTGCGCTGGCTTCACCCTGTGACGTCTGCTGGCCCCTCTGCCCTGAGCGGGTGCGTGCACATGTGGCTGCCTGTGCGGCTGATGCCCTCACCTTCCTCGCGCCTTTTGCCCTTCTGCGGTGCGGCTCCAGCGTGGGCTTGGCCTCGGCTTGGCCTCCGCTTGGCAGGCACCAGCCAATCGCTGTTTATCTGTGCCTGTCTGTGCCAGCAGGGGCGTGTTTCGCAAAGACTACGGACATTTTGTTAGTTGCCTCGCGACTCCCCATTCAGGGCAGGTCAATCGTGGAAGCTAATTGAATTCTGAGAAACACTCCGAAAAGACAGTGCATCCTAACATTGCGAGTGTAAACTGAGACACTGCATCCTAACATCGCGAGTGTAAACTGAGACACTAGCATCGTCAACTTCCCTCTCGCCTCCCCCCTCTCTCCCCCATCTCTCCTCCCCCCCACCTCCCTCATCTTCACTTCACCAGCCTAGCGCTGCCCCTCGAACAACATCCCCTGTAATCCCTGCCCAACCTCCATCGTGCTCCACCCACCATGTCCACCCCAACCCAAATTTCGCATCTAGTCTGTTTGGCATGCATCTCACAAGCACTCTAAGCAGGTACGCTGCATACTCTCGTTCACGTTTCTCACGCTAGCACAACCCAAGCTGTGCAGCTCGAAACCTTGGTCGACCCATCAATTGTGCTGCCCTGGCCCGCATCATTTGACCCTTTTGATTTGCGAGTTGCCCATTCTTTTATTCCCTACCCATCCTCCACTTCCTCCACCTTTTTACTCGCCTTCTCCCCCCCTTGATTTTCTGTTTCGTGCGTGTTGTTCAGTCTGCCAAATCTCACCAAGTCATTCTTTTTCGACATACGACCGACATTTACAAACAATCTTTTGGATCATTCAGTAAATCGTCACGCTCTTTCGTCTTTTGTCAGCAAACAATCAAAGAATGTTGTCCAAGTCCTTATTCGTCATCTCTCTCCTCGCCCTGGAGGCGAGCGCTTTCTGGCGTCTCCCGTGTCGCCAGCGCCTCGCTCTTGAGCGTATCGACCCTATCGACACTCCCGGCAAGGTTGCCCACCACGTCCACACTATCCACGGAGGAAACGGTATGTCGTCACTGTATATCGAATATGCACTGTACTGACCCCGCATAGGATTTTCCCAGGCCGGAACCAACGATGACCTTCGTGCATCCACTTGCTCTTCTTGCTCCGTCAAGGAGGACAAGTCCGCCTACTGGACTCCCAACATGTACTGGGAGGCTCCCGATGGTTCGCTCACTGCCTTGAACCAGACCGGAGGAATGCTTGTGTATGTTGATACATCGAGATATGTTGTGTATGACTAACACATATCAGCTACTACCTTCAGCGTGGAGACAACATCCAGCCTTTCCCTCCCAACTTGCGCATCATTGCTGGTGACAACAGACTCCGTGACTTCCCCTGGACCGACCTTGAGAAGTCCCTCTGGGCCCCTGCTGGTTTGTCCACCAACCAGCCCTTCCTCCGCCAGCAGGCCATTGGATTCAACTGCTTGAACTACAACCAGCCCGCCGAGGCCGCTCTTGGATTGAACTCCATTCCCCAGGACAGACTCTGTGTTGACGGTCTCCGTGCTGAGGTCTTCTTCCCCTCTTGCTGGGATGGAAAGAACGTCGACTCTGACGACCACCGTTCCCACATGGCCTACCCCGACACCATGGACAACGGAAAGTGCCCTCCTACTCACCCCGTCCGTGTTCCTTCTTTGTTCTTCGAGACTATCTGGAATGTCAACGCTGTTGCCGGAAAGGGAGGAAGACTCGTCTTCTCCAACGGAGATGCCACTGGATACGGTTACCACGGAGACTTCATGAACGGATGGGAGCAGGATGTACTCGAGCGTGCCATCAACACTTGCACTGACCCCTCTGGAATTGTTGAAAAGTGCCAGGAGTTCACCTTCTACACTGAGGCCGAGTACTCTCAGTGCACCAAGAAGCCCGAGATCAAGGAGGATGTTTGGGGACCCATGATGCAGCTTCCTGGATGTAACGTCATCACCTCTGGACCCGCCTACGCCGCCATGGGAGGATGCGCCGATGACAAGAAGAACGACCTCTCCAGCGCTAAGCCCAACTTGCCCGCCTTCAATGACCTCGGCAAGGGATTGGTCGGAAAGCTCCCTGAGTTTGCTGACTCTGCCGCTTCCAACGTCGCTTCCGCTGCTGGATCCGCCATTGCCAAGGCTAAGGCTGCCGCCCCTGCCGCTCCCGCCGTCCCTGCTGTCAACTCTCCTGCAGCCGCCCCTGCCGCCGCTGCCGCTCCCATCGTTGCTGAGGCTGCTGCCCCCGCCGGAGATGTCTCTGCCCCCGGACCCGCCAAGCCCGTCGCCAATGACCCCTACTTGGTCGTTGTCACCGTCACTTCCTACGTCCACGCTCCTACTTCCACCAAGACCGTCCAGGCTCAGGATGCCGTCGTCACCGTCACCGGACAGACCCAGACTGTCACTGTCACCGCCGGTCACGCCGATGCGAGCAAGCTCGCCAACGCTCACAAGCGTCGCCACCATTTGTAAACGATATGGAGGATAGTTCCATAACAGTTGTTGTAAATTTAGTGCGAACGGTGTTTTAGCTTCATGTGCATTTCTTCATATGGGTTCTTTTTTTGTGTAATTTTTTGTTGTCTTCTGGGATGTTTTTTTGTTTTGGAGGCCGGGTTTTGGCTTACATATGAGCGATGGGGCGTTTAACGAGTCATGTCGTTTTCTCTGCTAGCCGACCCGAGGTGAGATTGTGATGCAAATGTGATGCCAATGATACCCTGTACTGTGATTTGAATCGAAGAAGTGAAGTGAAAGTATCAAAGTATCAAAGTGAAGCCTAGAATTACTGATCCGGGAGTTGCTTCCATATCGCCGCCGGTACATCCCAATTCCTATCGTCCGACTCGTCGCTAATGCCTACGATAGTTACATGTCGGAGTAACACAAGTCCATGCTTGCGGCTGAGACGCCATTACCGGCCATATGGATTTGCGCACATGGACAAACAGGATTTGCCTGTATGATTTTAGACGGTACACTGATGTACTTGTCAAAGACAGTCGAGGTGCGTCGGACGGGTTCTATGGGAATCGACTGGTTAACAGGAGGTGTGTAGTTGATATGTTGATTGTCTGATCGCCGGAGCGTCGCTAGATTTACACAGGGAAGCATGTGTGATACATCAACGATATAGAGTACTCTGCTAATCGAAGATCGTCGTGTGATGTAGAGTCGATACATGATATACCCCGGTATGTACCCGGATGAGTGCATGCAATCATACAAGTGACAAGTCGGAAGTGCTTTTTGATCGCTCGACGCTGGTGGACCGGTGCCTAGATATTTTTGAGTTCTCGGGCGAGTGATGAGACAACATACGACAACGTCAGCAATTCAGGCTGCAGTGATTGTCATGTACCAGAAGAGGATATTTGTAAAGAGATTGGCTGAGGGGTTGCGTGACATAGTGGTGTAGGTGATATTTGTGGGGAGGCTGTGGGGGATCGGGCGATGGGGGTGTGATGGGGGAGAGCTGAATGAAGTGATACGTCATGATCGCTATTGAAGCGCTGAGAAAGAGAACACGCGCATCGAGAATATTATCCTTTATAGAATCAGCAATGAGCATAGGGAATTGATGTGGGGCCAGGCGTGTAAATCTTGGTAAGGTACACCTGATGAGGCCCATGTTTGTTTATTCGGCGCCGTGCGGGAGATCAATAGATAACGTGGGGCTTGGGTGAAAGTATCACCGAACCCCTGGGTATTCCTTTACGGAAGATGGGAAGAAGGTAAAAGGTGCGGTGCATTATCGGGGTATACCCTGTCAATGATGAGGGTACTGAGGTATTGCCATGGTCCGTTTCTCTTTGTGGGGTTTTGATGGGAATTGACAAGGAGGATGTGGAGATGTGAAATTGAGTGCATTCGATTTCTGTGATCCGCAGTGATTCGTCAGGTTGGGGTCGGAAAAGGTTAAGATATGCTATCGTATCTGACGGACCCGAGTAAATTATTGCTTACGCCACCATAAAAGTTCCATGAGCACTGGTGATATTTCGTGACTAGTGATACCCTGTTCTCGAAGTAAATCTCAGCTGCTCTTCATCTGTCACAGTTAATACATCGCATTGGCTCTTGGTAGAAATTATCTAGTTCTAAGAAGTACTATCTGTAGTTAAAGTGTTCGGAAAAGGGCCGTACATGAGAACCCGTCACCGAGTTCCGACGGGAAAAGGTACTAGAATAGTTCTACCAGTGCCGGGGATCTGGGATCCCGCTATTCTGGCTGATGAAGTTATCCCATCGTGTAGTAGTACGTCGCAGGACCGAGTTTCTTCACAATGCAAACTTAGAGTATTGATAAAAGCTCATTCGGCAAAAGCAACTGGATTTTACGGCACTTACTCGGATAAAATTGGATTTTTCAAGTCTCTAGAGAGGATGAATGATGATAGAAGCGATGGTTATGGCTTGCCGCACAATTGTGTTGGATAATTTCACGCCCATCGCCAAGGCATGTTGATGAGGCAGAGGGATTGGATAGGGTATCACTTGCTACTAACCGTCTTTGCACTTAGACTCGGGTGACAGAAGTGACGGAATCGACGAAAGTGATATCCCACGACCCATCGACGAAGAATCCGCAGCACGCTACTTGATCTTACTTTACGAATTCTCATTCTCATTCCCGTACACTGTATACATGAATTCATAGTCTACCTTCGAAAACCTTGGACTCGATACAGTTTGTGCCATCCATACTGTAAGATTCGGTAAGAGATTCCGTCCTGAAGTTGAGAAATATTTAATGACTCCTGACTCCATATGGTGGAGCAAAGGCGGCATTAGGTAGAGCAACCAAACTTCTTCCACCACACCACGACATCAATGCAAGCGGCAGTAGTAAGTCACCTATCTCGCGCAGCCGCGCTGTGGAAGTGAATTAGCCGGGGGAATACGCTGACGTGCGACGGTATCGATGCCGCGCTGATACAGGCCGGTATCGTTGAGTGAATTGGCCGTCAGATTACACCGGCGTGCGGCGTTACCTGCGCAGCTGCGCGGCTGCGCTGATATTTAGGCATGATGAGTAAACTATTTCAACTACAGAATGACGCGGCTAAAATCTAATTGAACAACTCGATTACGCAACAACGACGTCATGGCGTGATGGTGGCTAAATGCGTGGACTTAGCGAGGAAGCGGGAAAATTGACCGCGAAATAGCGGTACCTGTGCCGAAAACCTGCGCTGCGACAGCTGATACAGGCCGCGACAACGTAATGATCGCGGCATGGACGGCAAGTCTGCAATACCGATTACTCCTGAGAGTGAACTAGCGGCGAGAATAGCGGTAGCTGTGCCGAAAAATTGCGCTGATACAGGCTGATATCAGTCAAGCATTGCCGCTCGCTGCATCGGAGAATCCTTAGATGCAGCAGGTATAAAGATCTAAGGATTCACCCCCCCCCCCCCCTCCCCCCCGGCACCCCATCTTCCATCTCTCTTCATACCACATCTCTCTCACACGCCCGACAGCAGCGTAGCGAACTCATCTTTTCGTCGCTTAGACACACTATCTCACTCTTTGTTCATCACGGCGGTAAAATATTTTCCGGAGAACATCATCCTCCAGATTATAACCGACGCTAGATTGGTGGTCCTTGAAAGGATGATCAAATATGACAAACAGACTGGTCACAAAGGAGAGCCAGCGATGGATAACATCAGCTCCACTTGCCTCATCTGCAAACAAATGTCCACAATGTAAGTTGCCCTCTTGATCACCAGCTCCAACATCACTGACTGTACCCTACAGCCTACACAGTCTACGTTTTGACTGTCTTGGAATCAATTGCTCATGAGCCTAACAGTGTCCCAAAGCCAAGTCATCCCAGACTCACAAATTCACCACATGTAATGACCCATCATGCATTTGTGATTGTTATGTCAAATGGAACACAACATCCAACAAATCTTATAAAACCCTTCCTGCACTTTTACCTCAATCATCCCAACTCCAAGCATTGAGAAATATGCTTCAACACATCATGGAAATCAACACAGCGCCATGGAAATGACTTGATGCCCTTCCTGGTTGTTTGACTGCTTCATGCAGATGTTACCTTCTTTGGCTTCATCATACCATATACAATTCCAGAGTATCGAATCACATCTTGGTGCTGACAATTCAGGAAGGCCATTGGAACATTTTGCAATGACTTCTGGTAGTCAATCCTGGACTACAAGCTAGGGCTTGAGGAGTAGCCTGTCTGTGGTATCTTGCTATTCCCATTCCATGATCAAAGCTAACCTTGTTTCTGACAGATAGTGACTCCAGAGTGCCCAGCACATCCTCCAGCAGGATGTGGTCTCAAGTTTGGCAATGATGGAACTGTGCAGCTTCTGCTGTAGTCCCAGCCAGAGTTGTGCACACCAACTTGAACTTCAACATTGCAAGTAACCCCATCCCCTGACATCACTCCAACATCTGCTACACCTTGACCAAGAATGAAGTACAAATGAAAACCAAGTTGATTCAATAAGGCCAGTACTGTATCAGCCACAGCATGATTCACAACAATGACAGCAGTCACTGTGAACAACAAACACTAACAAATCTCATACCCAATGTTAGCCAATGTACAAGATGTATGTGTAAACTGGGGGCTATCAGGTGACCAATGGTAGGGTAACTCAATGTCCATGTAAAAGAAAAGCAAGAGAAAATAATTGCAATGATGGCAATTATTTACTTCCCAGGGGATTCTCTCTTAAGTTGAATGAGTAAGAAACATAATAATCTTAAACTCTCCTGCTTATCTCAGGGAGTCATTGAGGTTGTAGGTTATTGCATTCAAAAGTGAATGGCAATCTGTGGGGGTCTTTCATCTTGGTGGTCTTGGAAATTCATAGAGGAATTATGTTCAATGATGAACAGGAATCATATGATCATTCTTTGAATAATATCTTTCTGGGATGTAATTGTATTTGATAGGACAGTTGAGTGATCTTTGCTAGATAATGGCTTTGTTGAGTAGAGGCCTTTTCCTGATTTATGTTTTCTGACTTGAGCTCCCTCCTCATATACCCACCAGGTCCATTGTGGTAGTCAGAATGCCAAGTACTGGTTGACATTGGGAGATAGCATGCAAACATGATATTTTTCACATATACATTCAACATTTTGGTAAATGCTCTAGAATTGCTCAGAGAACCTGTGAAACTAATTGGGTGACTCTTGGTAATCTTCTGAGTTGTTTGCAGTCATATCATCACTCAACCTGTCATTTGCCAATGCATCATTGCTAACAATATCACCTAGTAGGGTATTTGATCATATATTGTATCTTATATGCATGTCATCAGCTCTGGTGAAGTGTCCATTCACTATTGCTGAATTTCCTGATTGGTTCTTATATTAGTCTGCAGCCTTCTTTCCCATTAGTATAACTTGCAAATACTTTACCATAGTAGATATCATCTGCCCTTCCTGTGGCCTCTGATGGGATGTGGCATCTATGTCTGTCTGACTGCATGCTTTAGTCTCATGATATCATGCTAGTGGAAGATTGTCTTGAGATAAGGTTTTCTGCATTGTTAGCTGCCTCATGGCCACTTCACCACATATCAGTCATTAATGCCCATGATAATCCTTATCTCCTTCAGCCCATGAGACTCTGCTGTTATATATTCATTCATTTGTTGACATTTAGTATCACTGCTTTGGGTTTCCCAATCATCTCCACTGAGCTTCCTTGGTAACATATGATTCTCAAATGGACTTTGCATTCTCTCATAACATCTTTTCAATTGATGCTTAAATATCTGACATTGTTCCTCCAGTCCCTTTATCCCTTATCCTCATCATCAACACTGAATATGTCCTTACCTTCAATGCACTGTCCTCTATCCAGGTGCATCTCTTTTCTTTTGACCTTGCTTATGTCTAGTAGTGTAGTACCCTCCTATACTGTACAAGCTTCCTCTTTTCCCTTTACAGCCACCTTTTTGCTTTATTTCATGAATATCTTTCTTTGACCTTGGTATACCTTTCTTCTTTCCTAGCCCCTTCTCTGCCTGCCTATTGGGGTGGTCCTGTATAACATGGCACAATATACAAATATAGCAAAGGGTAGTCCTGCTCTGACTCTGGCTAGAAAGGACTATAGAGACTGTTAGAGAGGGGTTACTGTGATTGGTAGTCTGCCCCTTTTTGTAGATACCATTGCAACATTCCTGAGTCAGGGCCCAAGGTTCTTAGTATTCCAGCTTTTGTTAGGCAGTTATTGATGACCAGGAGTTCTCCTGTAACAGGCACAAGTAACCTGACAAGATCAGAGGCTAATACCTTACATAACTGACTATTCTTTTTTCCTGGCCCCCCATTATCCTACTTCCTGCAGGAAGTGGATAAAGGGCAGCCAGGAATGACTCCTGTCATATGACTTGAGTCATTACTTATAAGAATCCCCATTGTCTTAATGTTTCTTCTAGGAGGGGTATGATACATACTAACAGCAAGAAGTTCACCAGGGAGGACTGTAGCAAGCTGATGTCTTTCATGGCCCTGCTTTACCTATGCTTTATTGACTACCCCAGAGAATTCCTGAATGAGCAATCAAAGCTCTGATATGCATTTTCTCATTTGCAAGGAGCTACTCTGGAATAAATTATCCATCTCATAGATAACAATAACATGAATCTTGAAACATTCATAGCCTTTGTGACCTCCCTTGTAGAGGCTTAAGGTGACCCCAACCACATGAACACTGCTGAACATACTCTGAATAAACTATGTCAGGGCAACAGAGATTTTGTTACATACTTCATGGAATTTCAATGCATTGTCACTGACCTAAACTGGAATGATGTAGCAAAGCCCACTGCCCTCCACCATGGGCTTAGTGTAAGACTGAGGGACATCCTGAGCACTGAGGATCTGCCCAAGCACTGGAATTCCTATGTGGCACTCATGAAAAAATATGATAATCAATTCCATGCATGCAAAGCTGAGTCCCACTCACCATCCATCCTGAACTGATCCAGCAATACCCCACCCTCCAAACATGCTCCTGCTCCCACTGTTCCACACCTAACCAGCAGTAACAGTGGCCACTTTGGGCCTGCACCCATAGACCTATCATCTGCACAATACTGCCTGTGCCTAGAAGAATACCCAAGATACATTGATGAAGGCCACTGCCTTTACTGTAGAGGTTTCAACCACATTGCATGTGATTACCTGAGCAATTCCACACTGGGTAACCCTATTTTGTGTAGATCTGTTGCAGATGTATCTCCCAACCAAGAAAACAATGTAGTCCCTAGCCCTGTTCCTCAGTCAGGAAATGTACAAGCCAGGTAGAGAAGGATAGCCCTCTGCCTGGTGGTTCCCATACCTTGTACCCAGTATTAGCAAATATATTCTCTATTTCCAGCACTACTGTCAAGGATGTAGCCATTGAGGAAGAATTGTTCAATGGAAACCATCTCATTGTTAATTGTACTCTTTACATCAATGACCAAGAAATCTGCACCCATGCCCTGATTGATTGTAGAGTAACTGGTTATGCTTGTGTTGACCAGAACTTGACAAAATATCACAACCTTCCCTTGAAGCCTTTGAAAGTTCCCTGTGCTCTGGAAGTTATTGATGGAAGAAAGATCTCCTCTGGCAACATCACATACATTGCAAAAGCTATATGCAGCATCCATGAGCACTGTCAGCATCTGTCAATGTTTGTCACCAAGTTAGGTCACTACCCAGTTGTTCTTGGAATCCAATGGCTTAAGCAACATGATGTTGCTATCTGCTTTACCTCCAACATTGTCACTTTTGGATCCTAATATTGTTTGGCAAACTGCAATGACCAAGCAGTCATAGTACAAGGTAGTAGCAAACAACCACTGGAAGCCTTTCAGTACATACTGCCCCTCTAAGCATTGCTATAATAGGCTATGTACTTCTTACCTAACAAGCCAAGCAAAACTGCTCACAGATCAATGCCATCTCCCTGTATGAAATCAATAAAGCATTGGATGGGGAGAAGGATAAGCCTACAATTACTGAAATTGTCCCATCAGAGTACCACAAATTCCTCCCCTTGTGTGACCCTGGGCACAGTTCTACTATGTGGAGGGGGTTTTGATAATTCATTTTGTTTGTTCATTCATTTATTCGATTGGTGAGCTCAGATCAAGCTAGGAAGTTTATTTGAACTATCGATCACAAGGTGGAATAAACTTAAGGGGTCTTCTGTGAGGTTCGGTGGGATTGTTCTGGTAACTTGTCTTGAGGAGGATTTCATTGCTGATGATCTTGGAGACTGTGGGAGACATAGACCTCTTTATAGACTTTTGGACTTCCAACTTCGTCTAACCATCCCCCAGGATGGTACTGCTGAAAATGAGTTTAGGAGATATGATCTGAGTCATTTCCAACAATAATCTTGGATAGATTGCATCATGGCAAGCTCATGATTACATTCATCACTCACTTGCATGCTGACCACCATCTTCAAATTAATTCTTTAGAATAACTCACCATGATACCACACCTGTTAACCAGGGGTTGTCTCGTGACTGATGGCCGGGTAACTCAAGATTTCCAAAAGAAAAAATTGAGAAGTAATAATTCCAATGATGGGAATTATTTACTTCTCTGGGGATTCTCGTAGAAATGAGTAATAACATGTTATAATCTTAAACTCTCCTGCTTATCTCAGGGAGCGTTTCGAGATCGTCGATGGTAATTGCGTTCAAGTGTGAACAGCAATCTGTGAGGGTCTTATTGTTCGAAGAGGGTCTTGGTTGTATCGTTGTATAGGTTTTTCGAGTATTGTGTAAATAGTCGAGTATGAGGTACTAATATCTTTCTGGGACTTGCTTGTAATTGATGGGACGATTGTGGGTCTTTTGCTGGATGATGGCTTCTTCGAGTGGGTGCTTTTTCGTATTTTATGTTTTCTGACTTGAGCTCCCTACTCATAGACCCACCGGGTACGTTGCGGTGGTCGGAACGCCAAGTACTGGTTGACGTTGGTAGAGAGCATGCAAACATGATATTTTTCACATACAAATTCCATATTTCGAATTTTTCCATGCAAACACTCCAGATCGTTCCCAAACCAATCAGATGACTCCTGGTGATCCTCTCGGCCGTATCGTGCATGTGCTGTTGCTAAACCCGTCGTTTGCCAATATATTATATCTAATAATATGACCTCCATAGGGCATTTGAGCACATATCCCATCTTATGCATGCGTCGTCAGCTCAGGTGAAGTGTTTGTCCTTAGTTGCCAGATGTCCTGATCCGTCCTTATCTAGGCTGCGGCTTCCTGTGCCGTCTGTGTGCCTTGCCAACACTTCACCGTGGTAGATGTCATCTGGGCCTCCTGTGGATTCCGATAGGATCCAACATTCATATCCGTTTGTCCATATGCGCTTATTTTTGTCATATCGGGCTAACCGAAGGTTTGTCTGCAAGATAAGGTTTCCTGTATTGTCGGCTGCCTCAGGGCCTGTTAACCGGGGGCTGTCTCGTGACCGGCGGTAGGGTAACTCAAGATTTCCGAAAAGAAAAAAATGAGAAGCAATAATTCCAATGATGGGAATTATTTACTTCTCTGGGGATTCTCGTGGGAGTAATGAGTAGTAACGTGTTATAATCTTAAACTCTCCTGCTTATCTCAGGGAGCGTTTTTGAGATCGTCGTTCTTAATTGTGTCCAAGTGTGAACAGCAATCAGTGAGGGTCTTAGGTATTGAAGAGGGTCTTGGTTGTATGGTCTTTCGAGTATTGTGTAAATAATCGAGTATAAGATACTAATATCTTTCCGGGACTTGGTCGTAGTTGATGGGACAATTGTGGGTCTTCTGCTGGATGATCGCTTCTTCGAGTGGGGGCTTTTTGGATATTTTATATTTTCTGACTTGAGCTCCCCACTCATATACCCACCGGGTACGTTGCGGTGGTCGGAACGCCAAGTACTGGTTGACGTTGGTAGAGAGCATGCAATCATGATATTTTTCGCATACAAATTCCGTATTTCGATTTTTTCAGCACAAACGCCCCAAAATATTCCCAAACCAATCGGATGACACTTGGTGATCCTCTCGGCCATATCTTGCATATGTCGCTTCTAATCCCGTCGTTTGCCGATATATTATTTCTAATAATATCGCCTTCGTAGGGCATTCGAGCGCATATCTCATCTCATGCATATGTCGTCAGCTCTGGTGAAGTGTTCAACTTTGTTTGCCGGATCTCTTGATCCGTCCTTATCTGGGGCTGCGGCTTCCGGTGCCATCTGTATGCCTTGCCAACACTCCACCACGGTAGATGTCATCCGGGCTGCCTGTGGCTTCCGATAGGTTTCATCTTATCTTTCTGTTTGTCTGTATGCATCCAGTCTCGTCATATCGTGCTGATCGAAGGCTGCCTTTGGATAAGGTTTCCTGTATTGTCGGCTGCCTCAGGGTTAATGCACCTCGTATTGGTCTTTATTGCCTAAAACAATCCTTATGTCCTTCGGCCGACTAGACTCCACTATCGCATGTGTTATCATAATGACGTTCGGTATCATTCCTTCGGGTTCCGATCATCTCCGCTGAGCTTCCTCGGTAACATATGATTCTTGATCTTGGACTTGGCACTCAGTCGTAGTGTTCATTTAATTCATTCTTAAATATCCTACAATCTTTCCTCGTCCATCAATCCTTCATCCTCATCATTGACCTTGACTTCCTTCGACTTTCCTCTATCCATTCCGGCAGACTCAGTGTAAAGTCATATACGGCGAACTCGTCCTCCTCGATCTCAATTCTTCTTATTCATTCTCCTCCTGTTTTCTTGTCCCAGCCCCTTCTATGCCTGCCTGTTGGGGTGGTCCTGTGTGACACGGCACAACGTTCGAATACGGCGAAGCATTTTCGGCGGAGGGTAGTCCTCTTGGACTTGTGGCAAGTAAGAACCACAGTTGCCCAGGCTATAAGCATTCCAGGTTTTTGTCAACATCAGCGGTACGTTCCTCGGGATATGGCTGGGCATTAGAAACCTCAGCCATTGATCGGAAACTGTCCCTCCCGAGGCTACCCCGGGTCCTTGACCCTTTATGATGTACTGACTTTTTTCCTGGCCCCCCATTATCCTACTTCCTGCGGGAAGTGGATGAAGGGAGGTTAGTAATGGCTCTTGCCCTCATGGCTTGAGTCATTACTTGGTAAGAATCCCCATTCTTAAAATGTGTCTTAAAGGTGGGGTATGACACTACCTCCCCCCTTATAAGATTTCGACCCGAAATCATTAACTCAGACTCCTGACTTATGAGTTCATAGTGATATGATTATGAAACGGGATTTTTTGATGAAGTCCTCCAACCCCTTCATCCACCAACATGTTTTCTATCCCAAGACCATTAAAACCTCAGTGAGGAAAGGTATCTTGAGATAGTCGATTGTCTAAACACGTTTGTCCCTCGGCATGCCTGGATTCCTTGAGTGGAACTCTCGGAGTGACTGCAGGCCACGTACTATGAAACATTCATATGGTTCTTCCGTATGATCTTTCTTAAGTGGATATCCTTTCCATCTGACTCGGTAAAGGACTTTCCCCTTGACTTTCCTACTCGATAATATTTCTTCTATCTCCCATTCCTCATTGCCCTCGATGTCATCGCATTCATCAATAATCTTTAATAAATCAGGCGGAGGTCTGGTCCCATTGTTGTATGGTTCGAGTAAGGAAACATGGAAGGTGTTATGTATCTTCCACTTTCTTGGTAGGGATAGTCGCATGGCTGTTGGCGAGATTACTTTCTCTATCGCAAAGGGTCCATGCTTTTTGTGATCGAGTTTATGTTTCGGCCGTCTTGTCTGGATGTTCCTTCCATCCAGCATAACCAGGTCCCCAACTTTGAATTCGGGGGCATCCTTGCGTTTGTTGTCTGCATACTTCTTCATTCTTTCTTTGGTTGCTTTTAGGTTCTTCGTAACTAGACTTTGAACTGAAAGGATGTGGTTGATGTATCCATCCTGAGTATCCTCGCTAGTTGGTATTGTACTTGGATTGGTGCAACCTGGGTGTCGGCCATAGTTGGCGAAGAAGGGTGACATGCCAGTGGCTCGGGTTACCGAATTGTTGTAGGCAAATTCAGCCATGGGTAGGAGTCCAACCCAATCATCCATCTCATAATTTGTGAATGACCGTAGGTATGCCTCAATTGTCTGGTTGATCCTTTCTGTTTGGCCATCTGTTTGTGGATGAAAGGATATGCTCATTCGTGGTTGTATCCCCAGTATACCAAGGAATTGTTTCCATTCTGTGGAGGTAAAGCGGGAGTCGCGGTCCGAGATAATATCGGTTGGGATGCCATGGAATCTCCATATCTCCCTGGCGAATATCTTTACTAGGTGTTCCGCTGTCTTTTGATCCTTCTTGAGTGGTATGAAGTGGGCCATCTTTGTAAATCTGTCTACAATGACCCATAATTGATCACAGTCTTCAGACAAGGGGAGGTCTGTGATGAAGTCCATGGCAATTGATGTCCATGGTGCGTATGGAAGCTCTAATGGTGAGAGCAGGCCATATGGCTTGTGGCGTGATGCGTTATCCTTCTGACATTCTAAACAACTTCTGACCTATTCAATAATTTCTTGGTCCATCTTAGGCCACCAGAAGTTGCGTCGGATCAACTCGATCGTTTTGTCTTGACCAAAGTGTCCGGCTACTGCGCTGTTGTGCTCGGTATGTAAAATCGCATGTCGTGCATTCTCAGGGACCCAAAGCAATCCCTTGCGATATAGTAATCCATCCTGTGGTTCTAAAATCCTTTCCTTTCCTTGTACTTTTTGTGCGCTTCCACTCAGTTCCTCTAAGGCCTGGTAGTATGCTGCATCCTGTTGTCCTGCCTCTCTTACTTCCTGCTCAAATGTCACACCCTATAATGTGTGATAATAGATTGGGTAACATGTATAACTTGAGAGAGAACATGGCAAACTCGACTGGAGAATGAATATTATCAATCAGCAATTCGGGCCGGAACCCTCCGAAGATCTGGCAAGCGAAGTCACGTGACTCGTGACCCACGAATGAGACCTCATGAAGGTCCCGGCCCAAGACGTCGCACCTATTGAACATCAGCAAGGGCAAGATCAGGAAGGAGAAGGGAAGGACTTACCTCAATGATGGCACTTCAGCCATAAGATGAGTGTTGGCGACGATGATGGAGAGACAAAGACGAGGGCGAACAGTACCTACTTATACATGAGGAGGTGCTCAGCAATCAACGGATACCAAGAGGGCTTGCACGGAGGAGAGCTCCATGGCATGTGCAAGGCATTGCGAAATCATCATTCAACATACCTGCATTCGGAGTTAGTTGACCAAGGCAGAGTCTAGTCGGTGAACAGGAGTGGCGCTGAGTACAAGGGTCAAGACTGCACAGCATGAGACCACGTACAACAAGCAAGGAACCCACTCAAGGAACCTGTTCAAAGGAACCCGATATGATGTGACCGTCAGCTAGGGAACACTCCATAGGGAATTGTTGGGATTGCGTTCACACCAGGGTGTGGCTGCGCACAGGTGAGCGCAGGTGGGGGACTCATGACATCACATGGAAAGTGCTAGAATCGCACGAGTGATAGGGCATGATTGTCACCTCACAAGCAATCAAGATTTCCTTAGGGAATCTATGATGACGCGGCTCAGAAGGAAAATGGCTCATTGTCATTCCCGGATGAGTTATTGCATTACGCGGCCAGACGGGGATTGAATCCTGTTATGATCGCTAATCCCTTACCTTATGGGAAGGTGTGGTATCATGGCGAGGAATTTTCAAGAATTAACTCGAAGATGGTGGTCAGCATGCAAGTGAGTGATTAATGCAATCATGCGCTTGCGCTGACGCAATCTATCCCAGATTATTGTTGGAAATGACTCACGTCTTATCTCCTAAACTCGTTTTCAGCAGTACCATCCTGGGGGATGGTTAGACGAAGTTGGAAGTCCAAAAGTCTATAAAGAGGTCTATGTCTCCCACAGTCTCCAAGATCATCAGCAACGAAATCCTCCTCAAGAACAGTTACCAGAACAATCCCACCGAACCTCAGACAAGACACCCCTTAAGTTTATTCCGCCTTGTGATCCATAGTTCGAAATAAACTTCCTAGCTTTTCTGAGAAGGCACCACTCGATTCAACCTTCGAATTCAACGAAACGGATTATCGGAACCCCCTCCGCATAGCAGAAACTCTGCCCAGGGTCACATCAAATTCCTTTGTCCATTTTGATACTGATGATGCCAGATAAGCCAGCTGAACTGCTGAGCAACAGAACACCATTCCTTCTCCTCCAGTACTGATTGCTGAGATTGTGTCGAAGTGTTTTTCATGCAAAACAGTCTGTATCGGCTGGTTTCCACCTCCCCCCTTTTCAGGGCGATACTCCGGGTGCCTTGATAATGCATCTGGCTTGCCATTACTTGTTCCTTTCCTATAAAAAATTTTGAAGTCCACGCCGGCCAGTTCCTGAGCCCAGCGTGCCTGCCTTCTGTTGAGAACCTTGGTTGTCATGAAATACTCAAGGTTTTTGTGGTCGGTAAATACCTGGACCATGTGAAGTGATCCTTCCAAATATCTTCGCCATGTCTTAAAACAATCAACTATTGCCAGTAATTCCTTGTCATGAATTTCGTAGTTGATTTCGGCTGGTGAGAACTTTCTGGAGTGGAAGGCAACTGGGTGTAGTTTTTTGTCCTCTGCATTTTGTGACAATGTGCCACCCAGTGCAAAGTCAGATGCATCTGTCTCGACGATGCATTCTTGTTGTGGGTTGAAGTGTGTAAGGATAGGTGCAGTCGTAAAGCAGTGTTTTAGTTGCTCGAATGCTTCTGTCATCGCATCTGTCCAGATCCAGTCTTTTGGTGACCCTTTTGTTGAATTGCTGAGGGGTTTAGCGATTTTTGAGAATTCTCTGATAAATCGTCTATAAAAATTCGCAAAGCCAATAAATGACTGTACATCCCTTAGACTTCTTGGTCATTCCGAATCCCGAATGCATTGAACTTTGTCTTGGGCCATTTCGATACCATCCTTTGAGATAACATACCCCAAGAAGTCAACTCGGTTGGTTGACCAAAAACATTTGTCCTGGGATATGGCTAGCCCATTCTCTGCTAGACGTTTCAACACTTCCATGACAATGCGGTCATGTTCTTGTTCTGTTTCGGCATAGATCAGGATGTCATCCAAGTATACAATCAATCCTTGGTCCAGCAAGTCTCAAAAAATGTGGTTCATCATATTCTGGAAGGTTGCGGGGGCATTGGATAACCCAAAGGGCATAACGGTGTATTCATATAGTCCATACCGTGTTTTAAATGCCGTTTTCCATTCATCTCCTGGTTTGATCCGAATCAAGTTGTATCCATTTTTGAGGTCAATCTTGGTGAATATTTTCGCACCTCTGACCCTATCTTGGAGTTCTGACATGATCGGTAGGGGATATCTGTTGGCAATGGTGACTTTATTCAAGCCGCGATAATCGACGCACAATCTGAGGCCTCGGCCATGGGCCTTTGGGACGAAGATGATTGGTGCTGCAGCTGGTGATTTCGATGGGCGGATTTTTCCTAATTCCAACATTTCCTTCAGATAATCCCGCAGAGCTTGTAATTCGGTTTCATTGAGGGGGTACATTGGTCCCCATGGTGGTTGTTGACCCTCCTTCAGATCTATTGCATGATCGTAGGGTTTGTGATCAGGGAGCTTATCTGCAAGCTCCTTGCCTAGGACTTCGACATATTGTCGGAACTTTTGAGGTACCACTGTAGCTGGGTCTACCTCATTTGTGTCTGAGTTGACTGATGCAATATACCCAATTACTGTTGCATCATAGTGGTGTAAAATGTCTTTGTCCATCGTGAGGGAGAATTCTTGTGCTGCGGCTTTGGTGCAGTGTTGTTTACAGAATTCGGAGTCTAAGGTGATGTCTTGTGGTTTTCCCCAAAACTTGTTGGGTTGGTGTTTTGCCATCCACCAGCAAGGTAAGATTATGTCGGTACCTGATTCTAGAGGCATAACCTCAAAGGTTTCTCTGGTATAGTGGTATTTGTACTGAAGCAGCAAGGAATGTGTAAATGCTTCCCCAGCACCTGATAAGAGGCGACCATCTGCCCCATCAATTTGTAGAGGGGTATCGCGAGTGATCATTGGTAGGTTATTTGCCTTGATAAATTTGGAGCTGATGATGGGTATGGCTGCACCGGTGTCGAACATCACTTGGACACTCTGTGTTTTTTGTCCGGGTACTGAAAGATGCATTTGGACGATTGGCCTGGAACCAACTCGGGGTGGCCTGTTGTTGGCCAACTGCAGTTTTGTCTCGGGTTCTTTTTTATTAGGTTTTGATTTTTTGAATTGTTTTTGGTGTTCTTGGTTTTTCGTACGTTTGACTCCAGCCACTGATATCCTCTGAGAACCTGATACGTCTTCTTCTTCTTGGATGCCTCTGCGTATCTTACGAGGCTTTCCTAGTTTAAATCCGAGAGGTCTGAGGTCTCTACTTCCCAACATCTTTTTGCTGGCTTTGGGTCTGGTTCTGATACTGTCTGGGTTACAGTGGCAACATTCTTCAGCCGCTTGGTTACTGGTTCCTTGGCAGCATCCTCATCATCATCTGAGTCTTCTGAAGGTCGTTGGCGTTTAGCCTTTTTTGTGACAGCTGCTACTGTGGCAACTAATTCAGTTCCCTTTGAAGTCTTTTTCGCAAAGCATTCTAAAGTATGGTGGCTGTTACGGCCACAGCACGAGCAGGAGGCCTTGTCTGCTTTGTGTTGGTCGATTTCAGCCTGGGGGACCCCAGCCAATGCTTCGCGGTTGTTTTGGAATTTCCTTTCTCGGTCGCCCTTGGGTGTGCGAGTGGTCTCTTTAGTTTTACCACGGTTGGATTTTTTGTCTTCATCTCGCTTTCGCTTTTCCTTCTCCTGTTTAGGTTCGGAGGAGGCCTGATAAATGTGGAGCAGTGGCTTTTCATGCATGTTCCGATGTTCTTCTTTCGCGGTTGCAAGCTTGATGAGTCTGGCCTTGAAACACTCATATTTTGGGTCATCCAAGTCTTGAACATCTGTCTATGCCTGGCAGGCCAGATCCTCCGGGAATGCCTGATCGTAAATTTCTCTCAGGACCTCTCCTTCAACTTGGGCCTTCTCTTGGTAGATGGCCATCCTGATTCCCCATTGATCTGCTGGGAGGCCAGTCTTATGGCATCCAGGTTTGTACTTCCAATGCAACCTGGCCATCTTGTTGGTGTAGTTGCGCTTCTGGTGGGGGTCACGGAAATAGTGGTCCATTGCTGCAGTGTATAAGGGCCAGGTGTCAGGGCGTAATTCCTTCTCAGTAGTATCGACACGGTTTTGGTGCCATTGGCGGGCATCTCCTTTTAGGAGGGAGCCCAACCAGTGGATTCGGGTTGCATCGGTATTAAAGTCGATAGATCACACAGTCATATATTCCTTGACTGCTTTCATCCATGGGATGTAATTTTCTCTATCCCCATCGAAAACCTCTGGTTCCTTCATCTTGGGAGCTTTTCCTAGAACAATTGCTTCTGGTCGCTTGGTGATGCGATTCTTTTTGTCCTTCTTCCATAGGGCATGAATGAGTCTTGATATCTCCTGCCCTAAATCCTTAGGTCTATCTGATTCTGAGTCTGAGCTGGAGGAGCTGGAGCTACTTCCTCCAGGTGGAGGCCCTGGGGGAGGTATCCTTCCTCCTGGTGGGCTACTGTCTCTGGATTCGGTGGTCCTTCTACTTCAGATTGAGCCTCTTCCCGATTGCTCATTTTGTGGGGAACGTGGGAGGTCATATTCTGACTCTGGGTCATCACTGTTCGGGAGGGGAATTCTTCCCTGCTGGGCATGTTGCTTTAGGATGCTATCGATGACCGAGGGTACATCGATATCCTTGCAGGACTGTTGTGCTGATTGGAATTGGACCTTCAGTTCTTCTCCAATTGCATGGAGTTCCTCTCGAAATGATCGTCGCATGTCTTCTCGTTCCTGCTGGGAAACAGCTGAGGCATTGATGTGATCCTGTTGTAGCTGTTCCTGAAGACATTTCAACTTTTGTAAATCCTTTTTGACCTTTTCTTGGTCTACTCTGGCCTTTGCCTCTCTGGTGTTCATCTCAGAGGCCCATCGTTGACAGTCGTTGTTAAATTTTTCTTGCTTGGCTGCCTGATCCTTGTGGTAATCCACCCAGATGTTCTGATTTGCTTCCATTTGTTGAGCAAAATCCTGGAGAACTTTTTGTCTTCGTTCCTCATTTTCCGCAGCATTTATGGTAATCATTTCCACATGCCTTCTCAAGGCCATGTGGGCAGTAGCAACTTCTGCAAACTGGGTTGTTGTCAGGTTGAAGTGGGCTCCGGTAGCATCCGCCGCATGTTGCTGGGCTTGAGAGATTGCAAGATTGAGGTTGGATTCGATCTTGTGATAATCATTTTGCATTTGCATAAAGATGCGGTATGCTTCTGATTCATCATTCTGGATTTGTCCACGGAGACTGTTGATTTCAGCAGCCGTGTGGTGTAATTGACTCATGAGAGTGCGTCCCCATTCAGGGACGGAGTGAAGCTTGATCAGTTCGATAGGTGGGATATTGTCCATTTCACCAGTGTTGGTACTAACCAATGCCCAAGAAGGCATGGGTAAGAAGTCGATTTCCATGGACTCAGGCATTGTTCTTTTTGTTTTGTGGTTCTGAAATTTTTGTAGGACGTTTCTCAGTACGCTCGGTGAGGCGTTGAGTAAGATTATAGTGTTAACCGGGGGCTGTCTCGTGACCGGCGGTAGGGTAACTCAAGATTTCCGAAAAGAAAAAAATGAGAAGCAATAATTCCAATGATGGGAATTATTTACTTCTCTGGGGATTCTTGTGGGAGTAATGAGTAGTAACGTGTTATAATCTTAAACTCTCCTGCTTATCTCAGGGAGCGTTTTTGAGATCGTCGTTCTTAATTGTGTCCAAGTGTGAACAGCAATCAGTGAGGGTCTTAGGTATTGAAGAGGGTCTTGGTTGTATGGTCTTTCGAGTATTGTGTAAATAATCGAGTATAAGATACTAATATTTTTCTGGGACTTGGTCGTAGTTGATGGGACAATTGTGGGTCTTCTGCTGGATGATCGCTTCTTCGAGTGGGGGCTTTTTGGATATTTTATATTTTCTGACTTGAGCTCCCCACTCATATACCCACCGGGTACGTTGCGGTGGTCGGAACGCCAAGTACTGGTTGACGTTGGTAGAGAGCATGCAATCATGATATTTTTCGCATACAAATTCCGTATTTCGATTTTTTCAGCACAAACGCCCCAAAATGTTCCCAAACCAATCGGATGACACTTGGTGATCCTCTCGGCCATATCTTGCATATGTCGCTTCTAATCCCGTCGTTTGCCGATATATTATTTCTAATAATATCGCCTTCGTAGGGCATTCGAGCGCATATCTCATCTCATGCATATGTCGTCAGCTCTGGTGAAGTGTTCAACTTTGTTTGCCAGATCTCTTGATCCGTCCTTATCTGGGGCTGCGGCTTCCTGTGCCATCTGTATGCCTTGCCAACACTCCACCACGGTAGATGTCATCCGGGCCGCCTGTGGCTTCCGATAGGTTTCATCTTATCTTTCTGTTTGTCTGTATGCATCCAGTCTCGTCATATCGTGCTGATCGAAGGCTGCCTTTGGATAAGGTTTCCTGTATTGTCGGCTGCCTCAGGGTTAATGCACCTCGTATTGGTCTTTATTGCCTAAAACAATCCTTATGTCCTTCGGCCGACTAGACTCCGCTATCGCATGTGTTATCATAATGACGTTCGGTATCATTCCTTCGGGTTCCAATCATCTCCGCTGAGCTTCCTCGGTAACATATGATTCTTGATCTTGGACTTGGCACTCAGTCGTAGTGTTCATTTAATTCATTCTTAAATATCCTACAATCTTTCCTCGTCCATCAATCCTTCATCCTCATCATCGACCTTGACTTCCTTCGACTTTCCTCTATCCATTCCGGCAGACTCAGTGTAAAGTCATATATGGCGAACTCGTCCTCCTCGATCTCAATTCTTCTTATTCATTCTCCTCCTGTTTTCTTGTCCCAGCCCCTTCTATGCCTGCCTGTTGGGGTGGTCCTGTGTGACACCCCACCACGTTCGAACATGGCGAAGCATTTTCGGCGGAGGGTAGTCCTCTTGGACTTGTGGCAAGTAAGAACCACAGTTGCCCAGGCTATAAGCATTCCAGGTTTTTGTCAACATCAGCGGTATGTTCCTCGGGATATGGCTGGGCATTAGAAACCTCAGCCATTGATCGGAAACTGTCCCTCCCGAGGCTACCCCGGGTCCTTGACCCTTTATGATGTACTGACTTTTTTCCTGGCCCCCCATTATCCTACTTCCTGCGGGAAGTGGATGAAGGGAGGTTAGTAATGGCTCTTGCCCTCATGGCTTGAGTCATTACTTGGTAAGAATCCCCATTCTTAAAATGTGTCTTAAAGGTGGGGTATGACAGGGCCGCTATGCCACGTATTGGTCTTTATCGCCTATGACAATCCTCATCTCCTTCGGCCGACTAGACTCCGTTATTGCATGTCTTATCTTAATGGCATTCGGCATTGTTCCTTCGGTCTTCCGATCATCTCCGCTGAGCTTCCTCGGTAACATATGATTCTTGATTTGGACTTGGCACTCAGTCGTAGGGTACATTCAATTCATTCTTAAATACCTAACTGTTCCTCTCATCCATCAATTCCTCATCCTCATTACTAACTCCGACTTCCTCCAGCCTTCGTCTACGGTCGATCACGGCAGACTCGGTCGTATACGGCGAACTCCTCCTTTTTACATTCTTCTTATTCCTTCTGCCTTTCTTTGTCCCAGCCCCTTCTCTGTCTGCCTGTTGGGGTGGTCCTGTATGACATGGCACAACGTTCGAATACGGCAGATCGCATACGGCAGAGGGTAGTCCCTCTGTGGACTTGTGGCAAGTAAGAACCACAGTGGCCCAGGCTATAAGTATTCCAGGTTTTTTGTCAACATCAGCGGTACGTTCCCCAGGATACGGCTGGGCATTAGAAACCTCAGCTGTTGATCAGAAACTGTCCCTCCTGAGGCTACCCCGGGTTCCTAACCCTTTATGATGCTGACTTTTTTTCCTGGCCCCCCATTATCCTACTTCCTGCGGGAAGTGGATGAAGGGTGGTTAGTAATGGCTCTTGCCTTATGGCTTGAGTCATTACTTAGTAAGAATCCCCATTCTTAAAATGTCTCTTAAAGGTGGGGTATGACAACACCTTCCCATAAGGTAAGGGATTAGTGATCATAACAGGAAACAATGCCTGTCTGACTGCATAATGCAATAACTCAAAATTGAATGACAATGAGCCATTTTTATTCTGAGCTGCATCATCATAGATTCCCTAAGGAAATCTCGATTGCTTGTGTGGTGACACTCATGCCCTATGACTCATGCCATTCTAGCACATTCCATGTAATGTCATGAGTGCCCCACCTGCGCTCACCTGTGCGCAGCCACACCCTGGTGTGAATGGAATCCCAACAATTCCCTTCGGTGTGTTCCCTAGCCGAAGGTTGCATCATATTGGGTTCTTTTGAACAGGTTTCTTGAGTGGGGTGTCACACCCTAAAATGTGTGATAATAGAGTGGGTAACATGTATAACTTGAGAGAGAACATGGCAAACTCGACAGGAGAATGAATATTAAGATCAGCAAATCGGGCCGGAACCCTCCGAAGCTCCGACAAGTGAAGTCACGTGACTTGTGACCCCCGAATGAGACCTTATGAAGGTCCCAGCCCAAGACATCACACCTATTCAACATCAGCATGGGAAAGATCAGGAAGGAGAAAGGGAAGGACTTACCTCAATAATGGCAACTCAGCCATGAGAGGACTGTTGGCGACAATGATGGAGAAAAGTCGATGAGGGCAAACAGTACCTACTTATACATGAGGAGGTACTCAGCAACTGATGGATACCAGGAGGGCTTGCACCGGAGAAGAGCTCCATGACATGTGCAAGGCATTGCGAAATCATCATTCAACAGACCTGCATTTGGAGATAGTTGACCAAGGCAGAGTCTAGTCGGCGAGCATGAGTGGTGCTGAGTACAAGGGTCAAGACTGCACAGCATGAGACAATGTATGAAAGCAAGGAACCCCACTCAAGGAACCTGTTCAAAGGAACCCAATATGATGTGACCTTCAGCTAGGGAACACTCTGTAGGGAATTGTTGGGATTGTGTTCACACCCAGGTATGGCTGCACACAAGTGAGTGCAGGTAGGGGACACATGACATCTCATGGAATGTTCTAGAATGGCACGAGTGATAGGGCATGATTGTCACCACACAAGGAATCAAGATTCTCTTAGGGAATCTATGATGATGCGGCTCAGAAGAAAAATGACTCATTGTCATTCTATTTTCAGTTATTGCATTACGCAGTCAGACAGGGATTGTTTCCTGTTATGATCACTAATCCCTTACCTTATGGGAAGGTGTGGTATCATGGTGAGGTATTTTCAAGAATTAATTCGAAGATGGTGGTCAGCATGCAAGTGAGTGATTAATGAAATCATGAGCTTGTGATGACGCAATCTATCCAAGATTATTGTTGGAAATGACCCATGTCTTATCTCCTAAACTCGTTTTCAGCAGTACCATCCTGGGGGATGGTTGGACAAAGTTAGAAGTCCAAAAGTCTATAAAGAGGTCTATGTCTCCCACAGTCTCCAAGATCATCAGCAACGAAATCCTCCTCAAGTCAAGTTACCAGAATGATCCCACCAAACCAGAGAAGACACCCCTTAAGTTTATTCCACCTTGTGATCGATAGTTTGAATAAACTTCCTATCTTTATCTGAGAGCAACAAATGATTGTCTGAAATCAAATGAAATGAATTATCGAAACCCCCTCCACATAGCAGAAACTGTGCCCAGGGTGACAGGTTCCTTGCTTTCATACATGGTCTCATGCTGTGCAGTCTTGACCCTTGTACTCAGTGCCACTCCTGTTCACCGACTAGACTCTGCCTTGGTCAACTATCTCTGAATGCAGGTATGTTGAATGATGATTTCGCGATGCCTCATACATGCCATGGAGCTCTTCTCCAGTGCAAGCCCTCTTGGTATTCATCAGTTGCTGAGCACCTCCTCATGTATAAGTAGGTACTGTTTGCCCATGTCATCTTCTCTCCATCTTCATTGCCAACAGTCATCTTATGGCTGAGTTGCCATTATTGAGGTAAGTCCTTCCCTTTCTACTTCTGATCTTTCCCATGCTAACATTCAATAGGTGCAACATCTTGGGCCAGGACCTTCATGACATCGCATTCGGGGGGTCACGAGTCACGTGACTTCGCTTGTCAGAGCTTCGAGGGTTCCGGCCCAAATTGCTGATCTTAATATTCATTCTCCTGTCAAGTTTGCCATGTTCTCTCTCAAGTTATACATGTTATGAAATCTATTATCACACATTGTAGGGTGTGACACCAATACTTATGTGCCTCATCATGGCCTCCCCATCTACTGTTTGTCAATGCCCTGTCGTGGCTACATTGCATGCTTGTACCCCATCATGGTCATGTTACTGTAATTTTACATGCTTGTACCCTGTCATGGTCATGTTGTCTTAACTCACATGCTTGTACCCTGTCATGGTCATGTTAACCTGATAATATTGAGTTTTTTCTGACTAATCCCTTACTCCTTATACTCAAACACACTATCTAATATTGTCTGCTAGACCTTCACACCTCAAGATGTCACATTAGCCAGGCTAGAAGAGATAAAAATCGAGAATCCATCTGCAATGCTCACCAAAGAGGGGGTCATTCTTCTTGCTCTGCTGAGGCATTGCTCTCCTCAATTACCCACATCAATAGTGCCAATCTCCTGGAGAATGATGTCGAAGCATCCCTCATCTCTGACCCATGTCATACAAAGAAGCCATGAATGGCCCTAACCGAGAAGAGTGGAAGAGAGCCACAATCGAGGAATGGAATGCCATACTCGAAAATGACACCTTCGAAGTATTTACTGACCATCACCTAAAACCAAACCTCAATGAAGTAACAACAGAGATCAAAAACCATACTTCTATCCAGGTCCCCTTTGACATAAAAACTATTGGCAGCAAGTGGGTATATAGGATCAAATGAAACCCTGATGGCACCACCAGACACAAGGTTTGCCTAGTTGTCAAGGGCTGGCAACAAATACAGGGTGTCGATTCCAATGAAACATTTGCCCCTGTGTTGAAGCTAACAACCCTTTGTCTGCTTCTAGCTATGTGCTCAAGCCATAATTGGAAGGTATGCCATCTTGATGTAGTCATGGCATTCCTCAATCCAAAGATCGATAATGACATCATGTACATGGAACTGCCTGATGGTATGGACTGGGTTGATGAACACACACTGCAAGGAGCCAAAGTCCATCTACTCAAGGCACTATATGGCCTAAAGCAGTCCCCATGCCTCTGGTACCAGGCCATCAATGATTTCTTGCTATCTCTTGGGCTCAAGCAGTCATCTGCCGATCCCAATCTCTATGTCAAGAACAGGGTTCTCCTCCTCCTATGTGTTGATAACATACTGATAGTCAACACTTCTGATGACTCCTCTTCAAGTCCTGCTGACCAAGTGATCATGGTGCTAAAAACGAAATACATGATGTCTGATCTGGGTGAGGCAAGATGCTTTCTAAGACTTGAGATCATCTGAGATGAGAATGGCATTTTCCTAGGTCAAGAGACCTATATTGACACCATCACAAAATGATTTGGCATGGAGAATGGTCGCAATGTCTCAAATCCACTTCATCCTGACATCTGACTTGAAAATGAGGAATGTGAGTACTGCCCTGCTGACCGAACACTATACCTCTCCCTCATTGGCTCCCTCATGTATGCTGCACTAGGATCTCGTCCGAACATATCCTTTGCGATCAGTTCCCTTAGCAGGTATAACTCGGCCCCCTTAGCTACCCACCTAACAGTAGCAAAATGGGTCCTGACATACCTCAAGTCCACATTGGCCTTTCGACTCCACTTCACTGCCAGCAGCAATGGCCTTGTGGGATTCACAGACTCAGACTGGGCTGGATGCTGCTCTACCAGGAAGTCTGTTGGGGGCTCAGTATTCCAAATCAACAATAGTACCATCAGCTGGGAATCCCAAAGCCAGACAGTTGTCGCCCATTCTACCCTCAAGGCTGAGTTCATCGCCTGCTCAGATGGAACCAGAGAAGCCATGTGGCTCAGTCGACTGGAGGGCGACATGCTCAATCTGCCAGCTGCCCACAAGGTGCCTATTGCCTGCAACAATCAAGGGGCAATAAAGTTCATCAAGTCTGGGATCCTGAAGGCCAAAACCAAACACATTGATGTTAAGCACCTTCACACCCATGATGAATATAAGAAAGGTAACATAGATTTCTACTACATCAAATCCCAAAATAACCTTGCCGATATTCTGACAAAACCCCTCCCAGTTGAATTGCACCAGGAATTTATAAGGAAGCTTGGAATCCACTAACTGGGGTGTTTGTCTCACCACCACTTGCTTTTGTCCCTTTTACCACTCTTTGCCTTGTTTCTGCTATCTCTGTCATATCTGCCCTCTTTGAGCTACCTTCAATGTATCTGTTTTTGCCCATACTACTCTTGATACTATTGATTTAATTACATTGATTGTTCTTGCTTTGATTGCTTCTATTTGTTGATTATTTAATTAGCTGGCCTGATTGCCCCATGGTTCATGTAGAACCTTCCTGTCCAAGAGGGGGTGTGTTGAAATGGAATATGTATGTTGCATGTGTGGCTTGTCGCATTGTGGTTCTTGGCTATATGGAAGACTTATGGAGCTCTTACATCTTTGCTGATTTCTTGTACCTTAACCTAAAACTCCTAATCCATCTTCCAATACTCCACTTATTTTTACAGGAAGGACTTACCTCATGGATAACAATGTACATGAAAGAAGACTGTGGCAACGATGATGCAGAGAAGACAAGGGAGGAACAACACCCCTTATATGTGAGGGAGTGCTTGGCACCCAACGTATACCACAAGGGCTGGCACAGGAGGGGAACTCCACAGCATGTGCAAGGCATTGTGAGATTATCATCTGGCAAACCTAGGAGTAAGCTGATTGAAGGCAGAGTCTAGTCGGCAAACAGGAGTGGTGCTGTGTACAAGGGTCAAGACTGCATTGCATGAGGCAACATACAAAAAGCAAGCAACCCCACTCAAGGAACCTGTTCAAAGGAACCTGATATGATGTGACCTTCAGCTGAGACCACTCTATAGGGAATTGGCAGCATGGCATTCACACCAGGATGTGGCTGCACACAGGTGAGTGCAGGTGAGGCACTGATGACATCACATGGAATGTGCTAGAATTGCGCAATTCAGTATGGCATGAGTGGCACTACAAGGCAATATCCTGCAAGCAGAGCAATCGAGATTTCCTTAGGAATCTATGATAATGCAGCTTCAATGAGAAATGACTCACTGTTATCCTCAAAACAAGTTATTGCATCATGCAGTCAGATGAAAACAGGTTTTCATTTATAACTGCTAATCCCTTTACCTTATTGGAAGGTGTGATATCAGGATGAGGGATTTCCAAGAATAAGTCGATGATGGTGATCAGCATGCAAGTGAGTGATTAATTTAATCATGAGCTTGCTATGATGCAATCTATCCAAGATTATTGTTGGCAATGACTCACATCATATCTCCAAAAAACTCACTTCAGTAAGTTACAACCTAAGGGAAGGTTAGATGAAGAAGGGCAATCAAAGTCTATAAAGAGGTCTATGTCTCCCACGGTCTCACAAGCAATCAGCAACACAATCCTATAGAGTTATCTACAAGACAATCCTCCTCAAGCATTACCAAACAAATACACCAAAACCTCTTCAGACACCCCTTAAGTTTATTGGGCCTGTAATCAATTAGTTTGAACTTCATAGCTACATCTTTGGATTACAAAAACTGAATGATCAAAATCCCCTCTGCATAGCAGAAACTGTGCCCAGGGTCACACTATAAACTTAAGGCACAAGCTACCAAGTTTATCAAATAGAACACGAAAACAAAAAGACCCTCTTCTAGTGTAAAAGACACTCTACTACCAAAATGATCAATTATTGCACCATGTCTCAACAGAGAATCACTGAGTCCCCTGCTGCCAGCCAGGATGAAGATGTCCAGATCAGCAATACTGTCAACCTTTATTGACCCAAGACTTGGGAACAGCTTGAAGGACATGGCACATCCCCAGTTGTGCAGGCAGCATCTGTTAGCAGGGAGCAACTTCCTCAATGGTTTATGAGAATGGTGGAATGTATGAATGTCACTGAGAGAGATGTTCAAGGATTAATTCAAGCCCTGCAGAAGGAAGGAGTCACAGTACAAGTAGACATAAGTTACATGAAGGCCTTGTACCAAGAAATGGTGGGAATCATGCAGAATGCCTATGATGTAGTCATCAGGCCGGGCACCATTGACAAAGAAATGAACCAAGCTGCCATAGTGCATCTGGTTCAGGTGAGCAATGAATGTGCGACACAAGTGTGGCACACAATGGGAAGTTTTGCTACCAATGTGCACTGAAAACAAGTGGCAAATGAAGAGGCCACTCAAAGACTCACTGCTGGAGTCCAAATCATCAATGATGTCCTTGAAGGCTTTGCCATATATCAGGCTAATTGGAACAAGAATGTGGAAAATTGGGCCTCAGGGAAGGAGGATAGTGACAAGCATCATGACAGGCATATCAGGGCACTGGCCAAGGCTGAAGAGCAGTGGCAGCAGCATCAGCTCAAATATGAAACAGCCTGGAAACAAGAAAAAAAAGAGATAATTAATAAATTCATCCAGGTGGTAATGGACAAGATGGACCAAAAACAACCAATTGATGCACAGTCCCTCACCAAGGCCATACAGGAGGGAGGACCCTCACCCCAGACACTCAATGTGGCAATTGGAACAGCATTACCTCCATCCACAGCCAATTCAGAATGTGGAGCTATGGTAGGAAAGGGTGGACATGGTGGCAGACCACCAAGGCATGGGACTGGACTACCCCCCTCAGTCCCCTCAGACTCCTCTTCATCAGATGATGACTCAAGTTCTGGAAGAAGAACCTTGGATAGCTTCTGCAGAAGGCAAAAGGAACAAAGGGAACAAAAGGAGAAAGAAGCTGGTGTAGCCCAGTTCTGGGAAGCCTTGGTTGATAAATTGAAAGAGCCTGCCCCAGCAGATCTATACAAGAAACCAAGATGCCTGAAATGAAGGCTCCTCAGATCTTCACTGGCAAGGACAAAACCCTCTTCAGGGCCTGGTGGATGTCAGTCCATGACTATGTTGAAACATACTCCTCTGCCTTCCCTGATGAGGATGCACAGGTTAAATGGTTAGGGAGTCTCTTCTCCCATAAAGCCCTTTGTAGGCATCAAGAGTGCCAAAAGGCAATGATGAGCCAAGGGCTGAAGGTCAATTGCACTGCATTTTCAAGCACCATTGAAAAACAATTCATGGACAGCAGAGGAGTCCAGAAAGATGAATGCCAAATATGAGAACTCCAATATGAAGGAGATATTGATGATTACATTACAAAATTGGAAGACTAGAACATGCAAGTAGGGGCTTCAGGCCCTATGTTCAGAGCAGTTATCTTGGATGCAATAACCCCAGAAATCAAGAAAATGGTTTATCAAACCTTCAAGGGGATCCCTAGAGATGATGATGCCATGATCAAAGCAGTGAAGGTAGCTGCACACATTGTTGAAAACATTGACAAAGAGATAAAGGGTCCCAAGAAGAGGACACTAGAAGTAAGGGAGCCATGAAAAGACAAGGAAGCTGCTCACCCTCATGAGGTGCAGCACAATAACTGAAAGGTTAAGGACAAAGGTTTGGACAGAAAGGGATCATCAGGAAAACAGGACAAAAAGATGGACAAGCCTGCCATATTTGCTACAGGAAGGGAAGCTCTACAAAATGTTCCACAGAGTGAAATTGATCAGCATAAAAAGGATAAAGCAGACTGTTGGAGATGTGGGTGTTCAGGTCACAAAATGTATGAATGCTATGCAAAGAAGACAGTTGGAGGAACAAAATTGTCAGGAGCAGGCAACACAGCCTCTGCAGGCAAGAGAAAGGATGAGGATGAAAAAGAGGATATAGGGCAGGAGAAGCCCAAGGACAAAAAGAAGGCCAAGACAGCAGCTGTGAAGCAGGATGATGAGGATATTGAGATCCCAGATGCTCAGCCCAGATCTTGGGAACTAGAAGAGAGTGAGGATTTAGATTCAGATTTTTAGAATCCTCTAGGCAGGCATTACCCAATGAGGAAAGCAGCTCAGATGCAGGATTACACAAGTGCACGGGTATGAAAAGGAATGCCTTGGACAACCTCCTGTCAACCAGGACCAAGAGTCAATGAACAGACAAAGGAACCTCAACCCCAGCTACTCAAGGGGCTGACCCAGTTCCACCCCATCATGGACCTAGGCCCATCATTGATATGGTCCTAACTGGGTCCAATAACAAACAATGAATGGTGCAAGTCCTACTTGACACAGGATCCACCACAGCACTTCTGGACAAAGGTTTTGTTCAGAAATTCAAAATTCCAACCATAAAAAGAGACACCCCTCTCCAAATTTGCAACTTCAATAATGAGGTAGTTGCTGGAGCAGGAGAATTGTTTATGGTTCCATTCATGTTGCAGCACAAAAAACACTTTGCTGCTGAATCCTTTGAGGTTGCCCCTCTAGATAGCGATTGCGATATCATCCTCCCATATTGGAGGATAACACAACATCAGCCATGCAACTTATGGGGAGAAACGAACAACATCTCATTCACCACCCCTCATTGCACTGAAAAATGCACAGAGGCTCAAGCTAGTGCATTTTCTCTCAAGGTCAACAAAAGAGTACTTGACCACCCCAAAGCCTTAGTTATAGGCCATATCTCTACTGTTGCCACTAAGGAAGAATTATCAGATGCACTGCAACAGGTACCTGAGAAATTCCGAAAGTGGATCAACATCATGACCAAGGAAGTAGCAGACAAACTTCCTGACCACAAGCCCTACGATCACACCATCGATCTAATGGAAGGAGAAACTCCTCCATGGGGTCCAGTTTATGCCGTCAATGAAGTGGAACTGGAGACACTTCAGGAATGGTTGAAAGAAATACTCAGGACAGGAAAGATTAGACCATCAAAATCTCCTGCTGCTTCCCCCATTCTCTTCATACCAAAACCCCATTGCAGAGGCCCAAGACTATGTGTTCATTATCGTGGGATCGACAAGATAACTATTGCAAATCACTACCCTCTTCCACTCATGTCACAGCTACAAGATAGAGTTAGAGGAGCGAAATTCTTCACCAAGATGGATTTGAAGAATGGTTATCATTTGATTAGGATAAAAGAAGGCGATGAATGGAAAACAGCCTTCAGATGTCAATATGGGCTTTACTAATTTTTGGTTATGCCATTTGGTCTGTCCAATGTACCAGCAACATTCCATGATATGATGAATAATATCTTTTCATGTCATACCCCACCCTTAAGACACATTCTAAGAATGGGGATTCTTACTAAGTAATGACTCAAGCTGTAAGGCAAGAGTCATTACTAACCACCCTTCATCCACTTCCCGCAGAAGTACGATAATGGGCAGCCAGGAAAAAAGTCACTTCATCATAAAGGGTTGGAAACCCAGGGTAGCCTCAGAAGGGATGGTTTCTGATCAATGGCTGAGGTTTCTAATGCCCAGCCATATCCTGGGGAACATACTGCTGATGTTGACAAAAACCTGGAATATTTATAGCCTGGGCCACTGTGGTTCTTATGGGCCACAAGTCCACAAAGGGACTACCCTCTGCCATATACATTTCGCCATACTCGAATGTTGTGCTGTGTTATACAGGACCACCCCAACAGGCAGACATAGAAGGGGCTGGGACAAAGAAAGGCAGAAGGATAAGAAGAAGAGAAATGTAGAGGGAGGAGTTTGCCTTATATGACTGAGTCTGCCATGATTGAACATAGATGAAGGCTGGAGGAAGTTGAGGTTAATAATGAGGATGAGGAATTGATGGATGAGGAGAACAGTGTTAGGTATTTAAGAATGAATTGAATGTACCCTATGACTGAGTGCCAAGTCCAAATCAAGAATGATATGTTATCGAGGAAGCTCAGTGGAGATGATCGGAAAACCAAAGGAATAATACCCAACATCATGAAGATCAGACATGCAATAATGGAGTCCAGTCAGCTGAAGGACATAAGGATTGTCATAGGCAGTAAAGACTAATACATGGCACAGTGGCCCTGAGGCAGCTGACAATACAGAAGACCTTATCTTGTAGACAACCCTCGGTTAGCATGATATGATGATAATAAGCACACATTGTAATGGCAGTTGTGGACAAGGTATTCAGCAGAGAACCTGAGGGCTCTAGGCTTGTTGACAATGATTGTAAACACAAGACAGGATCTCTTGGAGAGCACCAAGATTGGATACCTAAAGCTGTGTCATGCAGCAACTATAGATAATCTGTGTTTACGAGCAGAGATGAGTCAAGACTCAGGATCAGGAAAACAGAGCAAAGAGGACAGAGGTCAGGGCATCAAGAACTGAGACAGGGCCAGAGGTAGCGAGGATGAAGACGAGGACAGAAGAGGTTCCAAATTATTTATTCAGTGAGATGAACAAATAACTGTGTAAGGAGAAAAGGAAAGGAAACAGAACATGGGGAGGACAAGTCCTCTTATATACACTTTTCCTTCTTCCATGCTGAGACACTAAACTAGCAGACCCTAAAACCTTAACCCTTGATTGTTCAAGACAGCTACCCTTAGCCTCACAATCAAATGCGGCTGCACATTTATCCCAGTTCATGGGGCTTGTTGCCAAGAGCACAGCCACACAGACAAGCCACACACATCAACCACACAACCTATTAACCACAGCATAAGGGGGGGTTGGACAGAGTACTTGGGATAGGGTGAATAAACAAAACTGTAGGAGATGATAGATAAAAGAGCAGAGGATTCATTGAGACATGACACATATAGACAAACAGATATGAACATTGGATCCTATTTGAAGCCATAGGAGGCTGTCATGGCTCGACAAATTCCTCCCCTTTTCCCATCATTCATCTATAATCACTCAGTTTAATGTGTGGCTCATCTGGGTGGCTGTGCTCTTGGCAATGAGCCCCACAGACTAGGGTAAATGCTCAGCCATGTTTGTTTGGAATGTTTGTGGTGGCTGTGCATGGTTAGTTAAGGGTTGAGGGTTTAGGGCCTGCTAGTATAGTGTCTCGGCGTGGAAGGAGAAAAATGTATATATAAGAGGACTTGTCCTCCCAGCATTCTCTTTCCTTTCCTTATCTCCTTACACAGTTATTTGTTCATCTCACCAAATAAATATTTGGATCCTCTCCAGTTCTTGTCCTCGTCTCCACCACTGTCTCTGTCCCTCCCTCAGTCTTCGATTCTCTGACCTCTGTCCTCTCCGCTCTGATTTCCTGATCCTGTTCCTTGACCTATCTCTGTTCCTAAACACGGATCATCTATAGTTGTTGCACATCACAGCTTCAGACATACAACGTTCGTGCTTTCCAAGAGGTTCTGTCTTGCATTCACGATCATTGTTAACAAGCCGAGAGCCCTCAGGTTCTCCATCAATTACCTTGTCCACGACTGCCGTTACAGAGGCCCAGATGAGACCTACTGTAGTGAAGTGTTGGCAGGGCATAGTGAGGGCACAGGAAGCCGCAGCCCCAGATAAGAACATATCAGGAAGTCTGGCAAAAAGGACAAACACTTCACCTGAGCTGATGACACATGCATAAGATGAGATATGTGCTCAAATGCCCTACAGAGGTTATATTATTCGACATAATATATCAGCAAATGACAGGCTTAGCAGTAGCACATGCAAGATATGGCCGAGAGGATCACCAAGGGTCATCCAATTGGTTCAGGAATGATTTGGAGTGTTTGCATTGAACAATTTGAAATACGGAATTTGTGTGTGAAAAATATCATGTTTGCATGCTGTCTACCAATGTCAACCAGTACTTGGCGTTCTGACCACCACAACATACCCGGTGGGTACATGAGTGGGGAGCTCAAGTCAGAAAACATAACATCTCAAAAAGCTCCAACTTGAAGAAGCCATTATCCAGCAAAAGACCTACAATCGTCCCATCAGTTACAAGCAAGTTCTAAAAAGATATTAGTACCTTATACTTGACTATTTACACAATACTCAAGTGATCTACACAACAATACAACCAAGACCCTCCTCGAACAATAAGACCCTCATGGATTGCTGTGCACACTTGAACACAATTTCCAATGATGATCTCAAAATGCTCCCTGAGATAAGCAGGAGAGTTTAAGATTATAATACATTATTACTCATTCCCAAGAGAATCCCCAGAGAAGTCAATAATTCCCATCACTGGAATTATTGCTTCTCATTTTTTCTTTTTGGAAATCCTGAGTTACCCTGCTGTTGGTCACGAGACAACCCCCAGTTAACATTTGAGATTTATTAGATCAGGGAGTGATTACTTATATTGATGACATTCTCATTTATGCTGAGACAGAGGAAAAGCATGATGAGTTGGTTAAAGAGGTGCTCAAGAGACTCGAGGAAAATGGCTTGGTCATATCCCCAGAAAAATGTGTTTGGGGAAGAAGCAAAGTTGAATTTCTGGGATATATCATAAGCGAAGATGGAATTGAGATGGCAGAGGACAAAGTGGAAACTGTCCTGGATTGGGAACCACCAAGATCCTTGAAAGACACTCAAGCATCCCTTGGATTTACAAATTTTTATCGCCAATTCATTAAGGACTTCTCAAGAATTTGTCAACCCCTTACAGAATCAACAAAAGGTGATGTGAAGAAATGGCAAGGGACTGTGGCCATGGAGTTAGCATTCGATGAGCTCAAGAGATGTTTTACCACAGCCCCTATCTTAGGACTTTTTGACCCAAGAAAGGTTTGTGTGGTTGAGACCAATGCTTCATATTTTGCTCTAGGAGCTGTCCTATCTCAGAAAGGAGAAGATGGAAAGCTGCATCCAATTGCATTTCACTCAAGAAAATTGACTCCGGCAGAAATTAATTATGAGATTCATGACAAGGAGCTGTTAGCTATTGTGGACTCATTTAAAATTTGGAGAAGATATCTTGAAGGAGCAATGCATACCATCCAAGTCAACAGCAATCACCAAAACCTTGAGTATTTTACAACAACAAAAGTACTCAATCGATGCCAAGCAAGGTGGCCTCAGGAGCTTGCTGGTGTTGATTTGATGATTCTCTATCAACCAGGTATGCAGAATGGAAAACCAGATGCATTATCTAGGTGTCTGGAGTTTCGCCCTGAAAAGGGGTTTCAAGTAGATGTGACCAACTATGGGTAGTAGTTGACTGATTCACTAAAATGGCCCACTTCATCCCACTGCAACAAGAGGGCAAGACAACATCAGACCTTGCTAAGATCTTTGCAAAGGAAATTTGGAAGTTACATGGCCTACCCACAGATATAGTGTTGGACAGAGATTCCAGGTTCACAAGCACAACCTGGAAAGTGTTTATCAAACCCTGGGAATTAAGCCAAGGATGTCAACAGTGTTCCACCCACAGACAGATGGACAAACAGAATGACTTAATCAGACAATTGAAGCCTACCTGTGATCCTTTGTCAACTATGAGATGGACAATTGGGTTGACCTTTTACCAATGGCTGAGTTTGCATATAACAACTCAGTAACCAATGTGACAGGACTATCACCATTCTATGCTAATTATGGTTACCATCCCATTGCTAGCAACCCTATGACAACTGCTGTATGCAACCCTGCCAGCAAAGCCTATGCCCACTGGATGCATACAGTTCATGAGGAAACAAAGCTGTCACTCAAAAAGACCAGAGAATGAATGAAGAAGTATGCAGACCAACATTGACAAGGGGCACCAATATACCAAGTAGGAGACTTGATTATGCTTGATGGATGCAACATAAAAACCTGGCGACCATCATGAAAGCTGGACCACAAATTACCTGGTCCTTTTCAAGTCGAAAAAGTCATATCCCCATCAGCAGTCTGGCTCACTCTACCTCACAAATGGAAGATTCACAGTACCTTCCATGTATCACTTATTGAGCCATTGCCAGCAGGAACAAGGGCTCTACCAGATCCAAGGAAAGTTCAGCAGGAAACTGATGATGTTCAGGGGAGTGAGGAGTACGATATGAATGAAGTCATGAGCAGTTATAGATCTTGAAATCAAGTGCTCTACCTTGTCAAATGGCTTGGGTGGCCAAACAAAAAAGATTGGATGGCTCAACCTTACAACAATTTTTCAGTAGGAGGTCTGGAGAAGTTACAGGAATTTCATCTCGAGTATCCAGACTCTCTGAGGGACTACCAACTCACAGACTAAAAGCTTAAGTATTTTTTCCCATGTGGTTTTACCTTAGACCAAGTTGGTAGTAGGATGTAGGGGCTGGAGGACTACATGCAAATATGATCACTAAGTCACTAGGCTATGGCATGGTGTGATCACAGAGGCATGAACTAGAGCTTTGGGATGAAGCTTGAACAGGGGAGAGGTGGTGTCACACCCTACAATGTACAATAATGGATTTGGTAAAATGTATAACTTGACAGAGAACATGGCAAACTCGACAGGAGAATGATGATTAAGATCAGCAATTTGGGCTGGAACCCCCAGAAGCTCTGACAACTGAAGTCCCATGACTCATGACCCCCCTGAATGACACCTCATGAAGGTCCCAGCCCAAGACATTGCACCTATCGAACATCAGCCAGGGAAAACCAGGAAGGAGAAGGGAAGGACATACCTCATGGATAACAATGTACCTCAAAGAAGATTGTGGTGATGATGATGGAGAGAAGACAAGGGAGGAACAACACCCCTTATATGTGAGGGAGTGCTTAGCACCCAACATATACAACAAGGGCTGGCACAGGAGGGGAACTCCACAGCATGTGCAAGGCATTGTGAGATTATCATCCGGCAAACCTAGGAGTAAGCTGATCAAAGGCAGAGTCTAGTCAGCAAACAGGAGTGGTGCTGTACACAAGGGTCAACACTGCATTGCATGAGGCAACATACAAAAAGCAAGCAACCCCACTCAAGGAACCTGTTTGAAAGAACCTGATATGATGTGACCTTCAGCTAAGACCACTCTGTAGGGAATTGGTGGCATTGCATTCACACCAGGGTGTGCCTGTGCCCAGGTGAGTGCAGGTGAGGCACTGATGACATCACATGGAATGTGCTAGAATTGTGCAATTCAGTAGGGCATGAGTGGCACCACAAGGCAATATCCTGCAAGCAGAGCAATCGAGATTTCCTTAGGAATCTATGATAACACAGCTTGAATGAGAAATGACTCACTGTCATCCTCAAAACAAGTTATTGCATTATGCAGTCAGATGAAAACATGTTTTCATTTATGACTGCCAATCCCTTTACCTTATTGGAAGGTGTGGTATCAGGATGAGGTATTTCCAAGAATATGACAATGATGGTAATCAGCATGCAAGTGAGTGATTAATTTAATCATGAGCTTGCTATGGTGCAATCAATCCAAGATTATTGTTGGCAATGACTCATGTCATATCTCTAAAAAACTCACTTCAGTAAGTTGCAACCTAAGGGAAGGTTAGATGAAGAAGGGCAATCAAAGTCTATAAAGAGGTCTATGTCTCCCACGGTCTCAGAAGCAATCAGCAACACAATCCTCCAGAGTTATCTACAAGACCATCCTCCTCAAGCATTACCAAACACATACACCAAAATGTCCGAAGACACTGCTTAATTTTATTCAGCCTGTGATTGATTAGTTTGAACTTCCTAGCTACATCTTTGGATTTTGAAAACTGAACAATCACAATCCCCTCTGCATAGCAGAAACTGTGCCCAGGGTTACAGTCATGGTCATACCCTACCCCAACCATATTGTGACTTACAGTAATAATGATGACAACCATCAAAGCCATGTCCAGAAACTCTGTGAAGCCCTATCTGAGGCCAGCCTATACCTCAAACCAGAAAAGTTTGAATTCCAGGGCTAGGAAGTAAAATATCTGTGTTTTGTCATCTTAACTAGTGGTACCAAGATGTATCCAGTAAAAGTATCAACATTGCAGGAATGTCCTGAACCTCCAAACTTCAATGATGTACAGTCCTTCTTTGGTTTCCTAACTTCTATCTATGGTTTGGGAAAGGCTATACTAGTATTATTACACCAATGACATACCTTACCCACAAATACACTTACTTTGTATAGCTAGAAGAATGCTCCAAGTCCTCTGAAGCATTGAAGGAAGTATTCACTATGTCCCCAGTCATCAAACATTTCAATTATAAAGGACAAGTTATCATAGAAACTATACCTCTTACTATACATCTGTCAGTATCCTATCTCGATACAACAATGATGGAATTCTTGACCCTGTTGCTTCCTTCTGAGACATGCATACCCTAGCTGAGTACAAGTATGAGATCTATGATAAAAATTAATGGCTATCATTCATGGTTGTGAGGAATAGAGACCTAAGCTAGAAGCAGTATTACACCTAATCTAGGTCCTTAGCTACTACATGAACCTCAAGTACTTAATGTCAACCAAGCTCCTAGATTATTGCCAGACCCATTAGGCTGAATGCCTATCCTGCTTCAACTTTAAAATTGTTTATCACCCCAGAAAAGTTGGCAGAATATACAATGCCCTGACTCATAGGTCTGGAGATCTACCCCAGCAGGGATGATGAACACCTAATTGAATAACAAGAAGTACTTCTAAAGCTGCAGAACTTGCTTGACAATTTACATTTGTTGGCAGACATTCTGCCTAGTAATGAGTGGCTACCCCTTCATCAATAAGTTTCTAAGGCCACTAAGACTGATGCTTTTGCCTACAGAATCCTGACTATAATATAAGAAAGAAAACAAGACTGCTACAATATATCCCTATCTTGGAATGCCAGGAATACAACAGCTGCCAGCTATATAGACAATGACTCTATATAGCAGAAATAGATGCCCTATAATTCTGCATAGTTCACAGCCACCATAACCTATGTACTACTGGCCACCCTGGAGTATCAAAGACATTTGACCTCCTCAAATGTCAATCCTTCTGGCCTGGCATCCAAAAAGACATGAAATGGTATGCAGTGACCTGCTATACCTGCCAATAAACTGAAGCTATATACCATACACCTTATGGAGTCTTGCATTATCTCCCAATCCTAAAATGGCCCTGGTATAACATCTTCATAGATTTTGTTACTGGCCTGCCCAACTCAAATCAATTTCATTCTATCTGAGTAGTTGTTAATTGCCTGACCAAGTTATGGCACTTTGCTCCTGGCTTATGCACTGTTGATGTAGAAGACCTTGCCAAACTCTTCCTGTCAAATATATACCATCTGCATGAACTGCTAGATGCCATAGTACTGGACTGAGGACCTTAGTTTACCTTAGGCTTCTGGAATGACCTGTGCAGCTCCCTCAAGATTAAGCTCTAACTAAGTACAGCATTCTACCTAGAAACTGATGGATAAACCAAGCAAACCAATACTATCATAGAACAATACCTATGGACCTATATGAACTACCAACAGCATGACATGATCTATTTCCCCCCTATGGCTGAATCTTCCATCAATAATCATGTTACTAATACTACCAGAATATTACATTTCTTTGCCAACTATGGACTTAATCCCAGGATTAACTTTGAACCAGATATATGAGTTATCAATACTGAAAAAACTCAGGCTCACATCCTTACTGACCACCTGTCTGAGATTTACATCCTGATCAAAAGTACAATGTCCTTTACCCAAGACTGACAGTAGGAATATGCAAACCAATATTGCCTACCAGACCCTGCATACTAAGCCATAGATTATGTCTGCCTCCATGCTTGCAACATTGGTACAAACCAAGCATCCTAAAGCTAGGCAACAAACAATATGGCCCTGTTATAGTCATCATGCAAGTTAGTAAATATGTATATGAACTTGACCTCCCAACTACAATAGATGTCCATTCTGTCTATTACAGTGGTCAGGGGTGAGGTGTCAGACAGAGAACAGGGAACCTGGGAGCTCTAGCTTGTTGTCAAGACTTATGAACTATGGTACAGACTCTAAGGCACTTTAACATTAGATCTCTAGAGCTATGTCATGCAGTAACTAAGAATGACCTGTGTTTACAAGTACAAAGATGAATCAGAGGACAAAGTCAGGAGAACTGAGCAATAGAGACAGAGGCCAGGTAAACCAGAATGAGGATAAGATAAGGACAAGGATAAGGACAGAGGCTGAGGTGAAGGTGAGCATGGGGTAAGGATGTAGAGGTTCCAAGTCTTTATTCTGGTAAGATGAACAAAGAACTATGTAAGGAGAAAAGGAAAGGAAACAGAACAGTGGGAGGATAAGTCCTCTTATATACACAATTTCTCCTTCCATGCTGAGACACTAGACTAGCAGACCCTAAACCCTTAACCCTTAACAAACTAATATACACCAACCTAGAACCTCCTAGAACTTTCTAAACAAGTACAGCTATGTAAACACTAGTAAGCCCCTAGATAATGTCATAGTGTATATGGCTCATAACCAAGCACACAGCCATGCTGACATATAATGCCACTAACAGCCACAGTATGCAATGGTTAAACAAGACAAACAAATAATGAGGCAGACAAAGAAAGGAGTAAAATAGCAAACATAACAAAGGTAGAAAGTTGAGCCATAACAGGTTGAGCCATGACACTGTCTTCCATGTCTAACTCCTGAAGGTAGTGCATAGTAATTGTCACAGCTCAAGAAACTCATTCACTTCTCACCTATCACTTGTCATCACTCGCTTATCAGGAGGCTTATCTGGGTGGCTGTGCTCTTGGCGATAAGGCACATGGACTAGGATAATTGCTCAGCTGCATATGTTTGGAATGGCTGGAGCGGCTGTGCTGATTAGTTAAGGGTTAAGGGTTTAGGGTCTACTAGTTTAGTGTCTCGGCGTGGAAGGAGAAAATGTGTATATAAGAGGACTTGTCCTCCCAGCGTTCTGTTTCTTTTCCTTTTCTCCTTACACAGTTATTTGTTCATCTCACCGAATAAATATTTGAGTCCTCTCCAGCCCTTGTTCTTGTCTTCGCCTCAGCCTCTGTCCTTGTTCCTGTCTTCGACCCTCTGGCCTTTGTCCTCTTCGCTCTGTTTTCCCTGATCCTGTTCCTTGACCTACCTCTGCTCCTAAACACGGATCATCTATACTTGTTGCACGTCACAGCTTCAGACATCCAACGTTGGTGCCTTCCAAGAGGTCTTGTCTTGTGTTCGCGATCACTGTCAACAAGCCTAGAGCCCTCAGGTTCTTTGTCAATTACCTTATCCACGACTGCCATTACAACATAACTGTGTAATCAAGTACCTGCCGGCTCTACCGTCTGCCCTTGATTACCCTTGTGCCTATGCTCCACGATCTCTGGTTCTACCAGTTCACACGCCTCATCCCGAAATTCCTGTCCTTGGGAAACACCACTATTATCGATGAAATTGAAATTGCCTGCCAAATCGGAAACGAAATCTCTGCTACATGAGTCACCTTTGACGACAACAACCTTACCCGGCACCTCTGTTAAAACACCATGGCCAATCAAGAAATTGTTATAGCGCTGTACCTCAATGCAGCTCAATGAGATGAAGTCAACAAAGACCCATCCAAAATCCAAGATTTATACAATGCAGTCAAAGAATACAAATGCGATTGCCAAAAGTTGATCGACCTCCAGGCAGAGCTAAAGGAATCCCAAAAAGACAACTCCGACTATGCGAAACGTATTGCTGACCTGGAACGTGACCTCGAATCAGCCAACCCCACCATCCGACTACTGCAATCCCTCACAGGAAACACAGCCCTTGCTACGACAAAACCGATCGAGTTACCCCACCCACCGGAGTACTCAGGAGACCGCAAGGACCTGCTTAACTTCATTTCAAAAGTTAGGACCAAGCTAGCTGGGGACTCCTCCCGCTTCATTGATGATCAGCATAAGCTCCGTTACGTATATGGTTACCTCAAGAACAATGCCCAGAACCAGGTCCAACCCTATGTCCTTGCAGACAAGATCAACCTCAAAGATGTGGAAGAGTTAATCGCCATCATTGAATCCACATTTGGAGACCCCGACCAAGTGGGGACAGCATCTGCAGAACTTGACAAACTCAGCCAAGGCAATAAGGAATTTAGCATCTACTATGCTGAGTTCCAATGCCTAATGGCAATCCTCAACTTCGACACTAATGCGAAAAAGGCAGCCCTGAAGAGAGGCCTGTCCCGAGAACTACAAGCCAGTCTGGTATACCAGGCTGATGAACCCCAAGATTTTGCGAAATTTGTCGACCTATGTATGAAGTTAGACTATCGCATCCGAGCTCATGCAGCTGTCACCCGACGCCAAGCCACGCCAGTTCCCCCATGCCCAGCCCCTGCACCGGCCCAACCAGCCGCCCACCCAACCAGCACTAACAGTGGCAATTATGGCACTGCCCCTATGGACCTATCAGCTTCCAAGAAGGCACAAAACCAATGCCGACATGATGAACGCATGGTGAAGGGACAATGCCTGTACTGTGGATCAGCTGACCACTTCAAAAACGAATGCCCCACCCTGGCCGCTAACAACACTCGGAAGATGCGCCTGGCCGCTGCTGAGGTCTCAACAACCCCAACAGACCCTGTCCCTTCCCCTGAACCCAACTCGGGAAAAGAGTAGTCCACCAGCAGCCCGTTGGCTCTCTTGGTGGACATGCCCCTGCTTCTTCATTTGTATCGTCACAGGAAATCTTCTATGTATCAGCAAGTTCTTTGTCAGTTAATCAGGAAAATGAAATGGATGGTAGTCACTTAGTTGTACCTTGCACCTTGACCGACCGTGACACCAAAATCGACACCCATGCACTTGTGGATTGTGGATGAACTGGACTCTCGTTTATGAATGAGGCTTTCGCACACCAACACAACCTCCCCCGTTACCAATTAAAAATCCCAAAAATAGTTGAAGTAAGTGATGGCCGACCAATCTCTTCAGGAGACATTTCTGAATATGTGGAAATCCAATGCACCATCGGCGATCACCACGAAACACTGGTTGCATATATCACCTCTCTTGGCCACTACCCTCTGGTCCTTGGAATCCCTTGGCTCAAGAAACATGATATTACCATCAACTTTGCAAAAAATGATATCCAATTCTGCTCCCCCCAATGCCTCCCACATCGTACCATGGTTAAAGCCACACCAATCAAGGGTCTGACACCAGAACGAAAGAATAAGATCTGTGCTATCTCGGCTACAACCTTTAAGCAAATTGTCAACAATAGCAACCAACGGTATGGCAAGGTCGAGCAGTTCTGCCTATCACTTAATGAAATTAACACTGCCCTGCAAGAACCAAAAGATGACAAGCCGGACCTCAAAACAATCATGCCACAAGAATACCACAAATACCTGAAAATTTTCGAAAAGGTCAATGCTGACAAACTGCCCCATCACTGCCCCTGCGACCAGAAGATCCCCTTAGAGGATGGGTTCAAACCCCCCTTTGGCCCACTCTACTCCCTCTCATGCCCAGAACTGGAAGAACTAAACCGGTGGATTGACGAAAACATGAGCAAAGGATTCATTCGAGCATCATCATCCCCAGCTGCTGCACCAATCTTGTTTGTCAAGAAAGGGGATGGTTCTCTATGCCTAGTTGTGGATTATCGAGGAATCAATGAAGGAACAATTAAAAACCGCTACCCTCTCCCACTCATGCAAGACACCCTGATGAATCTCTCTCGTGCAAAATGGTTCACAAAACTTGACATTAGGGGGGCCTACAACCTCATCTGAATGGCAGAGGGAGAAGAATGGAAAACTGCCTTCCGCACCCGTTATGGTCTTTTCGAATCATTAGTAATGCCATTTGGCCTCACCAATGCCCCTGCAACCTTCCAGAATTTTATCAACAATGTCCTGGCCCCCTATTTGGACCGTTTCTGCACAGCTTACCTGGATGACACACTCATCCATTCTGACACCTTCGAAGAACATCAACAACATGTGAACCTTGTGCTAGAAGCCTTTGAGAAAGCAGGCTTACACCTGAAGCCAGAAAAATGCGAGTTCCATTGCCAGGAAGTCAAATACTTGGGGCTTATCATCAGTCGGGAAGGAATTAAGATGGATCCTGAAAACATTACAGCCGTCCAGGACTGGGAATCACCCCGCAACCTAAAAGATGTCCGCGCCTTCCTGGGGTTTGACAACTTTTACCATCACTTTGTCCGAAATTATTCCAAAATCGTGCAACCACTTACACTCCTGACACGAAAAGGAGTACCATTTGCCTGGAAAGATGAACAACAAGATGCATTCGATGAGTTAAAAACCATGTTTACATCTGCACCTGTCCTTGCCCGATTTGACCCCAACCGCGATGTCATTGTTGAAACAGATGCCTCAGACTATGTATCTGCTGGAGTACTGTCACAATACGATGATGATGGCATCCTACACCCAGTGGCATATTTCTCTAAGAAGTACTCTCCAGCAGAATGCAACTATGAGATTTATGACAAGGAATTAATGGCAATTGTGCATGCATTCAAGGAATGGAGACCAGAATTACAGTCTGTTATCAACCCAATCCGTGTCCTATCGGACCATAAGAATCTGGAATATTTCACCACAACAAAACTCCTGAACCGCCGACAAGCCCGATGGTCTCAATTTCTGTCCCAATTTAATTTCAAGATTGTCTACTGCCCAGGGACTGCTGGAGGGAAACCAGATGAACTGACTAGATGATCTGGAGATCTGCCTAGAGAGGGGGATGACCGCTCCCTCGAAAACCAAACCACCATAATTAAACCTGAAAACATCCTCCATGCCCTGGCCACAACCTTGTCCAACCAACCTGACATTTCCTCACCAGCACTTTCCCCAGATGCCCCTACACTAAGCCGACTCTTCCACGAAGGATATGCTATCGACCCCTTCCCAAACAAAATCCTCCAGATGCTCAGTGATGGAACAAAACAATGTAAAGACATCACACTGGCAGAATGTGAGAAACGTGATAACCTCCTCTTGTACCGACAACGAATCTGGGTTCCAGACTATGAACCACTAAGACTGCACCTTATGCAACAACATCATGAGACCCCTACTGCAGGTCACCCGGGCAGATCAAAGACACTCGAATATCTATCAAGGACATATACCTGGCCCAAGATGTGCAGAGACGTTGACCGCTACACTCGCAACTGCCATACCTGCCAACGCTCGAAATCTAGCAGACATGCCCCATTCGGCGTCCTACGACCACTACCTATCCCAGACAGACCTTGGCAGGATATATCAATGGACTTTGTAACAGGATTACCATGGTCCAATGGTTGTGACGCGATATGGGTTGTGGTGGACCAACTGACAAAGGAATGGTACATTGTACTTTGCCGTACAGATGTTGATGCCAAGGAACTCGCAAACCTATTCATTAGCCATGTCTTCTGACTCCATGGACTGCCCCTGACAAATATATCAGACCGAGGGCCCCAGTTTGCTGCACTGTTCTGGAAACACTTATGTCACCGTTTGGGAATTAACCCACAACTCTCAACTGCCTTTCACCCACAAAAAGATGGGCAAACTGAACGAATGAATGCAATCATGGAACAATACTTGCACGCACACGTCAACTACCTACAGGATGACTGGGCAGAATGGTTGCCCCTGGCTGAGTTCGCTGCCAACAACCAAGCATCCAAAACAACAGGCACTTCCCCATTCTTCGCCAATAAAGGATTCGACCCTCGATGCCAATTTGATCTCACACCTGCAGCTACGAATGATGTCAATGACCGCCATGCCCTGACGACATCCAAGACCCTTTCAGAAATCCATAGTCACCTGCGAGCTGAGATTAATCAAGCCAACCTCCATTATCAAGACAATGCAGACAGGCACCGGTTACCATCGCTGAACTATCAACCAGGAGATCATGTCTGGCTGGATGCAAGAATTTGGAAAACATGCCGACCATCACGAAAACTTGACAACAAATGCCATGGACCATTCAAAGTAGTTGCCAAGATATCCCCTTATGCGTACCGCCTTGAACTGCCCCCCAACAATGAAATGTCACAATGTCCAACATGTATCCCTCCTGGAATTAGCTGCAGACGACCCATACCCAGGACAACGACCAGATGCACCCCCACCAGTGGAAATAGATGGGGAAGATGAATACTTCATCGAAGCAATCCTGGACTCCTGACTACACCACCACAGACTCCAGTATTTGGTCAAGTGGGTGGGCTACGATATGCCAGAATGGGAACCTGCCGAACTCCATGAAGATAGCCAAGCTGTTGACCACTTCCATGAAAAATACCCCGACAAACCAGGACCCCGACCAGAGACAACATAAAACCTACTTCGCCAGAGCTCAGTCCAAACAGGGGGATCCTGTCATGGCTCAAGAAACTCATTCACTTCTCACCTATCACTTGTCATCACTTGCTTATCAGGAGGCTTATCTGGGTGGCTGTGCTCTTGGCGATAAGCCACATGGACTAGGATAATTGCTCAGCTGCATATGTTTGGAATGGCTGGAGCGGCTGTGCTGATTAGTTAAGGGTTAAGGGTTTTGGGTCTACTAGTTTAGTGTCTCGGCGTGGAAGGAGAAAATGTGTATACAAGAGGACTTGTCCTCCCAGCATTCTGTTTCTTTTCCTTTTCTCCTTACACAGTTATTTGTTCATCTCACCGAATAAATATTTGAGTCCTCTCCAGCCCTTGTTCTTGTCTTCGCCTCAGCCTCTGTCCTTGTTCCCATCTTCGACCCTCTGGCCTTTGTCCTCTTCGCTCTGTTCTCCCTGATCCTGTTCCTTGACCTACCTCTGCTCCTAAACATGGATCATCTATAGTTGTTGCACGTCACAGCTTCAGACATCCAACGTTGGTGCCTTCCAAGAGGTCTTGTCTTGTGTTCGCGATCACTGTCAACAAGCCTAGAGCCCTCAGGTTCTTTGTCGATTACCTTGTCCACGACCGCCATTACAGTAATCACTTTCCTGCCCAGATCACTATACCACCCAAGCCAGTCATTATTGAGGAAGAATTAGAGTATGAAGTTGAAGTGATCCTGGATTGCCTTATGTTCTGCCATTAACTCCAGTACTTAGTGATGTAGCCTGGATGGGATATACTTACCTAGCAATATGCTACTGAAGTCTACAAACTAAAAGCCATCCACAACTTCCATGTCCAGTACCCAAATGAGCCAAGACCATTGCTAGAAGATACAGACTAAGATTCAGTAGACCTCACCCCTAGAGGGGAGATACTGTTAAGGCTCAACCTTTTCCTTTGGGTGTAGCCCTGTCTTTCCAGCTTTGTGCATACAGTTTCCTTGTTCAGCACCTTGTCTAACTCTGGTCCATGTCAGTGTTAGTGCCATCACATGCTGATGGGGTTGTAGTCTATCTGTGAGTTATATGCACTATGAGATCAGTAAGTTATTTCATGGCTGTACTTATCAATGAGTTATATGCACCATGATATTAGTAACTTATTTTGTTGAAGTTATGAGTTGTATTTGTAATAAGGGTTTCCAAGAGGTTCTAGGTATTTTGGTTGGTTCTGTATGGTTTAGGGCTTTATGTTTCATGTATGTATGTAAGAGGACTTGTCCTCCTAATATTTGGTTTTCCTTTCCTTTCTGCTTCATACAACATCTTGTATCTCTGTACAATACAACCTTGCTTCCAATCACAACCTCCTCTCTACCTGTCCTCATCTCTCAGCTCTAGTCTTACCCCTGTTCCTAGTTTCCCAGTCCTGTCCCTAGTTCTTGTCCTTAGCCTGCTTACCTCTCTGTCCTCTGGCTCTTGCATATCCTTGCCCTCCAGTCCCAGTCCCATGTCCCTATTCCTATGTCCCCTAAGCCCTCTGTCATACCCCACCTTTAAGACACATTTTAAGAATGGGGATTCTTACTAAGTAATGACTCAAGCCATAAGGCAAGAGCAATTACTAACCACCCTTCATCCACTTCCCACAGGAAGTAGGATAATGGGGGGCCAGGAAAAAAGGTCAGAATCATAAAGGGTTAGGAACCCGGGGTAGCCTCAGGAGGGACAGTTTCCGATCAACAGCTGAGGTTTCTAATGCCCAGCCATATCCTGGGGAACGTACCGCTGATGTTGACAAAAACCTGGAATACTTATAGCCTGGGCCACTATGGTTCTTACTTGCCACAAGTCCACAAAGGGACTACCCTCTGCCGTATGTGATCTGCCGTATTCGAACATTGTGCCATGTCATACAGGACCACCCCAACAGGCAGACAGAGAGGGGGCTGGGACAAAGAAAGGCAGAAGGAATAAGAAGAATGTAAAAAGGAGGAGTTCACCATATACGACCGAGTCTGCCGTGATCGACCGTAGATGAAGGCTGGAGGAAGTCGGAGTTGGTAATGAGGATGAGGAATCGATGGATGAGAGGAACAGTTGGGTATTTAAGAATGAATTGAATGTACCCTACGACTGAGTGCCAAGTCCAAATCAAGAATCATATGTTACCAGGGAAGCTCAGCGGAGATGATCAGAAGACCGAAGGAACAATACCGAATGCCATGAAGATAAGACATGCAATAACGGAGTCTAGTCAGCCGAAGGAGATGAGGATTGTCATAGGCGATAAAGACTAATACGTGGCATAGTGGCCCTGAGGCACCCGACAATACAGGAAACCTCATCTTGCAGACAAACCTTCGGTTAGCCCGATATGACGAAAATAACCGCATATGGACAAACGGATATGAATGTTGGATCCTATCGGAAGCCACAGGAGGCCAACATGACATCTACCATGGTGAAGTGTTGGCAAGGCACACAGACGGCACAGGAAGCCGCAGCCCAGATAAGGACGGATCAGGAAATCCGGCAACTAAGGACAAACACTTCACCTGAGCTGACAACGCATGCATAAGATGGGATATGTGCTCAAATGCCCTATGGAGGTCATATTATTAGACATAATATATTGGCAAATGACGGGTTTAGCAACAGCGCATGCACGATACGGCCGAGAGAATCACCAAGAGTCATCCGATTGGTTTGGGAACGATTTGGAGCGTTTGCATGGAAAAATTCGAAATATGGAATTTGTATGTGAAAAATATCATGTTAGCATGCTCTCTACCAACGTCAACCAGTACTTGGCATTCCGACCACTGCAACGTACCTGGTGGGTATATGAGTGGGGAGCTCAAGTCAGAAAACATAAAATATGAAAAAGCCCCCACTCGAAGAAGCCATCATCCAGCAAAAGACCCACAATCGTCCCATCACTTACAAACACGTCCCAGAAAGATATTAGTATCTCATACTCGACTATTTACACAATACTCCAAAAACCTATACAACAATACAACCAAGACCCTCTTCGAACAATAAGACCCTCACAGATTGCTGTTCACACTTGAATGCAATTTCCATCGACGATCTCGAAATGCTCCCTGAGATAAGCAGGAGAGTTTAAGATTATAACACATTATTACTCATTTCTACGAGAATCCCCAGAGAAGTAAATAATTCCCATCATTGGAATTATTACTTCTCAATTTTTTCTTTTGGAAATCTTGAGTTACCCGGCCGTCAGTCACGAGACAACCCCCGGTTAACACTATAATCTCACTCAATGCCTCACGGAGCATATTGAGAGACGTCCTACAAGAAAGACAGAACCACCAAACAGAAAAAATGATGCCCGAGCCAATGGAAATCGATTTCTTGCCTATGCCTTCCTGGGCACTAGTTAGCACCAACAATGGGGGATCAGAGAATATCCCACCTATCGAACCCATCAAATTGCACTCTGTCCCTGAGTGGGGACGTACCCTTATGAATCAACTACACCATACTGCAGTTGAAATCAACAGCCTCCGAGGACAAATCCAAGGGGATGAAACAGAGGCATACCATATTTTTATGCAAATGCAGAATGATTATCGCAAAATCGAATCCAACTTAAACCTGGCGATTGCTCAGGCCCAGCAGCATGCTGCAGATGCTACTGGTGCTCACTTCAACCTCACCACCACGCAATTTGAAGAAGTGGCAGCTGCCCACATGGCCCTAAGGAGACATGTAGAGACGATTACCATCAATGCAGCAGAAAGCGAAGAACGAAGACAGAAGTTGCTTCAGGATTTCGCCCAACAAATGGAAGCCAACCAAAATGTCTGGATCGCATACCACAAAGACCAGGCAGTTAAGCAGGAGAAGTTCAACAATGATTGCCAGCGATGGGCTGCAGAAATGAATGCCCGAGAAGCCAGGGCAAGAGTCGACCAGGAGAAGGTCAAGGAGGACCTACAGAAATTGAAGCGTCTCCAGTCACAACTCCAACAGAACCAGGCCAATGCATCTGCGATTTCTCAGCAAGAACGAGAAGACATGCGACGATCATTCCGGGAGGAGCTTCAGGCCATTGGAGAAGAGTTAAAAACCCAGTTCCAATTAGCCCAACAGTCTCCAAAGGATATAGATGTAACTTCGGTCATTGATAGCATCTTAGAGCAACATGCTCGACAGGGGAGAATTCCCCTCCCAAGTAGTGATGGGATGGAGTCAGACTGCGACCTTCCTCCCCTACCACCCAGTGACTGATCAAGTAGACGTTCAAGAGCGACAGAGTCTAGGGGCAGCAGTCCACCAGGTGGAGTGATACCACCCCCAGGACCTCCACCAGGAGGAAGCAGTTCCAGCTCTTCCAGTTCAGACTCAGAATCAGATAGACCGAAGGATCTAGGGAATGAGATATCAAAACTCATTCATGCCCTACGGAAGAAGGACAAAAAGAATCGCATCACCAAGCAACCAGAAGCAATTGTCCTAGGAAAAGCTCCCAAGATGAAGGAACCAGAGGTTTTCGATGGGGATAGAGAAAATTACATCCCATGGATGAAAGCAGTCAAGGAATATATGACTGTGCGATCTATCGACTTTAACACTGATGCCACCTGAATCCACTGGTTGGGGTCCCTCCTAAAGGGTGATGCCCGCCAATGGCACCAAAACCGTGTCGACACTATTGAAAAGGAATTACGCCCTGATACCTGGCCCTCATACACTGCAGCAATGGACCACTATTTCCGTGACCCCCACCAGAAGCGCAACTACACCAACAAGATGGCCAGATTGCATTGGAAGTACAAACCGGGATGCCATAAGACCGGCCTTCCAGCAGATCAATGGGGAATCTGGATGGCCATCTACCAAGAGAAAGCCCAAGTCGAAGGAGAAGTCCTGAGAGAAATTTACGACCAGGCATTCCCAGAGGATCTGGCCTGCCAGGCATGGACAGATGTTCAGGACATGGATGACCCAAAGTATGAGTGTTTCAAGGCCAGACGCATTAAACTTGGAACCGCAAAAGAAGAACATCGGAACATGCATGAAAAGCCACTGCTCCACATTTATCAGGCCTCCTCAGAACCCAAACAAGAGTAGGAGAAGCGGAAGCGAGATGAAGACAAAAATTCCAACCATGGTAAAACTAAAGAGACCACTCGCACACCCAAGGGTGACCAAGAAAAGAAATTCCAAAACAACTGCGAAGCATTGGCCGGGGTCCCCCAGGCTGAAATCGACCAGCACAAAGCAGACAAGGCCTCCTGCTGGCACTGTGGCCATAACAGCCACCATACTTTAGAATGCTTTGTGAAAAAGACTTCAAAGGGAACTGAATTAGTTGCCACAGTAGCAGCTGTCACAAAAAAGGCTAAACACCAACAACCTTCAGAAGACTCGGATGATGATGAGGATGTTGCCAAGGAACCAGTAACCAAGCGGCCAAAGAATGTTGCCACTGTAACCCAGACAGTATCAGAACCAGACCCAAAGCCAGCAAAAAGATGGTGGGAAGTAGAGACCTCAGACCTCTCGGATTTAAACTAGGAAAGCCTCGTAAGATATGCAGAGGCATCCAAGAAGAAGAAGACGTATCAGGTTCTCAGAGGATATCAGTGGCTGGAGTCAAATGTACCAAAAACCAAGAACACCAAAAACAATTCAAAAAATCAAAACCTAATAAAAAAGAACCGGAGGCGAAGTTACAACTGGCCAACAGTAGACCACCCCGAGTTGGTTCCAGGCCAATAGTCCAAATGTATCTTTCAGTACCAGGACAAGAGACATTTGGGGTACAAGCAATGTTCGATACTGGAGCAGCTATACCCATTATCAGTTCCAAGTTCATTAAAGACAACAACCTACCAATGATTACTCGCGATACAGCACTACGAATCAATGGAGCAGATGGGCGTCCATTATTAGGAGCCGGGGAAGCATTTACACATTCCTTGCTGCTTCAGTACAAATACCACTACACCAGAGAAACCTTCGAGGTTATGCCTCTAGAATCAGGTACCGACATAATCCTACCCTGTTGGTGGATGGCAAAGCATCAACCCAACAGGTTTTGGGGAAAACCAGAAGATATCACCCTAGATTCCGAATTCTGTAAACAGCACTGCACCAAGGCAGCGGCACAAGAATTCTCCCTCACAATGGATAGAAACATCCTACACCACTATGATGCAACAATCATTGGTTACATTGCTGCAGTCAACTCTGAGACCAATGAAGTTGACCCCGCAACAATTGTACCACAAAAGTTCCGACAATATGTCGAAGTCCTAGGCAAGGAGCTTGCACATAAACTCCGAGACCACAAACCCTATGATCATGCGATAGACCTGAAAGAAGGTGAACAACCACCATGGGGACCAATGTACCCCCTAAATGAAACAGAATTACAAGCGCTGAGGGATTACCTCAAGGAAATGTTGGAATTAGGAAAGATCCGCCCTTCGAAATCCCCTGCAGCAGCACCAATCATCTTTGTCCCAAAGGCCAATGGTCAAGGCCTCAGGTTATGTGTCGATTACCGGGGTTTGAATAAAGTAACCATCGCCAATCGATACCCATTACCAATTATGTCCGAACTCCAAGACAGGGTCAGAGGTGCGAAAATATTCACCAGATTGACCTCAAAAATGGATACAACTTGATTTGGATCAAACCAGGAGATGAATGGAAAACGGCATTTTAAACACAGTATGGACTATATGAATACACCGTTATGCCCTTTGGGTTATCCAATGCCCCCGCAACCTTCCAGAATATGATGAACCACATTTTTCGAGACTTGCTAGACCTAGGATTAATTGTATACTTAGACGACATCCTAATCTATGCCAAAACAGAAGAAGAACATGATCGCATTGTCACAGAGGTATTGAAATGCCTAGCAGAAAATGGGCTAGCCATATCCCAGGACAAATGTTTTTGGTCCACCAACCGAGTCAACTTCCTGGGGTATGTTATCTCAAAAGATGGTATCGAGATGGCCCAAGACAAAATTCAATGCATTCGGGATTGGGAACAACCAGGAAGTTTAAGGGATGTACAGTCATTTATTGGCTTTGCGAATTTTTATAGACGATTTATCAGAGAATTCTCAAAAATCGCTAAACCCCTCAGCGATTCAACAAAAGGGTCACCAAAAGACTGGATCTGGACAGATGCGATGACAGAAGCATTCGAGCAACTAAAACACTGCTTTACGACTGCACCCATCCTCACACACTTCAACCCACAACAAGAATGCATTGTCAAAACAGATGCATCTGACTTTGCACTGGGTGGCACATTATCACAAAATGCAGAGGACAAAAAACTACACCCAGTCGCCTTCCACTCCAGAAAGTTCTCACCACCTGAAATCAACTACGAAATTCATGACAAGGAATTACTGGCAATAGTTGATTGTTTTAAGACATGGCAAAGATATTTGGAAGGATCACTCCACACGGTCCAGGTATTTACTGACCACAAAAACCTTGAGTACTTCATGACAACCAAGGTTCTCAACAGAAGGCAGGCATGCTGGGCTCAGGAACTGGCCGGCGTGGACTTCAAAATTTTTTATAGGAAAGGAACAAGTAATGGCAAGCCAGATACATTATCAAGGCGCCCAGAGTATCGCCCTGAAAAGGGGGGAGGTGGAAACCAGCCGATACAGACTGTATTGAATGAAAAGCACTTTGGCACTATATCAGCAATCAGTAGTGCAGGGGAAGGAACAGTTTTTTGTTGCTCAGCAGTTCAGCTGGCCTACCTTGCAACATCAGTGTCAAAATGGACAAAGGAATTTGAGCAGGAAGTAAGAGAGGCAGGACAACAGGATGCAGCATACTACCAGGCCTTAGAGGAACTGAGTGGAAGCGCGCAAGAAGTAGAAGGAAAGGAAAAGATTTTGGAACTACAGGATGGATTACTATATCACAAGGGATTGCTTTGGGTCCCTGAGAATGCACGTCATGCGATTTTACATACCGAGCACAACAGTGCAGTAGCCAGACACTTTGGTCAAGACAAAATGATCGAGCTGATCCGACGCAACTTCTGGTGGCCTAAGATGGACCAAGAAATTATCGAATATGTCAGAAGTTGTTTAGAATGTCAGTAGGATAAGGCATCATGCCACAAGCCATATGGCCTGCTCTCACCATTAGAGCTTCCATACGCACCATGGACATCAATTGCCATGGACTTCATCACAGACCTCCCCTTGTCAGAGGACTGTGACCAACTCTGGGTCATCATAGACAGGTTTACAAAGATGGCTCACTTCATACCACTCAAGAAGGATCAAAAGACAGCGGAACACCTGGTAAAGATATTTGCTTGGGAAATATGGAGATTCCATGGTATCCCAACTGACATTATATCAGACCGCGACTCCCGCTTTACCTCCACAGAATGGAAACAATTCCTTGGTATACTGGGGATACGACCATGAATGAGCACATCCTTTCACCCATAAACAGATGGCCAAACAGAAAGGATCAACCAGAAAATCGAGGCATACCTATGATCATTCACCAACTATGAAATGGATGATTGGGTCGGACTCCTACCCATGGCCGAGTTTGCCTACAACAATTCAGTAACTCAAGCCACTGGCATGTCACCCTTCTTTGCCAACTATGGCCGACACCCAGGTTGCACCAATCCAAGTATAACACCAACTAGTGAGGACACTCAGGATGGATACATCAACCATATCCTTTCAGTTCAAAGTCTAGTCACAAAAAACCTAAAGGCAACCCAGGAAAGAATGAAGAAGTATGCCGATAAGAAACGCAAGGATGCCCCAGAATTCAAGGTGGGGGACCTGGTTATGCTAGATGGAAGGAACATCCAGACAAGACGGCCGAAACATAAACTCGACCACAAAAAGCATGGACCCTTTGCCTTAGAGAAAGTTATCTCGCCAACAGCCATGCGACTATGCCTACCAAGAAAGTGGAAGATACACAACACCTTCCATGTATCTCTACTCGAACCATACAACAATGGAACCAGACCTCTGCCAGATTTACTAAAGATTATCGATGAATGTGATGACATTGAAGGCAATGAGGAATGGGAGATTGAGGAAATCTTATGGAGCAGGAAAGTCAAGGGAAAGGTCCTTTACCGAGTCAGATGGAAAGGATATCCACTTAAGAAGGATCATACCGAAGAACCGTATGAATGCTTCATAGTAGGTGGCCTGCAGTCACTCCGAGAGTTCCACTCAAGGAATCCAGGCATGCCGAGGGACCAACGTGTTTAAACAACCAACTATCTCAAGATACCTTTCCTCTCTGAGGTTTTAATGGTCTTGGGATAGAAAACATGTTGGTGGATGAAGGGGTTGGAGGACTTCATCAAAAACTCCCGTTTCATAATCATATAGCTAAGAATTCATAAGCCAAGAATCTAAGTTAATGATTTCGGGTCAAAACCTTATAAGGGGGGAGGTAGTGTCATACCCCACCTTTAAGACACATTTTAAGAATCGGGATTCTTACTAAGTAATGACTCAAGCCATAAGGCAAGAGCCATTACTAACCACCCTTCATCCACTTCCCGCAGGAAGTAGGATAATGGGGGGCCAGGAAAAAAGGTCAGCATGATAAAGGGTTAGGAACCCGGGGTAGCCTCAGGAGGGACAGTTTCCGATCAATGGCTGAGGTTTCTAATGCCCAGCCGTATCCTGGGGAACATACCGCTGATGTTGACAAAAACCTGGAATACTTATAGCCTGGGCCAATATGGTTCTTACTTGCCACAAGTGCACAAAGGGACTACCCTCTGCCGTATGCGATCTGCCATATTCGAACATTGTGCCATGTCATACAGGACCACCCCAACAGGCAGACAGAGAAGGGGCTGGGACAAAGAAAGGCAGAAGGAATAAGAAGAATGTGAAAAGGAGGAGTTCGCCATATACGACCAAGTCTGCCGTGATCGACCGTAGACGAAGGCTGGAGGAAGTCGGAGTTGGTAATGAGGATGAGGAATTGATGGATGAGAGGAACAGTTAGGTATTTAAGAATGAATTGAATGTACCCTACGACTGAGTGCCAAGTCCAAATCAAGAATCATATGTTACCGAGGAAGCTCAGTGGAGATGATCGGAAGACCAAAGGAACAATACCGAATGCCATTAAGATAAGACATGCAATAACTGAGTCTAGTTGGCCGAAGGAGATGAGGATTGTCATAGGCGATAAAGACCAATACGTGGCATAGCGGCCCTGAGGCACCCGACAATACAGGAAACCTTATCTTGCAGACAAACCTTCGGTTAGCCCGATATGACGAAAATAAGCGCATATGGACAAACGGATATGAATGTTGGATACTATCGGAAGCCACAGGAGGCCCACATGACATCTACCATGGTGAAGTGTTGGCAAGGCACACAGACGGCACAGGAAGCCGCAGCCCAGATAAGGACAGATCAGGAAATCTGGCAACTAAGGACAAACACTTCACCTGAGCTGACGACGCATGCATCAGATGGGATATGTGCTCAAATGCCCTATGGAGGTCATATTATTAGACATAATATATTGGCAAACGACGGGTTTAGTAACAGCGCATGCACGATATGGCCGAGAGGATCACCAAGAGTCATCCGATTGGTTTGGGAATGATTTTCAGCGTTTGCATGGAAAAATTCGAAATGCAGAATTTGTATGTGAAAAATATCATGTTTGCATGCTCTCTACCAACGTCAACCAGGACTTGGCGTTCCGACCACTGCAACGTACCTGGTGGGTATATGAGTGGGGAGCTCAAGTCAGAAAACATAAAATATGAAAAAGCCCCCCCTTGAAGAAGCCATCATCCAGCAAAAGACCTACAATCATCCCATCAATTACAAGCAAGTTCCAGAAAGATCTTAGTACCTCATACTCGGCTATTTACACAATACTCGAAAGACATACACAACAATACAACCAAGACCCTCTTCAAACAATAAGACCCTCACAGATTGCTGTTCACACTTGAACGCAATTTCCATCGATGATCTCGAAACGCTCCCTGAGATAAGCAGGAGAGTTTAAGATTATAACATGTTATTACTCATTTCTACGAGAATCCCCAGAGAAGTAAATAATTCCCATCATTGGAATTATTACTTCTCAATTTTTTCTTTTGGAAATCTTGAGTTACCCGGCCGTCAGTCACGAGACAACCCCCAGTTAACACCCTCTGATTGTGAGTTCACTGGAGCCTGTTACAGTTGAAACTAGTTGTCCCTTTTTTTGTTACTGTTTTTGATAGCTATAACCAGCATGTATTGAATTCTATACAGCAAAGTGTCATCATTGGCTGGGCTTGCCAAAGGGTCAGTGGCATTATATTGTATCATTCTGCCAAGGGGTGTAGAGTTGCTGCTTTTCATGATTCTTTGCCTTAGGTTCTTTTGTGCATGGTTGATTGGGGTGTTCTTGAAGATGGGTTATTGTCCTCTTGTACTAGATGTTTCTCCAAATATGATGGTGGGTTTTATAGTAGACATTGTCATCATGGGGTCCCAAGGAAGATTGCCACTCCAAGCAGGGTACATAGTGGTTCTACTGGTAGAGCAGAAGCAGCCATCCTGGGATACAGTGATTCAGGTGTTTGGTGAATTAGTTGTTGGCCAATAGGGATGCTTGGTTAGTAGTGGCTTGGTACAAGTAGGGTGGTTATTTGGTCCTGCAGTGGTGTTGTCTATTTTATATAGTACTACTAGTGCAGGATTTTTCAGTCATTATTGCTTGTAACAAGATCATTTGGGTTTTAGGTTACTATTTCTTTTTTCTTTACTCTATAAGTTTTTATTTTTTGAGTTTCATTTTTTTGTGCACAGATCCTTTGGTTCAATATTCATGGTTTTTTCTTTCTATATTTGTCATTCTGCAGCATGCTGTATCATCATGCATAGTGTACTTATATACTCCTATTGAAGAAATCTCTTGGCATGATCATTGTCAATGATCTGGTGCTCTCATTCTCATTGCCAGACTAAGAGTGGAGATGCAAAATTTGATGGTGTTTATGGCACAATCACATCGGATTAATTATGGGTCCAATTTGGAATAATTGGAGGAATGTGCTGAATAACTGGATTGTCTTCTCACTCTTTTGTAATGTCTTTGTTGTACTCTATATTGTCTATATAAGCTCCTGTATTTTGCTTAAATAAACTCCTCATAGTTCATGAGCAACTGAGGTTTCTATGCCTATCTCTATTGTTATTATCAATACATGCATTGCAGGACAGGATTTTAGTCTGGATTGATCAACGAAAATCAAAACGTTGCTCGAAATATTGATTTGGAAAGATCAGTCATGCATCAATACTGCTGTTGAAATACCACATCAATCTTTAGGTTGTCCAAACAACATCTTTGATTTCCAATTGCATATTCTTGATGTGAAATTCAATATTCTTGAAGCTGCCTCAAGATAACTGCTCAGAAATCTTGTGTCAACACGAATCAATCTCCAGGATACCGACTTGATGTTTCGGATGGGACCACAAAGATTGCGTTATAGTGCACTTGGATCATGTCATTGGAAAATTCCATGATCTGTTTGGTATTGCGTTTGTATGGGGTTCTCTGTGGCAATTGGGATTTTGTTTATTATGGTTCTTGGGTCATTCATTTGGAATCACTAAAATCACAAGCGATTACAGCATCAGGTGGTTTTTTACTGGATTTTTCCATTTTCCACCGGATTCCGACATCAAAACACGCTCATTAGGGTATTCCTTAACCCGATCGTTCCCTTGTCTATTTATGGCTAGAATCTGCACTGTCAGACCGCTATTCTCTCTAGCCACTCGATACTACCAATTAAAGACAGGGCGCGCAGTCATCGCAGTACACAAACGGATAAAAACAATCCAAGACGATAGATGCTGGTGGTGCAAGTCGGGTGACAGACAGAGTGTCGAACACCTGGTCAAGGAATGTAGCAAATGGCGAAAGGAACGGGAGAAAATGCAGAAAAGCATAAAACAGCACTCATGGATCAACGAAGACATAAAGTTCATGTTTTCGGACAGAGAAGCAACTCCCGCTATAATCCAATTCCTTACCAAGACGGAAGTAGGGAATATAACAAGTGAGAAGACCATGGAGAGAGCAGCGGAAAAAAGAGATGAGAAATTGGGATGGGAAGATTTGACGAGAACGGAGAAGGAAGAAGAAGAAGAAGAGAGGAGAAGAGAATCAGAAGATAGATTGTAAGAGGTCGATGCTATTATGGAAGAAGTAATCAGGGAAGCAAGGACGAACGGCTACATGTACGAAGGAGAGGAATACGGATAAAAGAAAATGGAGAGAAATAGTTAGAAGGAAGAAGAACTATGCGGCGCAACGAAAGCGCAAATTCATCGGCCCATGGAATGGGATCTGAAGAAGGCAGAGAGAGTGGAACCTAAAAATGTAAAGGAGACGAAAAGTGCGGAACAGGAGAAAGAGGACAAAGGACAAGAACAACAAGAATAGTCAGCTAGCGTGCCCCGAACCGGGGACAAAACAGAATGATAAAATCAAAACCGCTATTCTCTCCGGGATATAAGGACTTCCTGCCGCTCTCAGCCGTATTTATCACCATCAAACTCGACAAAAACCAACAACGCCAACCGTACCTCGAACGCCTTAACGAATGCCTAAACTACTTTCTTAGCGTTTGCCTCCAACCACCGTACTTCGGCAATGGGGGAGTGATGAAATCCGACGGCATTACAGTTATATTATCCCGCGCTCTCGCTTTGTCGCCACAGAAAGACTCGGAAGAATATACTTCATGGTATTTATGGTGTTTTACGCAATAATTGTGCCGGATTGATTACCGGCCTGATTCGGGACAAGCAGAGGATAATGGTATTGCATTCTCTCTTTACACCGTGTTCATGTCTTCCCTCTTTTGTCTACTTAAACTCATGTAATTTCCTTCAATAAACTGGTCATGGTGCCAATTCAATTCCATCAAGAGAAGCCCTTACAACCTATAATTCGGTACTCTGTTATGCACCTGGAGGCAGATAAGTGTATATGTCAGTATTCATCACATTGTTTTTAAATGCATGTGTATTGTGTTGACCTTTCTCGCGTGCAATGCATATCTAAGATGTTACAGTTGTCCATGTGACTAACCTCTTTTCAAGTTGATTACTTAGACTGACCTGGAGATTGCAACGTCTTCCTGAATGAACGAGTGAGTTGGTAACGCCTTCAGACTAGATGGGTCCATTTAGTTTCTGTAGATTGCTATTTGTAGAGTGTAGGGCTCGGTAATGTTCCGGTATGGAAGCTTGAGAACCAAACAGCAAAAGGGGAACGTATCTGACTCGTTAATTGCACGTTTAGAGAGCATTTATTTACCTACCCTGGCTTAGATGGGCGTACTGTCCATGTAGGTAGGGTTTCCAATGTGCACTTCAAAAACATCGAGTTAAGTCTAGACTCCCGAAATCGCGTCAAATGCGCTTACATATATATGGGTTTCCCTCGCTTGAAATGTGAGAAGTGTACTGACTTCTCCTTCAGAGATTATCACTTTGCTTGCCTAAACGTGGTAATCTTACTTTTCCTGTGTGGATTTATGGTTCCCTGAAAATAGTCGCAGTTGATGAAAACGGCTACCTGCACATAAAACGTTACACTGTGACTTTTGAGGACTTACTTAGTGAAGTGCAGGAAGATTCGTGTGATCGGGACTCAGCCTTGGTCGTCTAAACTTTGATTGAAGCCAATACGGCGGAGGTGTTCATGGCGGACCTTCAATAGCAACCGTTTTTTTTTTAACAACATACACACTGTTGGATAATGCAACTCATCCAAGGTCGTACACCCCATCGTATTATTAATATGTCACTCTATTGAGCGACGGTAGCTGACACGTACGCCTCACATAGCGTGATATCCTGTGATCTCAGTCACCGAGAATCATGCGTAGTGTGAACAGACAGAGAAAAATCTTCGCCAACCTACCTTGATGATGCTGTAAGATATCTTTCAAAGCAAACCGCGGCTCCGGTGATATGTCCATAACTTTTAGGTCTACCGTCTCTCCACATCCCCGTTCCGCTCGGCCTCTCCCCAGGTGAAGCTTCATATATACTTCTTCGGTACATTGTCGTTTGCACAACAAGAGATATTGACCAAAGAAAAAGCTACTGAAGATTTATACAGAGGTCTCATCAGGGAAAAGAACCAGCAAAAGGGGGTATAAGATGACTTGTTTGTGATATGGAGAGACGTTCGTGCTATTGAGAGATACATTGAGAATTATAGGTTAATTTGGACGGTAAACGCGGCAATATCTGTCCAGGGCTTTCAGAGCTCGGAACTCACGGAAAGAAACTCTCTTCACGATTCTGGTTTTCAGTGCAGACATGGATGGTGTTTCGGCTTAAATGGATTATGACATTATGTTATTAATGGCACACGAATCCAACGCTCTCGGCTTGCAACTTGCTGCCACACATGGCCAGTGGTCTTGGATTTGGCTAACAGAGAATGCCTCTACCCCAACCTTCAGTGTCTTTTTTGTTAATCAAAATCATCTTTCACGGGATGGGGCAAAATCTCGATCACGGGTATTCCGCTCGATCACTGGCGGTCCTGTTGATTTCGCGGTCCGAAGAACCTAGATGCGGCATACACGCTTTGGTCGTGCTCTCGAGTCCTCTCGATGCGATATTACACGACTACCTATGCGCCTCACTGGATCATTTCAAGGTCATTCAATCAGTAAGCAAGGCGATCACTGGTCCCAGATTTCACGAAAACAGCAGCGTTGATTTCGACATTCTCAAAACACTGCTTCTTGCCGGAGGGGATTCTCTACATTCGCGACCTGAATCCCCGGTGAAATTGGACGTGGAATAAGCTTCGCGTCGCACCGAGTTAACCGCTGTGATTTACGGATGTGGGGTCCAGCTTCTGTGGTACCGTTGTTGTCCTGACTTCCAGGGATACGGCCGTGAGGGTATAGCTTCCGTGTGCTTAAATACGGTTCTATCTACGCTGCAAAACCTTTTATGTATTACCAATTCTTGGAATACGTTTAGGGCTGCGAAGCTCTTGAAGTTCTCATCGCATTGGGAACGTTGGTGATTGGTACTGTGAAGCTATCGAGGTTGAACTAAGCGTGGTGATGGATGTAAGTGGTGGATGAATCAGGTTCTCGATGTTGAAGATGTTGAACTTAGGTTTCTACACTCGAAGCTGTGGGAGGCTGGAACTAGTATTTCGAATAATCGCGGTTCGTAGGGATTCTTTGAGCGGTAACAGAGGTGTCTGTTTGTATGCCCGATGGATGGAGGGTGCAGAGCCGTTACCGAAACTGCATCATGACAGCGAGAAGAACGAAGTGCTGATATAGTGGCGCAGGTGATATTGCAAATGAGTGTGCCATGGCTCCTCTGACACTCTAAAGGGTTGATAGTAGAGCGATGGTGAAGTGGTTGTCGACGGGGTCGATTTAGCACAGCCTCAGAGTTGGTGGACTGTATGGTGCAGTTATGTACTTGAAGCGTCGGGTCGACGTCCTACACTCTGGACTTTACCCGGTATGTAAATTGGTCGTCTCCACCGGGGGCGCGAGACTCGGCTAGTACATAGCGCAAACACCTTGTTCCGACAAGCGCAACACCAGCGAGCAAACCTTGTGGAGCCGAAATAGTATTAAGATTTGTACCCATCGTTGGGTGACTGCCCGTCTTTTCGTTTTCTGACTGAAAAACGAAAGTTTCTACCAATCGGATTTCGTCCCCACGCTCTGTCCGGTGCAACTGATGGAAATGAAACTCCAAGTTCCTCCAATCTTTCTGCCGCAGACTGTCACGAAGGGAACGGGATGCGGAGTGCGGGATAGTGTCAAGCAAATTGCAATGCATTTTACGGTCGTGGACCAAAGTCTCAACATTTCCCGCATGATTACCGTCCTCAACACCCAGAAGATCTTCAGAAAAGAGCATCAACATCCATCAATACACTCACAATGAAGTTCCTTCTTACAGTCATTCCACTTATTGTTGCTGTCGCTGCGATTCCGACTCAACCACTAGAGGCACGCAACGCAGCACCAGAAGCTCTCCAGGCCCGCGATGATTCCGAAGAACTGGTTTCTGAAGGATTCAAAGCCAGGATATGCACAGAAATAATCTGCCGGGCGTGGAGAACTTGTAGTTAATAATGAGACTTAGGCTCAGTGTCTTCCAGCCGGGGCAATCTGTAGATTCAGGGGAAATTCAGAGTGTTGTCCAGGTTCCAGATGTGTACGCAATGGGCCACTTATCATTCCGGCAAGATGCAAGAAGTATTAAAAACGATCAGGTATGTTTTTTCATTTAAGACGTTACCAGTTGGTATAATCATGTGGCTGATTATGGTAGGCGATGTAAGAATCGGTCTCGGAAGAAATCTAAGATAAGATCATTCAATGATGGAGATCGGATTGCTGGTTTCCAAGAATACCTGGTAGTTTTAAGAAAGGAAGATTTGAGTTTCATTTCGTCAATTGGAAGTACAACTGTTTTACTGCAATACAATTACATCATATACTGTTCGATTGTCACTGTCAAGCCCTCAAGCGGTCTGCGTTTAACGCGTGGTAGATGGTGATTAACGGTCATGAGTAATGGGCTTTCCGACCAATTTCCGCGGACTCCCGATCCCAATCCGATTAACGACATGGACCCTGAGAACATGTGACCTCTGAGGCTCCGGCAAACAGCTATAGCCACTTTATGCAGCCGGATCCGACTAGAATTCGGTTTTGTACTTATCCTGGCTCGAACCTGCCTACACCGTGACTAAGAAGACATACTTTCGAAGCCGATTTACAGAGGATCAGGTGCAGCTGTTGTAGAGTCCAATAAATATCATGAATATCAAAACGTCAGATAAGCAAGGGCGATCCTGTGCCTCTAGTGTAGCCATCATAACAGAGTGACATCCTTTTTTCTGCGTGTAACCACGTAGGCATTGATCAGCAGTGTAACTCATCATCAACGACAACATGTCAGATGTCTTCGTATAATCTCACATAAGAATCTCAATTAACATGCGGTGAACCCATCTCTCGAAGTGTAAGCTATTAGAATTGTAACATCGTTCATTTAAGTTCACAACGTAGGTGTTTTACTGTGCTGATACTGCTCTCGATGGTGGTACCGGTGAAAATCGTTGATCTACGCAGTAAGACATCAGTACTAATGCTCTGAGACTAAAGAACACGGGGGATTTAGATGCCTTTGTATGATGCCACACCCTCCCACTTCCCCGCATCCGATGTGACACTGCTTACTGCCCGCGCAGCCTTTAATCAACCGACTCGGCACCTATTCTCCGGTCAATATTGATCCCCATACGACAGCAGTGTTGTACGATTTGACACTGGTTTTGTTGATGTGGCGACAAGATAAGATTTTCTGAAGGGCCGCGGGCTTGATCTTATCTTATCTCCTGCACGCCAAAAAGATCTACGGGCAAAAATCTACACTGGAAAAGTCGTGAGGGGGAGAATGGTGCGTTTAAAAGAATCAAACAAACTAGGAATGGAGGATATGAAGATAACTGATCGTAACGTTTTTGGGTGAGACATCTCATTAACGTTGGAAACCTACCGGATGAAAGCTAGATCAGTAATTACTTTATTGATTTTCGAAAATCGGCTGATTGTCGCCGTATTAGTATTTCTTTCAAAGAATTCAGCGACCATATTCCAAGGCAATCTGACGGTATAGGGTAACATCTCAGCGCAAGATATCCGAGTCTCTGCGTCGGTGACACATACGGCCGTAGATGACGCGTATGAAGAATCAACATCGGCTATTCTTCTCATGATTGCCGTAGCACCGATTACCGCATAGACTCGTATTGAGCGTAGGACGGCGCTAATGTTAGGGAGCTCGCATCGAGCTCGGTAGATAACTTTGCCAAACTTTCGTCAAACATGAGAGTACAATTCCGTGACCCGGAAAATTTTCCAGGCGGTCCATCCTCTATCCCCACTGTCGCTCATTCGCTTTATGCTCAAGTCAACGCTCGCTTCCACGGCGTATCAGTAGTGCCGTCCTATGCGGCTCTGTGCTCAATACGAGTCGATGAGGCACTTATGACGACCGCATGCTGGTGATATATTCTCTGATCGATTAGGCAGCAGAACAATCGCCTATAAAAGGCACTGAGATCCGCCGTGTTGGCATAACATCTCAACAGCAAACCCGAAAACAAGAACAACACCAAAACACACTACCATTATACAATATCCAAAATGAAGCTCCTCTACATTATCATTCCTCTCATCGTTGCAGTTGCTGCCATTTCAGACCCAGCACCCGACGCTGACCCCGAGTCCCTCCAAGCCAGGGTATGTACTTGTCTTTTCGTTACAACATCAGGTCCATGAATTAACAGAAAGTAGGATCAGGACTGTAATAAACGTTGCAGATACAACCGTGACTGCTGCAGAGGGTACTATTGCGACAACTACAGATGTCGTCGGAGGCACTAAGGATCACGACTTCAGTGAACAGGGGGTTGTTGGTATCCACGAGATTGAGGAGACCTTAGGCTTCAAGATTGGCGGGATATTGGGACGGAAATCGCTGGACGATTGGAACGATTGATGTAACGGTCTTTACCAGAATATAAGCTTATGTTCTTTATGTTGACACGACTTGACTTTTCGAGTGATGGAAAATGTGTGTGTTAAGCGGTGTGTGCGCACTGGTGTTGGTGATACAGGGTTCGTGTGACAGGTCTCAAGATGGCTGGCGCCACAGTGCTCATCGTTCCTGTGGCTGATTCATGACTAGCGCGCCACATGTCGCCTGACGGCGGATGACAGGAGCCGGCTCAAACAAGGGACGATGACAAAGCCATATCTTTGTGTTCTGACTATCCGAATGCGTATACAGTATTTTTAACAGCTGAGAATGACTCGACCAAGTAGTAGGCGAGTATGTATGTACCAGCGCAAAGTAGAGAGTAATTCTTCAGGCAAGTTCAAGCCAATGCATACTCCAAAGACCGACGTGTCTGAGCGAAGCGTGCATAACGGGTTACGGCTGTTACTTCTCTGGGTTGAAGCGAACCCTCAAGCTAACCTCCGGCAGCCAAGTGTGGTCTCTGTCCCGATCGGAGGAAACTCTGCCACCCAACATCCACCAATCCTCCACCTATCCTCCACCCGACCGGACCAAACACTGAAAACACATCAGGGCGGATACCATCAACATCTCGATCCTCAAGATTCTGCTGACGAAATACATTCGCTTAGTTCGAGCAAGCTACATTCACTATTGTGAACAGACAGTCTGTACCGACGCGGCGATGACGTCGTGTGGGACGTTGAGTGTTGAATAGAACCAGATAGCTGGTTGTCTAGTCGGAGAAAAGTATCACTTCGACAAACGGACAGATACCAATCGGCTTTTAGTTTGATACCGGCTCGGGCTTGTTTTTCGTCAGTCTTGTTAACGGAAGTCGTATGCCATTGGGGACCACGTTCGTCACCTACTTATTTCACCGTCAGCCACAAGAACACTACAAACACGAAGGCTGATATTCAATACTACTCTGTCTGCTGGTAGAAGAAGATATGGTGGTCGACCTTGAGATGACACTGAGGTGTGTTGTGAAGGATTGTGCCTGGAGCCCAGAGTGCCCGAACGGCATTGCTCAAGGAAAGCAACAGCAATGGACTGGAAGTTGGCAGGATCCACGAACTATCAGTGATCTTCGCAGTGCCCCACGCCGTACATGATGTCCAAGAACGGGGAAACGCTATCAAGTGTGACGAATTGCTGTACAGCGGATTGCTCGCAGGTTCTTCTACAATAATAATCTCAACCAAGTGGACTGGTGGGTGGTTAATCCCAGCGGTTCCGGATGAAAATAAGTGCCATACACCGATAGAGGGTCGAGACCTACTAGCGATGTGCTTCAGCTAGGGCTGGACATACATCTATGCATCATAGATACGTCTACTTGCAAATACCTGCAGAGATTTCCTCTACCCCGCAACATATTTCTCAGACACTCTGATAGCGAACCAGTTCTGCAGACTGCAACTGAGATTCGCTGAGCCGGAGGAAACTATTACGACGCACCCACGACGCACCCTCGTATCACAAGTTGGCTAATGAGATTACTCTTCACCGCTATCGAATCGTTAGCAAATCAGGATGCATATCAATAAAGCTAAGGGTGCAGATATTTCGGGACTCACGCCTGGTCACTCGACAATGTATTACCCGTGATATGGCTTGCTTGCTTCATGCACTGGATATCTTTGGGGTTGTTTAAGCTCCAAAGGTCTCTGGCAACATGAGAAACAGTTACTTCTTCTGCGAATATTCTTGAATAGTTTCAATCCTTCTCCTCGCACATTCGGATTTGGAGCGGTTGAATAAGCTCGAAAACCATGTCTATACTTGAGCCATGCTATCTACTCAACCCTGTCGGATGCAAGTTATTTTCGAGCGCTTACCGTTATCTAGCCCTGGTATTGTTTTCCATGCTGCATATCAAGTTTATCGTCGATATCCGGGATTGAAGAAGTTTACACGTAGGAACATCTTCGCCCGAGTGAGGAGAGGGGAAAAGAGATGCACTTTTCAGATTCGCCCCGCCTCACCTATGCAGACTTAGGTCCGTTTCTTTTACTGCCCTAAACTATTTTGATGTGGTTAGGGTAACCCTAGTGAATATTGACAGCCGTTGGCTCTCCACCAAAGAATATTAGCCTATCCACGGCATATTAGTTGCAATTTTATGGTCTGATAATATCTATTTTTGGATGTTGTTGCTGAATGTTGGATATTTGCTTGCTTTTATCAGTTGCTCCTTTTGGCCAATTAGCGGACTTGCAGTTCACTATCCCAGCGCACACCATTGTAATCCCCGTTCACGGCATTCACCCCCGCATGAGATGAGTCCTGGACGAAACAGCAGGCTCAGAGCAGGCCTGGTGTTGTGTGAGCCACAGGCATAGAAACGTGCTGATCGGTGAAGTACGTGCGACAAAAGTATCTACATGAGTTAAGCGCAACTCGAACTATTCACTCTGTCAATGAGTCTTACTAACGTGCACACATTTCTACTATCCTCAAAGAAGATTCGATGATGGCCCGGAGCTTCCCCGAAGCTAGTCGGCAAAAGAGACTTCAACCGAAAGTTCCACCGCAGGATTGGTTGGATCGCTTGGCTGCGCGGCATAGGCGCCGGTGTTCGTGGGTGGCTTACCGTGCATTCAGCCACCTACAGGGTTTTCAGCCTCAGATCGTTGATGTTTCTGCGTGCGGAATAAACGAGGATACTAGCCACTCATATACCGAGTTTGGCGGTGACAATGATGTCTGCAGATTTTCGTGTTGGTTGTAATCTGGATTCCGCATGCTGTGGGGTTTTCACTTCATTCACACCACATGAGCCACACCTCCGGGTAAAAGGAGGCGTAACTGGTGCGGGTGTCAGCGGACCTCGATAGAGCAGCATGGAAACCGGCATGAGAAACAACATGCTACGCTCTGCGTTGATGGTCTGAACAGAGTTTACACAACGGTGGAACCGTCCCGACAATAGATATTTGCACTTCTCGAACCGATGAAAGGTTTCTTTCGGGTTCTGTACTGTACCTACATTGCCGAATTTATGCACCCAGTTTCTTAATTTCTTAAACATTTACACCTTCACCGGCTTGACGTTACTTATCGGAGTATAAAGAGCATTCACGCTTGTCGGCTAACACCGGCCGATTACCTTCTCACTGGTGAGACAGTGATAGCATCAGAACCTAGTTTGCAGCCTTTCTCAGCATTTGCTTAGTTCCATAGGGATGCAGACCGTAGGCTGTAGGCACATGCCGACTTGCAGAGTTTGACGATCAAGACTAGGCCGTCACAGTACGGCCTACTATTCAATGTTGCAGATTTCTTAAGCTTGTACTTCTTTTAAGGTTTCCTGATCGATATTCTGCAGAGTGCTCAGTGCACAGGTCGCATCCACATCACAATCTTCAGGCTGAATCCATATCTCTACTGCATTGCAGCGTGACGATAGCCAACCATACCCAGGTTACTTCAAAGACAATCTGACTTCGGCTCGAGCATCCTGGACTGATAACGAGTGTTTATCCCCGATCATCATTGTTCTCACCGTTGAAGCCACAACACATGCCCGAGTTGGCTTCTGCTGTTCATCGGTGGAAACATTGAAACGGCGGACGATCGAGTTGTGTTTACAAAGCTTACTCCGTTCACAGAAATAAATCGGCTAGCCGACACTATGCTGTTTCGGCAACTCCCAATTTTCACGGCTTCGTTTGATGTTTCCGACGGATCTTCGGTGTCGTGCTGCTCATCTATTTTTGGATCTACAAACAATTGGCATGTTGCCTCCCCTCGTTTCTTCGGCAGTCGATGCACCAAGTGCGAGCCAGTGCACAAGCGTATGCACGTCGGTCACTTGGATGCAGGGATGTATAGCACTGTTCATCGAGGCGAGCAGCGGTGATTCGCTCATTTTACATCCAAGCCAGGCAAGCATTCAACCAAGTCATCCTTATCGAATGGCGTGTACTGATCCCCACGCCCACCGCAAAAACCACACCAGGACCCCCCTGCACCAACCCAGGACCCCCCTGGAACAGTGCGGGGTGTTCGAAGCAGGCAACCAATCACTTTCGCTTCTCCAACCGCAAGCGCTGCACCGATGCATCCCTGTCAGCTGGCACTCCACCCACAACTCTGGTTTTCGTGGTCACCGTTTGTGTCAGCGTCGAAGAATAAAGACCCCATCGTATCCACTTGTTTGGCTTCTTCTTTTCGTTCTTCATCCCATCAACGAGCAAGTCTCAAATTCCCCTTCCCCTAGGTAGTCGAGCTTTCAGTCTCCTGCCTCTTTACCCCATTTTTGCTTTCCCCTGCCTTTTGTCAAGACCTGGTGTCTTTTTGTTAATTTTTCCCCCTACCATAATTCCCCATCACAGTCAACATCAGCTAGTCTGGTTTTTTGAAGATCCAATAATTAATTTTACGTCCGCTTAATAATATCCCTCTAACCTTTTTACCCTCAAAATCATCATTATGTCTACCTCCGCCGCCGGAACCACCTTCACCCTCCGCACCCCCGCTCACATCAAGAGCTGCCACGTTACAGGCTCTTGGGACAACTATGGAAAGCGCTACCAGATGACCGCCGACCCCGCTCACCCCGGTTGGTGGTCTCTCACTGTAAAGTTTAACATGGCACCTAGCCGCTACTGGTACTACGTAAGTTTGGCAGTTTTGAATATCTTGGCATCTACTTACAAAAATTACAGTACATCCTCGATGGCTACTTTGAGTCTCACGACCCAAACCGCCCCAACTGCAACGAGCCTACCCGTAAATTGACCCTTAACATTCTCGACCACGAAATCCCCTCTCCCGCTTCCTCCCGCCGGCCATCTCCGAACTCCTCCACCCGCTCATCCTCCGCCTCCTCCCGCAACTCTTCCAAGCGTTGCGGGGGTGTTTACGATATCCCCAACCCCGCCGAGTACTACCCAGTCAACACTCGCCGTACTCCCTCGCCGACCCGCCAGCACCGTCAGCTCACTCACATCGTCCACCCCAAGCCCCGCAACCCCATGGCCGCCCACAAGCTTACGCTTGACACTCACTACAGCCACTACGGCCGTCCCGACTCCATGATCTCGTCCGCTGCCACCCACTCGTCATCATCACCAGTTTCGGACCGTTCAGGTTCCAGCTGTAGCACTCTTAGCAGCCGTGGCTCCAGCCCGGCTACTCCCATGTGCCAGTGCGACGAGTACGAGATCGACACCCGGGGACACTACTGTGAGGAATACGCTGAGGAGTACGACTATGACGATGAGGACCGCGAGTACCAGTACGCCATGGCTCCCCCCACTAAGAACGCCGGACTTGATGAGAATCTTGCCTACCGCTTGGAGCGCAGCCTGCGTGTTTAGATCGGCAAATAGGAACAGTTACCAATTATAATTTTTTTACTTCAACGAACTGTACTATTTTAAAAGGGATTTGGCGGCATATATCAACTGGAGTTCTTTGCGGCATTTTTATCTATGGAGTTACGAATTTTTTTTATCATGGAAAATGGACGGAGCATACAACCAACAACTTTGGGAGACATTCTTTACAGGAAGCATAGCGCACGGATTACACGGTCATTCATTATTATTTTTTTCCTTTTTTTATTTCCTTTTTTCCATTGTCTAACGATATGAGTTATGATCATGTTAGCGAGTTCGGAAACGATTTCTACTCTACGATCGATTTTTTGTTGTCATTTTTCTTACTGCTTGTTCTCTGGTGTTTGTGTTTTCGTTTCAACAGTTTTCTACAGAGGAAGGGCCCTCTTCTGTGGAAACTGTTTGATTCGGATAGGAAGGGGAAAAAAAGCTTGTAAGGAATAGCCAGACAATTTACGAAAGGTAAAAAAAAAAACCTCATTGTTCATGGTGAAATAAATTTTCATGCGCGGCGTCAAACACACTTTTCCAGAATTCAAGCAACCGAACCCGTTGCCGGTCGCGACGATCAAACAGTCGCGACCGACGCCTCCTCCGATTTTCTCCCCGCTTTCATGGCACATCCCGCACCGTTGCATTTATGCAGTTAATTTTAGAAACGATGATTAATGAACCGTAGAAAAGAAGCGCGATGGAACATTTCACATTTTTTCGGTCTTCGTTTATTATATGCCCGCTAATTTAGTTTGTTGTATCATCGGGCCCGGCGTTGCAGGTCGGAAGCTTTCGAATTTTTCGCGGCGTGCGCCGTTGTGGTACCGATGTAGCCGCCGGTCGGAAAACCCACCACCAGGGTGTCCCTGGACGCCACTATTTTTAGGTTGCACGGAAACCTTCTGCGCTATGTAGGCAACGTAACAAGGCTCTCGAAGAACCTTAATCCCTGAACAACATCGTCTGAGATCCTGAACCGAACCAACTGAGATAGAGGAACAATAGCAAGATTTTTGACGATTGAAGATGCGAGACACAACACCAAGGGGAGGAATTCGTCACAACATGAGGAAATTAATCTATCGAGCATCAGGGGGGAGGCGTTAACTTAGACATGCTTGAAGATGCTTGAAGACGTGCTTGAGCAAACACAACGTATTGACTGAAAAATGACTATTTGTTCTTTTAATGTACAAAATCCTTAGCCCTTAATTCCAATTCGTCATAAAAGCAAAATACGGTTCGTTAAATCGTTCCTTTCGCACAGTGATATCGTTTCAAGCCATCATAATTCCGGTGTCTGCATGAACATCGTTATTAACTTGTCCAGCCATCGTGTATCAAGATCAAAACAACTTACCATCGGGGTATATTTCAATTCCTTACTTCTTTCCAAAAACCTTCTTATCCCCAGTATCATGAATCGAGTTCGGAACCATTCTCTCAACCGACTCAGGGACCATCTGCTGCACCGTCTCCGGAAGGATCGATCCTCCAGCCTTAGCATGGGACTTTGAACCAGTAGATCCAGTGTCATGAATATTGTTTGGCAAAGCATCCTCAACAGCCTTAGGAACTGCCTTCTGTAAGGCCTCGGGTACAATCGATTTGCCGGTCGCATGCGATTCGCCGATTCCGGCGTTGGCGGCCATTCCGCCGGAGGCGCCGCCGATGGATGTACGGGAGCGCGTCTCGCCCTCGAGGGGAGCGGTCTTGCTGGAGGCGGCCTGCTGCATACGTGATTCCATTGTTTTTGTTTTTGTTTGTGTTTGTGTGTATTGTAATTCGATATTGATGTGTTTATGATGCTTAACGGCCGTTGTCAACGGAGGGTTATATACTGAATTAGGACTTGAAGAAATTTACACAGGGTCGTAGACACCTCTTCGGTCCGCATCTGTTTCTAAGTTTCTAGGAACGTCGGCATTCGGGATGTGACGACCACTCTGTAACGAAACTTGAAAGTTGTAACGAAACCTGAAAATGTCGCCTAAAGTTACTCTCTAGCCTTACCGTTATGTTTTAGGGAATTGACACCGTCTGCTTTGAGGATCTCGAGAGTGCGGAGAGATCACTGCGGTTGCTTTAGGCCATTCCGACTTCCGATCGATGTACACGGCTGAGCGACACGGCCGCAACCCTGGTATCCGCATTCGGTCCAAGAGCACCAAGAGCACCGCTTTCCGCCCTGCCATGAGTAATTTACGTGTGAAATCCTGATTCGAACGCAGCCAAGCCAATGCGACCTGCTACCGACGTCGTCTAATTCCTGTTGTTGTCATTTGCAGCATCGCGGTTGGTTAGCATCACTCTAAAATATATGCACTTATCATTATGACATCACGCAAGCCGCTCTGCTATTGATGCTCAAAAGCGGGCGAGCTCCTTCCATCGTGTGCCGATTTTCGATTTCTTGTTTTAATTCCTCTGCGACAAAAAAGATACCTTTACCTTGTTTCGTTTACCAAATCTTACTTCCTCGAAGTCTCAAAAGATCGAAACAAACAACAATGTCAGCTCGCGAAGGACGCCGCATCGAAGTGAACGGTCGAGGTATCGATGATCGAACCCCGCTGCTGCCACATAATCATGATGAGCGATTCAGACGGAGGCGAGGGGACCTTCCGATGTGGAGACATGTGCTCTATCATAAGATGACATGGGCGTGAGTGGATCTTTTCTTCATCACCTATCACCCGTTGGGTTTCGCCATGATGGAAACTAACTTCATGATAGATGGTACAACACCGTTGTAGCAACCGGATCTATCTCCCTGATTCTCTACGACCTACCATACCGGGTCCACCGACTATGGGTCCTTGGTTAGTACGCATCCCTCAAATCACAGTGCATCACTAACACATTTAGGATCCATCGTCTACATCGCCTCTCTGATCCTCTTCGTCTTCACCTTCGCCGTACACCTTCTCCGCTTCATGATCAAACCCTCCTTGATCCCCCGAAGCATGAAGCACCCCGACGAAGGAAACCACGTCTCCTCCCTCGCAGCAGCCATGGGAGTCCTAATCCTAAACGGCGTAACCTACTCCGAAAAAATCCACGGCTACAACCCCAACGCAATGCGAACATTCTTCTGGATCTTTATCGTTTTATCCACTGTTTTCGGGATTATGCAACCCCTTATCCAATTCGGAAAACCGATCCAAGAACATCGCGTTCGTAGGGACTTTACTCCTGCTGGAATGACTCCGGTTATCCCCCTTCTCCTCGCTGGACCAGTGGCCGCTGGTGTTCTAGCACACTTGGAACCGAAGCTTCATCACACCGCGCTAGGCATCTTTGCATTCGGTGTTGCCCTTCAGGGAATGGGTATCTTCTTGTCTCTCCTCTACTCAGCCAACATCTTAGAGCGTCTACACAGGGAAGGATTCCCCCCTTCCCATGAGCGCCCGGGTTTATTCCTCGCCTCTATTCCTCCTGCTTTGACATCCTGGGCGTTTTTCTTCCCTTGCAGCACAGGCGGTGCGACACTTCCCACCCAACGGTGGAGCTCCAGGGGGTAATCCTGATTTCGTCGTTGGAGGGGTAGCTTTAAGTTACGTTGGAGTTGCTGCTAGTTTGTTGTTCTGGGGTTTGGCGGTTTGGTGGTTTTTTGTTGCTGCGTTAGCGAATTTGGGACAGATTTTGAATCTGGGTAGTGATGTGTTGGAGGGATTTATGGTGGTTTTCGCACATGCTGCCATGTTCTTGGCGAATAATCAGTTGTTGAGGATTTTTGAATGGCCGAAGGCTTTGACGGTTACGAATGAGGTGCTCGGGGTTGCGACGGTGGTTGTTTGGGGGATTTTGGTGGTGGGTTGTATGATTGGTCTTGTGACGGGGAGGTTGTTGGAGGATGATTAGAGGGGGCCAGGGTTTGGATAACTAGTGGAGGAAAGAGATTGTGTGTGAATGGTGCGAGATGATGGTGATCTTGATGGATGCGATAATGAGATAATGACGGTATGAGCAGGAGGTAATTTGTGGGAAATGAGAAGCATATATGTATGAGAACATTTGTGGAACTGTTTGTTGATTTAGTTAATGCATATCAATTTAATTCCTTTTTTATGTCTGATATCTCGTGCGCACATTTTTCGCCAGAAGGTCAACAATTACTCCGTTCACTCGTTCGTAACGCTTTGAGGCTAGACGTTGCTAGTCTACTTGGCATCAGTAGTCCCTGAAGTGGCGCAAGAAAAAACATCAACATCCACGCAAAATTGCGGGTGGAGATGGAAGTGGAGATACCCACTGGGCCTGTAAAAAAGGCCACTTCTGCTGCCCAGATACCCGAAAAGGCCTTAGAATGTGCATTAGGGCCATACAGTCAACATCTAGCCTCAAAACGTTACAAACGGGTGAACGGGGGGTACTTTGTAAGAGTACACCATGTGATATTTTGTGATGAAAATCATGGAATATCACCACCATGTTATCAAGCTAAGCTACATACCATCGCCGCCGCGCCCTGTAACTGCATGCCAAGATAAATGGTTATGTAGCACAAAACGCCCCAGATTTGCATGATTGCCGATAGTTATGTCTCGATAAGGGATTTGGGCCATCGTGCAATGGATTCAGTCTTACATCTTTCGGGGAAATTCACCATAGCAGGTCATTTATTCACGATTAGTATACTCTTATAATTATGTCGAGGCTTATTCCACCGTCTCAAGGTCGTAACAACGCACACCTGAACATCTATTCCATCATCTACCACGCAGTGGCTGAGACATGCGTCATGCGTGTCGTATGGATTGATGATGTACAAAAGCGGGTAGAGCATCGAGTTACGAACAGATAGATAACCCGGTACATATCTTTTTTTCGTCGTGGCATTTAACACTAGATCCGTCGCAAACAATGAGCCGGAGCAATCATAGTCCAGATAACAGCCCCAGGGGCCAGCAACCAACGAGTGCCTCGACGAATTTATGTATACTAGATCCCTATCACGCATAAACCTGTACTTTGCGGGTTCTTATAAACCTGCAACGTTACATGTTCGGTAAACACGTAAGAAAACCTGTAAAAAACCTGTAAAAAACCTGCATACGTACCGTGTTATTACACCATTTACAACATGTAAACTACGTGAAATCAAACTCGGTTATTTTCCTTTCTATTACAAGCTAGCGTTTTCTCCGGTGCCCCTCCCGTCCCCCTGAGCCCACCCATCTCGTATGCCCTTCCTTAGCCTGTATCCTCTTGGCTTCCCGCGCCTCTGTGATCCCCGCAGTCTCTCCATGATCTCCGCACTCTTGTCCCTGCACTCTTGCTGTCCTCACGCAATGGAAGTTAGTCATGATACCAAAGATGCGTATTGGAAGAGATTTCCTACCCTGCTTTTGTTCCGCTACAATGTTATCCATGCTGTAGAAATGCGAGGATGCTATCAACTGTTAGCCATTGTATGATAGAGGATGTGCTAGTCGGTAATGAATTCTACGTAGTTGGCTCGAAAACCGAGTTGGTTGAAGTGCTTGCTCACAAGGTAACTAACTCGGTATCTTGCATTATAAGCCGCTGCAGAAGCCGGTCATCTGATAATAGTGGAGCGACTCTTGGAGGCTGGTGTAGGTGTCAATACTGACATTGCTGAACAACGGGGAATGGCCGCATTACAATCTACGGTAGGTGTAAATACTGAATTGCTGAACAACGGGGAATGGCCGCATTACAATCTGCGGCTGATGAGGGTCATCTCGATGTTGTGAATCGGCTCCTTGAGGCTGGTGCAACTGTCAACGCGAAAATAACTGGTATTTGTTAAGGCCATAATACAACGGCATTGTCGTCAGCCGCCAGCGGCGGCTATCTGGACGTCGCGGATCGGATTTTGAATGCTGGCGCAAACGAGAGCTATTGTGATACATTGCCAGGAGGATGGTTTGACGACAATATCCAAGAACATGACCGGATTCATCCTTGGGTTATATGCAACACTTGGTGGTGGAAAGAATTTTGTGAGAAGATGGTATTTTTATCGAAGTATCGCATCGAAACCGGCTGCCAAATTCGAAACCCACCTCCATCAAACTGCCGCAAGCCTGGCGGAATGGGTGGATAGAGATACGCCGTTGGAGCCATTCCACGACGTCGAACCGTGGGCCCAGCCCGCCTTCACCGTCCCTATCTCCTTCCCCACCAAGGCCGAAGCGACGGAAGCCCACCTCGCGGACATCGCTGCCTCCAGTCCCCTGTATGTCATTGTTTACATCGATTCTTCCATGGGAGACACCCCTGCATCAGGTGCCAACTCAGAACCCAAGAACATCGGCATTGGAGCAACCATTCGGCATCACGACGGCATAATGGAGACCCTCTTGAGCGATGGACTCGGCCCACATCAAGATGTCTTTGATGCCAAGATGACGTCCATCCTCCGAGCGGCACAGAGAATCTGCGGATGACGGTTTAACTGGGGTAGGCGAATATGTATATTGACAGGCAGTCCATCATCGGTGAAATAGTTAGTGAACCTCTCATGAGGCCTCGGCCAATACATCGCCACTGCCATCCACAAAACTGCGTGAGCTCACTCGACTGCCACAAATCTTCCATTAAAAGCATGCAACAAATGCAAAACGACTACCTTCGACCTTGCTATGGACTGCACCCCCAATCAGTTAAGGAAATCATGCTAACCAACACCGCTATCCTCCCCATACCAGAATGGCACTCTTTCTAGCCATTAAATATTACAAGTACGCAATCGAAAACCCCACACACCTTGCGAGCGCCGCCCTACTGGATTCTATAAACCTATCCGCAACAGCACGGCACACCTGGTATGGCTCCTTCTCTAAATCACTGATGATGTACGGCATACCTCTACCCGTTGGAACCGAGGCAATCCAAAGTAGCCTTGTGGATGCTAAAAAACGGATGGAACACACCCTGCTGGGCGATATCAAACTCCGCATCTCGGAGATGTCTCGGCTGTCTATGCACCATACCATTCCCGCCACCTGGAAAAGGAAACCATAAACCACCCTAGAGTACCTTCTGGCAGCTGCGATGGCCAGCCTTCGTTCCTCCACCCATTTTCTGAACGTTGAGAAACTGCGCCGCATGGACCCATCGAGGAAGATAGAAAGGCATAACAGAAAGTGCCCATGATGCCCTGGTGAAGTGGAAGATGAGAGACATGCTTTGTTAGAATGTACGGAGCACGTGGACGAAAGGGAGAAATGGCAGAGAAGATTGGCGGAGTATGGAATAGTGGTATGCAGCGATGACGATTTATTTAGCCTATGCTTGAATCCCCCAAGGAAAAAAGGAAGTTATATTCTATACTGCGGTGTTTGTAAAAAGTGTGCTTAAGACGGCGAAAAGACGATATACTGCAGGAGGACGATAGACGTGTTAGAGGAGGCAGTTTGAAGTTTAAAATTGGCGAATTAGCTGTAATTGGCATAAGTGTATGCAATCATTGGCATCACTGGAACATCGAGTTGTACATAGCGAAATATCTGCATACGCGTGGCCAGTAGGCCCGTTAGGCGGAAAGTAATAATAATAATAATAGCCACCGGAGGCGCTTTTTCGGTTGATTAATTGGTATCCGGTCATTGCGCATCCCTAGCAATGAGGAAGCCGACAAGCTGGCCTGCAAAGGTCCGCGATCACAACCAAAAGACCCACCCCCACTGAGCATCAGGACCCTCCATTAATGATCGATGGACAAAACGTAAGTAACAGTAACGTAAAATCCGGCTTACTCTGAAGCTGAAGCTACGACATCTTTCTTTTTTACAAATCACAATGTGTAACCACACATGTAACCTTAAACCAGCACTGTATCTCATTTTTCAAACATGCGCAAGGCAAATTCATTCATCCGTGCTCTCGTAACTTCGATATAAACCACCAGAAAACGCATACCATAAACCCTATACTATCTAAATCCCTTATTAACGACTATATGTGCAATCACGAAATCTCACACACCACCCCCCCCCCCCCCCCCCCCCCCCCCCCCCCCCACCTTCCCCCCTTCGTTACCCTTCCCCCCATCCATCTCCACCTCCTCATCCTTAACCAGAAACACCCCCCACCCACCCCCCATCTGCATCCTCATCTCACAACTCACCACCGACAGCACATAACCCCCCGCAATCGATCAATCCACCAATTTCGGCACGCTATACAAACTCTTCCAAGCCACTGCACCGCCGCCAACATAAGTTGCAACACACCAAGCCCTTGTTCCTTAACCCACCCATCCTGCTGCCAATGACCATCCACAGCCCATACCCCTGAATACCTCCTCCCCGGCCAGATTCCACTAACCCATCCATAGCTCTTCCCCAACAACCTCTCCATCCCCCTCATCTCCGCTTCACTACCGCACTCGATTGTGGTAAGCCTATGCACCCTCGCCATCCAAGCCGCTCCTGCTATGGATACAATTCGTGACACCCCCCACTAGGGAAAAGAAGATTAACACAAACGCCAAAGTAGCAAACAGGGTGCCGCCGTAGATAGATAAGAACAGGAAGGTTAAGGAAATGATGATTATCGCTCGAAGAAACCCTATGTTGACTGGATTTGGTTCGGGGGCTAGACGGAGGACAACAACGAGAGGACGGGGGGAGGTGAGGATATTCATCAGTGTGCTATAGATTCGGGTTATATCTTTTTTCAACTGCGCAGGAGAACGGAGATGAATGGAAAGGCCACGGCAAGACAGAAGGAAGTATTTCCATTGCGAGTGATATGATATGTCTTGCATCTAGATTGGGGAGTGGGTGGAGAGGGAACAGCATGGGCATTGGTTTGTTTTAAACCAGGATGGAGCAGGAGTTGAGTAGTAAGTATTGTCCACGGTTTTGCTTTGTAGGGAAATAAAGCTGTAGATGGGTGTGGCGAGGAGAAAGCTACCCCCAACCCAGATGAATTGGACTAGGCCTCCTAATTCGGGACAGGTCCAGAGGAAGTTTCCGTATTGGAAACGGGTAAAGGTGTGCAGGAGACTGAGGAGTCCGTATTGGAGGATTACGAAAAAGGTGCTGAAGAGTGTGGTTTTCAATATCGTGCTGGAGGAATTTGGGGCGGAAAAGACTCGGTGGTGTAATGTGGCGAAAGGAGTGGGATGGTATACCAGCGGTGAAACGATGCGAGATTGGTGGCCTGGTTTTGATGGCGTAGACTGGCTGTTATAGAGGAGAAGAGAAGACCGTCGGTGGCTATTAAACCCTGCCCTCCCGGGGAGTCGAGGGAGAGATCCTTTACTTTAATCACCATTGCAGCGGGTGAAACGCTTTTAACTGGTATTCCGAGTGTCAAATCAGCAGTAATTAGACCCATCATAGGGCTCAAAACAAGGAGATTGGACATCTTTGAAGCGGGAATAGGGCCGAGAACTAGTAATGCCGGAAGAAGGGTTAGGAGGGAAATGCTGGCGGAGGATCCGGCTTTGTCGTATTCGGAGGTTGAAGAGAGGACGTCGTTCATGGCGGACCAGCAGGAGGGTTTTTTTTTCTACGCCGGGGAGGGCGCCGAAGAAATACTTCGAGGATTTGGTGTTTTTTTTTGTGGTCTTGGGGGGAGGTTGTGTTGGAGAGGGCGTGCATGAGGAGGGGAAGGAGGAGGATGATGAGGAGGAGCATCATGAAATATCACTTGAATCCAGCTTTTTGGTGCTCAGAATCACGGATTTTGAAGATACAGTGGCATCGACGAAGGCACCAGAGTCGAACAGAGCTGTCTACTGAGGAATCGCGTCTTTCTTAACCTGCGCGTTCTAGAAGGATTCATTAGAATCTAGCGGAAGTTACAGTAGCAGTTGCACGTAACAAGTGTAACTAGTGTAACTTGTGAATCGACAGACATGACATATTTAACCTCGGATCACCCCGTGGCTATATCAAGCTTCCTCAGGGGCTGAGGTACATCATATTTCTTTTCAAATCACGCAGTGTAACCTCATATGTAACTATCTCATCAGCACTGTATCTCATTCGCTAATCGTGCGCAAGGCACACTTGAGCGCTCAGTTCTCGGATGATATGTACTTCTGAAATCGCAGGTTTCGTTAAGTTAATGATTGTAGACTGCAGTTTAAAGGGTGATTGAGTAACAGAAACTCCCATCTAGATTCCTCAACAACAATTGCGTTATGAATCATAAGCTATCACACCAACTACTTATCCCAACTGACAAGCCACATGCATCGCCGGGCACGGTGGTTGGACCTAGTTCGAATAGAACGCACGAGAAGACTTGGTGAAATCATTGTTTATCACTTGGTTAGCGGTCTTCGATAATCGTTTCATTCAGCGAACATTCGCAGTTCAGTTGAGCAACTTGAGCATTCCTGACTGCAAAATTTAATTTAAGCCTCGCAGATCCTCAATTTCCGTGTGGAAAAACGTAAAACATCGGCCTTGCCCGAAGCTGAACTTTTGCAGTACTTCATATTCCTTTTCATCGTGCAACCCGTCACATCCGTCACATCTCCCGCATCTTATTCGTCAAACATCAAAACTTCATGCGCAAGGCACACTCACCGGTCACATGCATCTCATTTCTCAACCCATAACATTCATCGTCAAAAATTAATCGTAGTAAGTATTGTATGATATCGTAACATAAACTCCCCATCTAAATCCCAACATTCCACGCTCGCCCTGCCCCGCCTCGTTTCGTCTCGGTACTTCGTAACTGGTGCTTACGTGCATCTACTCTTCTGCTTTCTCCGGATTGGCAGATATCATCATCATCACCCCATACAGCGTGTAATGCGCATTCCTCTGCACCGTGTACCAACCATTGTCTACCTCCTGTGACACCGTTAGCCCTCTTGTTGCGAACCACCGCCTTATCCCGCATCCCAATATCACCATATCCCCCAATCCATCCCTCCTCTTATCGTTCCTCCCCAAAAGCCGCCATAATCAAGAAACCCCATTGCCTACCTAAATCACCACTACCTCCACCTCCCCTCCCCTCCTCCTCCAAACCCCGCACCCCACTTCCCCCCATCCCCAAACTCAAACCCAAAATTACTCGTCTTCTTCAACCTCAACTCCACCACGGGTTCCTGTTTCAACGGTCCCTCCTCCTCGTCGTCCCTAGCCCCTGCGAACCTCGGCAATCCCTCCAACCCCGGTCCTCTACCTCCGGGGCGCATCCCCCCCAATGGTCTCTGCCCCGCTGATGGATCCGCCAATGACTGCCCCCTGGGCCTGCTATGAGATAAAGGATACACAATCCTCGTAGCTTCCTTCAATAACGCCGCCATTTCTTGGGAAGAGATAGAGCCACAGTCATCATCATCATCTTCTTCTTCTCCCTCCTCTGCGGCTGGGGGAAGTGATATCGAAGCCCTCCGGTTCTCGGAGATCATAGGCAAGTGTTGGGAGATAGATAACCTAGGATCCGTGATGATACGAGGAGGGGATGGGTTCGGGGGTGATATAGACGGTGGTGGGAACCCGTGTTGCTGTGCAGAATCGGCGACTAAAACGGCGGGTTCGGGGAGAGAGGGTGGTGGGGGTTGCCATGGTTGTGAGGTCTCGGATTGTGCTGCTGCTGCTGAGAGATGGGAGCGGATCTGTTCCCCGGTTGGTGGTGGGACTTCTGGCGAAGGGTTGGAGTCTTCGGGGTTCTCATCTTCTAGGGCTACATTCTGCTCTGGAGCAACCCCTTCGGCAACCCCTTCAGCAAGGTCCTGCTCAACTTCAACTCCTCCTGCAGTAGGTGGTGCCACATCATCGTCTTCGAGGTTCTCAGGATTCGCAGTAGGCGGAGGACTAAATGGATTTGGGTTCTTGAAAACCGGTGGCGTGGAGCCTTCAAGCTCTGCTATCCGAGAGAGGTATACGGATCTTTCCTGCTCCCAGAGTTGACGTTCTAGATGGAGTGCTGCGCGTTCCGTATTGAGGAGTTGCCGGTAGTGGGTGTGCAGGTTGGCGAGGGCGGCGAATTGTTGTTGGGTTGATGAGGGGGGTGGGTTGGTGGGTGACATGATGGTGTTTGTGGACGGACTTCGTCGGACGTTAAGCTGAGCTGACTTGAAAATCTCCAGATCTCAAGATCGGGATAGATGATGGCCTTTGAGGGCTTCGAGCTTCGGGCTTCGATGACGTCGACGGGATTTGATTCACCGAGCTCTCGCTCTCGGGACGGACACGCCTTTCGCGTAGGGCTGGATCGGATCGGATCGGAATTGGAATAAGACGGAACAGCCTTGCTGCCTTCTTTTGTTTGGCGCCCCTTCTCTGCGTTCGGGACCTTCGGGTTGTGCTGTGCCGTTCGCGTAGGGAGGGAAGCTTTCTTTCGGCTCGAGCGGGGCGGGTGGGCTGAAACGTGTGGCGCTATGATGTAAGACGGTCGGTGTCTGAATTGTTGGACCTGACTTGTCTACGTCGTCTGCCGCTGCCGTTGTCTGCCGTTGTCTGCCTTTGTCTGCCTTTGGCGAGTAATCAGTCGTGTCTGATGCCGCCGCCTTCGAATCAGAGTTGTCAGTTGGAGATGGTGTTTTCCTCGGATGAAAAGAATGCAGGACAAGAGACACCACAAGCAGTACCGTTGGGTCTTTGAGCCGCTCCTCTGGCTCTTCGCTCTTGACAGGTGGCAGGGCAGCAGGTGGCAGGCAGGGCGTGGGAAGAGTGGGCTATAACGATCATCCCCTACTTTGGCGTCATTTGATGTGGGGAAATCCTCTTTCGGGGGTGGCCTGGCCTGGCCTCACCTGGTGGTCTGCTCGCTCTGTTCGGGTAAAACTCCGCTTGCTAATGATGCTTAGGGGGATTGGATATTTATCCTCAAATTGATATCACTATCACGGCTGTCACAAGCAGATGCGAGGGCGATGACACTGTGGAACTTTATGTCGAAATATCGGATATCTATCCTCAAGTTGATATCACTATCACGCCTATCTCAAGCAGATGCGAGGGCGATGACACTGTGGAACTTTGTGTCGAAATATCAGATATCTATCCTCAAATTGATATCACTATCACGCCTATCTCAAGCAGATGCGAGGGCGATGACACTGTGGAACTTTATGTCGAAATATCGGATATCGATCACCGCTGACCTCTCACACCACAACGCACCATTCCGGAGAATGAAACATAGACATGGATTAACATCAATATCGTTACTGTACATGCAACTTAATTCTACAAAAGATATCCTTAAAAATACAAAACTCTCCCCAAAACAACATTTCCATAATCACCTTACATGATCATCTGGTACGCAGTGTAGCAAGCAGTTCCCAACAATCCCAGCTCAGCCAAAAGGTACCAAGCACCCTTATATCTTCCGGCACCCTTCTGTTCCTGAGTAGAGTTGATGTAACCTCTAGCAAAGACAATTCTTCCGACATTCCAGACAGCACCCATAACAGCAGTAGCAACAGGGTACTTCAATCCTGCAATAGCAGAAGCAGCAATGAAAGTAGGGAAGTGCTCAAGGAAGTTTTGGTGCGCGCGCTGAGCACAGTTGAAACGGTACTTTTTGATGTCGGAAGTGGCCTCGGCGTGGGTGGCGTACGCGTTGGGGTAGGGGACGTTGGCGGATTTGCGCTCAATTCCAACGAGAGTTCCGTGGTATTGGTTTACGAAGGTGGAGGCCATTATGGAGGCGAGGACATAGCTGGTGCTGTTAGACGGGATGGGCTCTACGCGGGGTGGGTGGAGACGAACCCGTATTCGGCGGGGATGCTGATGATGGTGGACATTTTGGTGATGCTTGATGTTGGTATCGGTTGAGGTATCTGGTAATGCTTGATGTTGGTATCGGCTGAGGTATCTGGTATCGGTTTATCGTGATGCTCTTCACTTTTGGCTAAAGAAATAAAAAAAACAAGATGCGGACACCGGCAGTCTTAAGGCATATTTATTCCTCCCATCATCCCGACCCTCCTCGGCCGTCTAGCATCTAGCATCTGTGTAGCACTCGCTTGAGCTTGCTTGCTTCCCCTCAAAAATAATCAAGTAATCGAAAATCTCGGAGTTCCGTGAACAGGTTTGGGTTTTGTAGAACTTAGTATCATGTCTAGTGTTAAAGAATCCCATGTTGGAAACGAGAAGCTTCGATTGCTCTTCTCGGCGCCGTGTTCGGCTGCTTCAATTCGCTTGCCACATCCCGGCTGAGGTGTAGCTGATGAATGGCTGACCCCACAGCACCGCGACTCCGGCGACATGTTGACGAGGCTTCAGCAGGACTTCCGCAAAGGACAGAGTTTAATTACGTAGGAGCTTCAATTGGGCCGAACCCAGGGAACCAAAGGGGACCAGAGGGAATCGGAGGGATATCTATCCGAGCCGCGAGATGAGCATGAGGAATTCCGCATCATCGCTGATGGATGGATGGGGCATGGAAGGCTTTGGAACATGGAACTTTGGAATGTTCTTTCGCTTCTAGGGACTTCTGTGTCCCCCACAGAAAGTAGGTTCAGGTTCAGCCTCGGCCGGCGGTGGTGACGGTTGGGATGTTTGAGCGACGTAGACGCTGAGCGACAAACAACGGCCCTGCAGAAACGATGGGGACAACAGAAGGTTTGTCGTTTAGCTCTTTTGGCCTTAGAGGAGAAGGGACCCAAGATGCATCGGTTCAGCTCTTTTGGCCTTAGAGGACAAGGGACCCAAGATGCATCGGTTCAGCTCAAGGACGGCTTAAAGGCATCAAGAAGTGATCTGGTGAGCAACCGCGCAACCTCGCAACCTCGCAACCACAAGCGACCTCACCAAAAAGGCGCCACAAGGCACCTTATTATGCTATCCAATTCCAGGTCGATGCCTGGGCCCCGCCTTTTGCCAGCGATGTTGCTGCTGTGAAACGTGGAGCGATGATCCGCCAAATCATGCTGCCCTTTTTAGGTGGTACGGCTTAGTCAGTTTAGCCGGTTCACACGTGATGACTCGTTCTGAGCAGTCAGGCCATGATTCGGCAGTGGTTGGTCCGCAACCACGGGAGTGCTTGAGGCTCCCATGTACTCTATGTATAAAGCAGCGGGCCCCCCCGGGCCATCACCACCACATACGTATCTCTTGCATACATCCCCGCATCTAGGAGCATGTATGGCTGAAAACAGGAGCGCCAAAGCGGCCGGCGGGCAGGGCTCGCCTAGCACCACGCGATGTGCTGTCGATGATGGAAAGCTTGAGGAGGTGCATGTTTAAAACCGGGGTCTATGGGGGTCTATGGGGGCCCGAAATTTGGTTACCCTATGGTCAAACACGGTTCCGCCGGCCAATGATGGGATGAGGTGATGCTCATTGGATGGATTGGATGATTTCCGGGCTTTCAGGACTCTTAGGGCTGGGGTATCGTGTTGGTTGTCTGCCGGTCTGTTGCTGTGGTTTGTGTGCCAGTCTGTTGCTGTGGTTTGTATGCCAGTCTGTTGCTGTGCTTTGTGCGCCAGTCTGTTGCTGTGGTTTGTATGCCAGTCTGTTGCTGTGCTTTGTATGCCAGTCTGTTGCTGTGCTTTGTGCGCCAGTCTGTTGCTGTGCTTTGTATGCCAGTCTGTTGCTGTGCTTTGTGTGCCAGTGTCGCTCGCTGCGCTCTCACAAAACGATGGAGATCAACAGACAGCAAAGTTTCGTGGTGGCTGCAGTTTTGAAATGCGAAACTGACAACACATCATGATACTCCACACATCTAACATGAGATCGCAGTTAAACCATATACTGTAGCAACCAACATGTGAACGTAGGTAGGTGACCAGCAGTTTGTGTACAGGTGTATCACTGCAAGAGAGCAACGACTGTGGACAGCACTTGCTGCGTCCACCCCGCACCAAATGATTCGCTTTCACGTTTTAAAGAATGTAGACGGATGCAAGGAAATCAAGCGCCGGCTCTAGAGTAGATGTTATGATACTCCAACCATAGCAGGATGGAAACCTCCAATTATCTGGAGGTCTACTGGCGAACCCGGAGGTTCATCTTATGTAACCCCAGTTGGTGATGCGGAGGTGCACCTATCTAGAGTACTCGAGTAGGGCCTGGCACGACGGGTGACCACCATTCGACCTCGAAACTCCCCGCCCACGACGCCGCTCACCCGTAGTCCACTATTAGAGCTCCCTTCGCCAGACTTTGCAACGGAACGACCACGAGGACATCATGTGCATGGTTATGGATCTTTAGCGACGGTATTTGAGAATTCGCATTCGAGAATCGCATTGGTCGCCCGCCGCAAGCTACGACAGAACGACCAAAGCCGTCCGGCGAAGCTGCGAGGGAGATCCTTCGTCCCCTTGGGCAAAGGCGACTGCTGCCCGCTGCTGTCCCTCCGCTGCAGAGGTGGATTGAAGTAGGTCTGGTGGGGAACTAGATACGACGACGGGTACAGACGAACGCTTTGCTCGGGCTGCTCGAAACACCATACCAGCCCAGCCACCCCGACTGGACAAGCAGGAGGACGACGGCGGATAGAGCAGAGACAACTCGCAGGCTGGACAACCATACCCCGACTGACACTCCCACTGCAATATACCATCACAGTTACATACAAAACTCTATTACCGGTTCGAGTACTATTCGAGTACCATTTCAGTGCACCGGCGAAATTGCTCGACATATTCAGATATTCGGAAGTGTGTGGGACTGGCTGGTGTTTGTTTTGATCCGAGATCTGAAAGAGGAGGGACCATTCAGGAACAGCGGGTACAGCAATTACAGCGTGTACCATTGAGAGATAACACAAACAAGGTGTGCAACTTTAACTTTTTTCTGTGCTTCTATATTCCTCTATCTTTGCCGTCTCATTGGAAGCCTGTCAGTCGATCATCGGCCACTGTTCTTCCCTTCTGTACGCAGCAGTTGTGTTTGTATGCTTTTTTCTTGGAAGCGATCTCGGGTTTGATGAAGTCATATCGAGTCCGGACTTCGCAACTGATAATATCTTCCACCAACCCCGCATTTGTCTTATTCCTCCCTCCTGTTCCTCTAGAAATGTAATTTCTTTTTTACCCGTTTGTTTTTAATATCCTCCGTCTCCTACCCCTTACTCCATTCCATGAGGCTGCGGCGGGTTCGGCGTCATTTCCATTTATTTTTGCCATGGAAAGCCTATGACATAGCCTGCCCAATGAGGCCAGAGCTGAAACACGAACCACAACCTTCCTTTCCCCAAGCTGACGAAAATATTTTTGTCCCTCATCGCTCGTCCTCCCTCAGCCTCCTCTGACAACACCTTGGCCTTCTTCTGATCCATTTCTTTACCAACAAACAATTCAGGCGGCAAGAAACAAATCATGATACTGACTTGCGAAGGCGTTGCAATTTCTAAGACAAAAGCATCGGACCTGGACACTGTTTAACACGAAAAGACACCTGGAATACGCCACGGAACACGAATCTGAGAAGAAGCGTACACGATTGAAGCCCGCGAATGCACCGCGCCCAGTAGCAGCAACAACACCATGTGCCTTCCCCCCGCCCGCACGCGCCCCCCGCCCCGCAGCTCCCGCGAAAAACACTCCTCCTCCGGCACGTCCAGTGACGCATCGCCGCCCGCATCACCGGACCTAAAATCCCCACCTCCACGCGTCGCCAGCTCCCCCTCGAAATCCCGCACAACCTCCTACGCATCCGCCTCCGCCGCCGTTCCCACGCGCCGCAAATCCCACCGCGAGCGTGATGGGTCGCGTACACGCAGCAGCGCAACTCCGGGCAGAAGCTCTCGACGGGAACGAAGAGAAGGAAGCAGTGCTATCACGAGTCCGGAATTGTCGGGTATGAGTGATTTTGGAGAGTCGAGAGAATCGAAACGAGAGAAAAGGAGCAGGAGTAGGACTATTAAAACCGCGTCGCTGGCTTCAAGGGAAAAGTCCCCAGAGGCGAGGAGTTATTTGTCACCGAATATTGCGACGGTGGTGGCTGGAGAAAGTCCTAGAAAGTCGAGTGGGAAGGCGTATAGCACGAGTTCCTCGGCTAGGAATTCCATTGGTACGGCGGCGAGTATAGCGGCGAGTACATCGCCGTTATTGAAGCCGGGTGGAGGGAGTAGGGCGAGTTCAGATGCGGGGAGTGAGAAGAGGAGGTTGGAGAAGAATACCAGGGAAACGGAGGTGGTGGGGTTGGGGATTGGGTTGTTTGAGGTGGAGAAGCCAAAGTTGAGGTCGAGTAAGAAGAACAAGAAGGATGGGAAGAGGGAAAAGCGGGAGAGGAGCACAGGGCCGGCGCCGACGATAAAGGTTTCGACTGCTAGTGATGTTGTGGCGAATCCGAGTTTGCCAGCTCCTGCTCCAGCTCCAGCTTCGATAGCTCCTCCGGTGGCCACCACTGTGCCCGCCGTGAAGGTTGCAGCTCCACCTCCACCGAGACCGCCGATTGTCAGGCAGAACGCCTACGTTTCCCCCAAAGACCTCCCCCACTTGAAGAGAAAGGAATCAATCTCCTCCCTCTCCTCTGCCTACTCTTCTTCAACATCTATCCAAACAGCCGAGGAAACACTTAACAATGCAGAAAAGCCTGCAACGAAACCAGCCACGACAGACGGCGCTCTTGTTCAATCGCCGAAATTACCTAGTTATAATTATGCCCCGAGTACAACTTATAAATATGCCGAAGCACCCCCAATCATGGCACCTTTACTACCGACACAGCGGAGGGGTTCGAAATCTTCTAGGAGAGCGTCGGTAGACATTCCGGTAAAGGAGCCGCCGCCGGTACAGACAGCTAAAAAGGCCTCACCCCCTCGGTCAGCTTCTCGAGCTTCAACAGAGACGGTAGACTACGCCGCCTTCGTAGCCGAGCAGCAGCAGAGGAAGAAAGCCGAGAAAAAACTTCGCTCTCTGCTGCCCGAGGATGCCGCACCTGCACCCAAGAAATCAGCCGCTCCTCCACGACGAGAATCACTCCTCGCAACCCCCAACCTAGCAGCAGCAGCACAGTTCCAGAACACAAAGACAGCCCCAGCGGGTTTCGTCCCCTTTGACGCACTAACCGACCACCCCAACGCCGTAATGCGGTTCCAAACCCACAGTGACACCTCCGACGACTCCGATTCCGACTCCGACCGTAGTCTAGCCGCCACCTCTGTTGCTCCTATAGTGCGGGGAATGCCCGCCCGGTTAAGGCGCAACTCTACACGCCGAAACGAGCTCGCCAAGCGTTCGAAAACGCCAGATGCGAGGCCAAGGTCGGTAATGTCACTACGGATGGGGCCACCACCAGAGGTACCTACACCGCCGCCTTGTGAGCCGTCACCAGGGCCACCAAGGAGGAGGAGAAGAGATGATCACCAGCCACCGAGGGGTGCTGGGGGACAATGGTATACAGCTGGTACGGAGGAACTCGAGCAGGACTGGGAGGGGGAGGTTTGGGGGGATGATGGAAGGCCGGTTGAGAGGATGCCCAGAGCTCCGAGTCCGCCGGTTAGTGGGGTTGGAGGAAGTGGGGGGCATGAGGGCAGGGATCATAGATCGAGGGACCCCCACAGGGGAGGCTATGGACGCGGGTATGGGCAGGAGGAGAGGTATTATGGGTATGGGGCTGGGAGTGGGGAGAGGAGGTATTAGAAGGGGCAAAGCGCGGCGGGGCGGAGGTTGGGGTATTGAGACATTGGGAGTAAAGTGAAATGAAGGAGGAATATGCATTATGAATGGGTGTTAACAGGTTTTGAATTGGCGATATTGGGTTATTCGGACTTTGTAAATGTTTTAGGTTTGAAAGCGGGGGATACCCGGTTGCACGGAATGTGTGGTTGTTGATCGATTGTTGTGTATATTTTTGGTTTTGTTTCTTGTTGCATAGTTTAGCGATCATTGATGGTTTTCTTTGTTGGGGATATCTAGGGAGGAATGTTTGAAGAATAGTGGGCAGGTGCAGAAGACACTATTAGCTTTGCCGGTACACATAACAAGACGATTTACGAAGTAAAAAAAGTACCGAAGTTTACATACCAAGTTTGATCAAGTTGCACTTTTTAGTGTCACAGGTGATGCGGAGGCCAGACTCCACCTACCGTCAGGACATCTATGTCGTGCCCTGAGTCCCGAGTAGAAGACTGTCTTAAGATCAACCTGTAATATATCTTTTTTTTTCGACTGTGGACCAATCAGTGTGATGCTATTATTACTTTTTCCAGTTTCAGCTCCGGAAATTCTATAGCTTCGATGCATACCGAGGATGCGTAGTTACCTGTCTGCCCAGGCTCTTCGGATGCCTTTTATCCAGCGCTGCATACAAGCCCCGTCCGATACCCTTTGTGCATATCTACAGACTTCTACTTCTGCCCCGCCCCTCTGTATCATTCCAGCATACATACATTGTTATCCCAACACATACCTCGATTTGCCCCCGTTATTCCGTGTTTGTCCTGACTAGACCCCTCTAGGAAAGAGAGATGTTTTCACTTTCTTCGCTTTCACACAATTCGCATGTCCGCGGGACCAGCAATCCCTCGTCCATTTTATTTGCTTTCCATGTCAGGAACTACATCTCAACCCTGTCCACCCGTACTCTCATCCTAATCCATATCCTGTCTGTTTTCTCCTTAGCACGGTTTATTTGCAGCAGCCTTACACGACAAACGATGGTGGCATGACTGGGACCTGCTGGGGGACTTCTTGACGCTGAGCTGGACTTTTGGTCAGACTTGACTTGGGTTTTGGATGGACTGGCACTTTTTGCTTGCTGGACTTTTGGTCAGACTTGACTTGGGTTTTGGATGGATTGGCACTTTTTGCTTGCTGGACGGACGCTTTTCTGACTTGGTTTTTCTACTGGACGGATGCTTTGCTGACTTGGGTTCCTGCTGGACATGACACTTTTTATGACTTGGTTTCCTGCTGGACATGACACTTTTTATGACTTGGGTTCCTGCTGGACATGACACTTTGTATGACACTTGCCCGCTTCGCTGGACTTTTGGCCCAGGTTCACTTTGACTGCTTACTCTGCTGCCTTCTCTACCTGCTTGCCCAGGATACCGCACTCTGTCTGCTTGCCCAGGTAACCTTGAGCTTGCTTCGGGCAGCCCGCTGACTTTGTTCATCGCCTAATCGGCCGTCTTGACCTTCACTACTGCTGCTGCCAGGTTGGCTTGCTTTGTGCTGGCTGGCGAGCCTCTCAGTGCCGGGCAACAAGCTGCCAAAAGAGCCACCGGACTGACACTGGGGGAACGGTTTAGAAAGCCGTGACCAGCCAGGCCAGCCTGAGCTACTGACTGAAGCGGCGATAAGAGGGGACCTGACAAAGCTGCTGCTGCACTCTCTCCATCGACAGAACATCTAAATCTACACCAGACGCTGGACATCACCACGACATCATCACCACATTGAAACCACGACACAACACCACGCAGTTGACGACTGCCCCGCACTATAACTGGAGACATTATCAGTTGCGGTGAGGGCATTACTTGACCGAAGGACTATTACAGTCTATCGCTGTTGTTCGAACTTCGTTATTCTATTCAACTCGGTTGCTGCTTTAACCTCAGCTCCTGTTTGTCGCGGGGTTTCTCGCTGCTGCTCGTCGCTTCACCTTCAACTCCTTCTGCCTTCTGCCTATCGTGCCAGGTGCTAAGCTGGAGCTTCGTCCACCGTCACGAGCTTGACAACGAGGGTAGGGGTTATTCCGGTTCGCCAGCAGCGACAGCTCAACACAGCTCGACACAGCTCTCAACTCCGAATAATCCAAGCGAAATGGCGTTTCAGAGCGATATGCGTGAAGTGTTGCGGAATAATTGGGAGCACACCATTCTGAACAGTATCGATACTGATTACGTCTTTTATCCTCCACAAACACAGCTACAGCTCCCTCAGCAAACACCGAGCTATCCCAAAAATCCCGATGCAGAGCTCCCCGCGCTACCCAATGAGCTTCTACTCATGATCGGCAGCAAACTCGACTACAAAGACCTCAACGCATTGCTGAGGAGTTCAAAGCAGATGTTTTATTTATTCAATCAAGAACTATACAAAGCGACTGCGAAAGATTTCGGAAACTTTACTTTACACTGGGCATGCAAACACAACATCCCCACTGTTGCCACCCGAATGCTGGAACTCGGAGTTTCCGCGGAAATGGGGATGCCTCGTCCTCCACCAGATCCAAAACGCATCAGAGGATTGTCAACGAACAAATACTGTGACTTCAATCCATCGACATATACACTATCACCTTTACTGGCCGCTATTCAAGCAGAAGCAATCGACGTAGTCACAGTCCTCCTGAAACACGGCGTCGCAATCGAGCTCAAAGAAGACGAACAATCCACCGGAAATGCGAACGGGCATGGACACGGACATGGCCATCACCACGGCGCTCCTCGAGACAGCAACGGTCCCCGCAACCCCGGGTGCTCTCCGCTCGATTGCGCGGCCAAAAAAGGCTGCGTCCCAATTGTCCAACTCCTTCTCGACCTCGGGGCTTCATTCTCCCCGCCGCACCCACAAGGGGAAACCCCACTACACACAGCAATTGCAGCCAACAATCTCGACGTTGCTCGTCTCCTCCTACAATCCGGCGCCCCCGTCAACGCCACCTCCACCGCCAACAAAACCCCCCTCCACCTTGCAACCACCTCCGAAGCCGCCGCCCTTCTGATCGAACATAACGCAGATGTTAACCACCGCGACATGTACGGCTTAGTTCCTTTAGCCATCGCCCTCAACAACAAAGATCTAGCCTGGACCCAAACCCTCCTCGACGGTGGTGCACACCCGGATCATAAAGCAGGAGATAACGCATCCCCGCTATTCCAAGTTACTGGCCCCCGACCATTCCCGCAACCATACCCCAACGGTACCCACTACAATCCAGCTCCACCAAAAGAAACTCCCCAACAGCTTAAAGCTATCAACCGTTCCTTAGCTGAGCTTCTTCTAAAAGCCGGATGTCCAATCTCCGCTACCGATAACAACGGTTCCACCGCTCTCCATAAAGCCGCAGAAAACGGTGATGAATTAACCGCCGAGCTCCTCCTTCAACACGGCGCCGTAGCCACCTCCAAAAACCGTAAAGGACTAACCCCTCTACATCTCGCAGCAGACGGTGGGGAAACCCCAATGATCCGTCTTTTGCTTGAGCGTGGCGCAGATGTAAATGCCGCCAACTACTACCGCTCCACCCCACTCCATCGTCTAACTTCCGTCCCTAAACGAAAACTCCGCTCCATCGGTCAACCTCAACAGTTCTCGGAAGCAATGCAAGTCCTCTTAGATAAAGGTGCGGATATCAATAGGAGAGATCGGATTGGACAAACTCCTTTGATGAAGGCTAGTTATCATGGGTATTGGAATTTTGTTGACATTATGTGTAAACGCCCCGAAGTTGAACTGGGGATTAAGGATCGAAAAGGAAAAACGGCAGCGGCGTTGAGTAAGGATTCGGGACCGGAGGCGAGGGAGTTGGGGAGGAGGACGGAGGAGGAGTTGAGAGCGTTGATGGCGCCGCAACAGGTTCACCTACCGCAAATTATGGGGGCTCAGGGGATCATGCCACAGGGGATTATGAACCAGGGGATTATGAACCAAGGGCATATGGCGCAGGGAATGATGGGAGGCCCGGGCTCGAATGGGTACAAGGGCACGGCGATGGGGTATCAGGGGTTGGACATGGATAGGAGTGCTTGGGGAGGGGATGCGGGGGGTTGGGTTTAGTGGGTGGAGGATTGATGTGGGGGATTGGTGAGCGATGTGGCGAGTTGAAGGAGAGGAGAGAATACGGAGTGAGAGCGGAGTGAGAGATAAGGGATCCGGGAATTGTAGTGAGAAATATGGGCCTGGGCGGATATATATGGCGTTAGGCGGCGGTGTTTGGGATGCATGTTCTGTTTTATTCTATTTTGCCGCCATTTTATGGCAATTTCGCTTCTTTTCTTTAGCTCTTTACTTTGCTACTTATTTGCTTGGCTTGGCTTGTTTGTTTTTTTTTTGTTTTTTTTGATAGGGCTTGGTTTTGCTGCGAAATGATCTTTGATTTTGCGCGGTTTGGTCTGGGTTTGATCTGGGTTTGCTTTGAGGGGGATATATATTCTTACGACGATACGATGGTGCACCGGATAGAATTCTTTTTACTATGTCGGTATTTACTTGGTTTTCTTTACTGGTTTTGTTTGTTACTGGTTTTGTTACTGGTTTTTTTTTTTTTTTTTTTTTTTTTGAGGGTTTTCTTGGAGGTTGTATGTTCGGAACTCGGGAGACCAAAATATATAGGGCCCGTTTTACTTTCTCTTTGCTTAGGCGTGGCGTGGATATACACATATGGCTTGTTTATTTGTTCAATTACTTGGTTACTTGTTTTCTGTCGAATCTCGATTTCCTTTTGACTCGGGGTGCGGGATGCATATATGCGATGCGTGCGATGCGTGCGATACGGGCGGGCGGTTGGGCGGGTGGGTATGCATAGCGGGCATCGGTTACGTCCGCATCCCCGGCTATGCATGCGAGCGGGGATGCGCGGGGATGCAGTACATAGTTGATGCATTATGCATATCAGTGATAGCCTGTGGCTTGGCATACATATTCGAATTTTCTCACTCGATTATGTTTTCGGTTTCGATTTGGGTTTTTGAATTCCTGTTTTTTGTGTCTTGAAGTTGAAAGGTTCTATTGCAGAGGAACCTGGATGATGTAAGTGATCTCGTGGGGTTACAGGAGGCGATACACAGATTCTTACTTTTAGCTTTGTGTGTTTGTGGGTTGTGGGGGGATGGGAAGGCTTTTTCATTGTGTCGTACATAGGTTTAGCAAAGCGGGGGCAAAATAAAAACAAGTACAAATATTAGAATTGCCAGACCTTGCTGCCAAGCTGTAGTTGTTGATGTTGACTAGAATCGGTAGTGGGTTGATAGTGCTGGAAGCGAGGAAGCGGTGGAAGCAAACAGATGAAGCGAAGGCCAATAAAGGTGATGGAGCTTAGTCAGAAGACTTGGGGCTGTACTAGCAGATACATTAAGTAGTGGAAAAGCCCGAGTTCATACCCTGGTCACTTGATAATCACTTGATCATGACAAAACATGTTATGGTACAAACATGTATCATCTTACCATTATTAGCGCGCCTGCATGTAACCATGCCAAGTTTTTGAGACCATGTGTCCGTGGTCCACCCCGTCCTCCACAACACCATATCCAATCCAACTGATATCTTTCAAAATGATCTTTGCTCCTTTTGGTCTAGAATACTTATATACCAATTCCGAATATCTGACTGTACATCGATCCATCAAATTTTCAATTAAGGAAAGACGGAAATTATTTCTGTGACATTACCTCGAACTATCACCAATCTTAACCCCGGGCTCCCTTCCTTACCCACGTAAAGCTTCTCTGTTTCTACTTTCTTCTCTCTTCTTTCGCCCTGCTTTCCTCTCCGCCCAGTAAAATAGCACCCAAAGCCCCCTTCCCCTGTTCCCACATCTCCCAACCCATCAAACCCACCACATATCCCCTCGCCATCGCCGCCCCACACCACCTTACCGGCAAGCCCAAACTCGTCCACCCTACCGCCCACCCTACCGTCCCTATTTCCAGCTCCATTTCCTCAGAGAGCAGGAAGAATAACAACAGATTAAGACTCAGTCAAGATTCATTACACCCAATGATATCCCTGAATTCTTGCCTTTCGACAACTACTGATTGGTGAAGCCTCACAGCTTCTTCTGCCATTCCGTAGCCTATTACGACAGTGTTGCTGTTAAGCATAAGAGAAAACACCAAATCAGGGAAGAACAGTTAAGTAATGGACGAGTACAGAGTTACCCAGAAATTCCAACATTAGCAAGTGTGGAAAGAGAATAGTGTGGTCAAAGGGACAGTGAGGACAAGGAAATTGAACTAACAAATGGGGGAGTGGAAAGGGAGAAGATTTTGGTGAGATTGAGGGAAGGCGGTACCTAAAGATTGGTGATAGCCTGTGACGTGGCACGTGATAACTTGACTCAGTTAAGGTTTTGCAGGCCATCGGAAGGTGTGTAACGATTGATTCCAGCGCTCGGGGCCGATGTTGATGCTGAGAGATAACAGAAAAAAGGACTATTGAATCCTCTTTTTCACACTACCCAACCCGATCAAGTTCTGCGACTCGCGCAGACTACAAGAGTAGATACTTACATCACGCCCCTCAACACGGAGAACCATTGCAGTACGTCCGGAAATAACCCAGAACCCAACAGACTGTAGTGTGATTGTCTTGGCAAATCGATCATTTGATCCTCTTATGACTTCTCCGTATCTTCATCTACCATTTTCGAAGGAAAAGAAGGATTTTGTCCTGCACCACGTCACTAGCCACAAAATTCTTCGCCTCAGTTTCTTTAGCCGCACTGCTGAACCCCTGACTCAGGTACGAATGATGCATTTTATGCCTATGAAAAACAACTGAGAACACCTGGATGGTCCCTAACTTTTGCCCACTGGCAAAAGCCAATCTCAACGGTGAGGCAGCGGCTGCAGAAACAGACAGCGAACATTCTCCACAACCACAAATGCGGAGGCAATTCTATAACTCTTTAAGTTACTCTCTGTAAATCAAGGCTATAAATAACTATTCTGATTACTTACAATCTAGTTATGCCCTGGTCGCGTTCTGAAAACTGGCGTGATGTGACCCGCATGACCGTCGTCTATCTATCTATCTATCTAAGTATCCACAATATATAAACAGATAAAACAGTTTCAAAGTGTAACGCTCATTGGTGGAAATAACAAATTACGGCCTCTCATTGGCTGTGGGCCTAGTTGCTACGACCGGGGGTCGAGGCCTGTGTAACCTGGATTATGGATACAAAGACGAGGATAAGATGAGGTCGAGATTAGTTTCTACTTGAGGGCAGGAATAAAGTTTAACACGACATACTACAGCATGATACAAGGATAAAGATATGGAACAGTATGGTGATATAGGATAAGGAAAGGTAGCATGGAAATGCTCCTTAATAGCGAGAGGGTAGGATATTATTTCTATGTCCTACGATGTGCTCGCAAAATTATAAACGGATATCCGGTGAAGATAATCCTGTCATAACGACAGTGGAGATCGATCTCATTAGATGATGAGAATAATGTCTCTGGGCTAACCGTGCACAGTGCAGTCCCACTCTTGTTGATATTGACGTATTACATCATGTAGCTCGTGCCGCATCGCCAGATAAAGCTAAAATGCGAAGCTTCCCCCTCAGCTCCACCTCCTACACCTCCTCCAGCCACATCATAGGTAAAGTATTAAGATAGCTAGTATGTATATAAATGGCATTAGACTGTAAGTTTCGCGTAGCGTGCTTAGTACAGACAGTCTTGGCTATTTTAGTTGGACTGTCTCTCAAAACCTCAGTCGGACTGTCTGGCGCTTCCACACCTATCAGTGGATGACTAAGTAAAGACAGTCCGGATAGTTCAGCGCGCGGGTAGCAGTACTGAGTACTTATAGTAGTGCTCTTATTATTGGCTATCCCCTGTACAACCATGTTGTGTACACACACGTGGCCCCATCAGACTAGCATGTGGAGGACCTCTAGAAAGTCAGTACAAGACACTGGTTCTTCCACTGCCGACTACACTCTTTGAACCAGCACACGCTGTTTCTTTGCTGGTACATATAGATCCACTGGTACACAAAATCGTCGTGCAGGGAGGATGCCTCAGAATATGCTATCTCCTTCGAGAGCCATGTCCAGAATCTCCCACAAGAATTCCTGCCATCGAACAAACCAAATTTAGAGCTACCAAACGCTCCTATTAACGATTTCACGGACAGACTAATCAAAGACCAAACGTCTGCAGCCACGAGTCTTGCGCCCCTGACTCGCGATGTGAGACATAATCAATAACGCTTTAAAGCCGAGTTGACTCCCGGAAATCGTAGATAGTATTGCGCACGCGTACCTGCCTCGAGACCACACCACATAATACACCATATTTTCGAGATCGAATACCAAAGCCATAATGAAACCACAAAGGATTCTTCCACTTCTTTCATCGACGATGGTTTTCGCCAGCGCACTATTACATCCACGCCAAAATTCTTCGTCGGAGTCTAATATCGCAATCGATGCCATCGCATGGTAGGAAGATTTGTTTGGAAGTCTTCCAGGCATGGAACCTTCACAAAGGCCCGCTTGCTGGCAGGAGATCAACGACCTGCTCAAAAAGACCAATGAAAACGATGAATGGGTGTCCGTAGCTAGTGTGGCCCTTCTCACTTTTCTTCCGGCGTTTCTCGCTTTTAGTCCGATTCCGATGCCAAGTATATCGAATCTCCTGGTTTTCGGTCCATTGGCTGCGCTTGTCATGGCTGGAATGACTCTCGGAATACCAGCCCACTCTACAGAGCCGTCGTATCGAGTGTTGAAGGCCAGAGATTTGGCTCCGTATGGAAAAATAGCGTCTCTCGGTATCACAGGGTCAGAAATTGGAAGATCACAGCATTGTCGGGCTAGTCGATGGAACGAGATTTATCAATGGTATACAGGCAATCCGAATCTTACCGCTATCAGACGTCGTGTTCTACGATACAAGGCACCATGTTTGGTAAAGGGACTATCTGTTGGACTGACGACTCTGTACTCGTACTCTTTCTGCTTAATTCAAATCATCTGCATGGTGATACTCTACGTTAAGACCTAAAATCTCATGGGATCGGAAATTTGGAAGTGTCCCGCTGAAGGCAACTACCCTTGGTTTTCTGAATTATCCTCTCGTTTGTGCTAGCAACACCCCTCTATACAATCAGCACGGCATTGCTAGGCTAAACTATATAAGATGATTCCAACTGGATCTTGCAACTCTCACTGGATAAAAGTCGACCGAATTCTGCAACTCTCATTGGTAATAAATCGTTCACTGTGACACCGCAGAAAATAGCTCTACCATGGAACAAGATATAGTCGTGAAAGATTAGTTATAATAAGGAGGATAGCGAATATTATGATAATTGATTGTACGGATCATATCATTATCCCCAGATTGGTGTATGGTAATTACATGTTTTTTTTTCTTCTCTCTTGGTTTTACAAGATTTCTATCTTGTCCTCCAATACACTTTCTGTGTCTCCGTCTATGTCGTCGTGCCATCTCCAGGCTGGGAGGAAAAGCCCAGGAGTTGCAAGACTATCGAAGATAGAGGGTTTCATGATTTTGGTGTTATCAAGGGTCCAGATGTACGACTGTGTTCAGGCGGTCATAGTCCTTAATCCCGACAAAGCCAAATGGCTGGGGTCGAAACGTTCAAAAACACAAAGACCAATACAGCAAAGATAAATAGGAGATTGGTCGGGAATGCAGAATGCTCCGAAAGACTGTCTGAAAAATCAAAAGCCCATTGAAAAGAATTGCCGAAGTCAAAGCAATATAAAAACGCGGAGGACTTCCGAGTGATGGCGAGTGATAGCGCAGCGAGGATGGTGGTGAGAACAATCTCCGGGCCCAGGTATATGTTCGAGGAGGAGAGAAGATGTGGCATGAAGAGGAAAGCAAATGAGTGGTGGGAATCAAGATGTCTTGATACTTTCTGGGGCGGCGCGGTCACATTGGATTCCAGACGCCTGGCTGGATTTGAATACTCGTCGGCGAGTACACTGGATGTTCACATCCTAGAAACCCAGCGGCGAATAATGGCAGCACACCATCTTCAGTCGCTTTGGCCGATTCCTTGCTCTACTCACGTGCGAGCGTCACCACTAGTAGTGGCATGCGATAGAGAAACGTCAATCCACCTCCACATATATTTACAGTTTACTGCTATTCAGAATATCTCACGGATCTCAGAAAGAGGTATATGACACACGACAGAGTGAAAAATGATGCTTATCACAAAGATTAGATGCCATGCCTATTGTTTCGAGCACGATGTGTAGAACTATGTGTGTAGAAACGCGGACTGTAATCTTTCACCCGCATTGAAGCTATTCACCGGCTGGCCACGACCCGCTGATGTCATGGTGTATGAAGGCACCTGTGGTGGGTGAATATATTGACGGATTCTAGGTTACAAAGAGGACCCGTGGTATCTCTACGATAGCCGGGTAATCCCCTACAATCTGTCCAGGTGGATGACTCGGTCGATATCCCTGCAACTGATGGAACGATAGTTATCTGTTCCTCTACTTGATCCCCCCTTCCGAGATTTGCAATCAGAACATACTTATCCTCCATTTTGCTACACCTTTATTCCTATCAACCATGACGCTCAAGGGCAAAGATCCGGAGTCCCCACAGGAGGAATTGGAACCGCTCTTTCCGGGAAGCATTCCCGACTACCAGGACCTGTTCCCTTCAATACCATGGGATCAACCTTTACCTCAATTGAGCGTCAAGTCGAGTCAGCGTGGCCACCAGTCTGTCCGCAATCATGCATCAAGTTCTCAGACCCAGAACCCACTACTTCCAGTTGGAATGCGAAACAATTCACTTGAAACGAGCATCCAGGCAAAAATCCTTAGCCACGACGACCGCCAAAATTCCAAAAATATGTATCAGAAAACTATGACACGGAATCAGTTTGATCATTTGGAGTTGGTTAGTAATTACACTAGCATGAGTACTCAGACTGATGGTAAATCTCTACGATTACAACCGGAAGGGATCTTTTCTCGGCCAATGGAAGCAACCATCAGGATGAATAACGCTCTCGCTCACGCGACGTCCCAGGGAAACCAACCTTCGGAACCGCGGTATACGGCTACCCCTTTACAACCATCAGCAATTGGAGTACATGTGCCTGTATATCCACCACCAGTTCAAGAGATGCCTCCCAACGTTTCGTCACCACATCGCTTAACCATGCAATTTCAGGGTTTAAACCTTGGTGGCTCATCGTCAGACTCCAAATCAAAGGACTCACCATCCGGCGCCCCATGCACGCTATATTACGATTCACCCGGATTACAGTATTCACCGTCCACAAAGCCTTCCACTCCAGGCAACGAACACGTACTACAGACTGTACCGTTCAGCGCCACGGCCGTGCCATTTTGTCCACTGGAACCTTTCACAGGTCTGCAGATCCGTCCTATGCGTCCATACCCAGTGGATCCATTTCTTCATCAGTTGGACGAAGTCGACAAGTCAATTCGTGAACTTCGAGAAAACGAAGAATTAAGATCGAAATTGGCAGACGATCGTATAAAAAGGGAACGTGCTACGCGTCAACTCTGGATCCAGGCAAATCAACCCGCACCTCAACCTCCCCGGAACCGGCAGAGCTACCTACAACAGGTTGACATGTCTTCCTTAAGATAGTAGCAGTATCTTGACCTCGGATATCACAGTTGGAATCAGAACTGTGCAAACAGACCATGTGAAAACACATTTAATGTGTCAGTTGTTGTTATTTGTTATGTAGTGTCGATCTTTTGCTGTTGTATGAGTGGTTATAAATGTTGATGGCGATGTATCTCGTTGATAGAGTTGGATATTGTAATTTGTTATTGGGTTGAGTTGTTTGTTCGTGGTCAGTACATGGAGTAATTGTGTTCGTTTTTTAACGTTGCATCTGTCTGTGTTCTTAGAGTAAATTAATTTGTTTTCTGACCGCTAAATTGGGTGTGGACTCTGCACTCATAGCTAACCATACACCCTGACTTCCGCTTCACTTTCCTCTGTACTTTCGGTGTTGATTTGGGTATCGAAACGACGGACCAGGGCTTGAGCTTTGAATACCCTTGAGCTCCAGGACTCATAGATCGTATGCAGCAAGTTCTCTTGATAAACGGCTGTGTCCAGCAGTTACATACTCGGAAAACCTTCCCTCTGAAAATTTAACGGAAACGCTGCAGTTGAACGAGTGCTACGCAATGATTATTTACACTTATCTTGATTCGTGAACAATCGCCGTCAGACTGTAATGAACCCTCCCCACATCACTCAATTCCCACGACTCGCGACAAATAGAGTTTGATTATATTAATGTAACATGTATTATTCTTTATTCAGATATTGTCCATTAGTAGATAGTGTCCATTAAGTATGCAGTAGATAACCTCCCCGTTTTCTTCATGAATCTAACGCCCAACAAAAGTGCCCGCAGCCGCATCTCTCTTCGTGCTTATTAACCGCTGTTGCAACTCCACCAGAAATCAAGCCATCCTGTACTTTCAATTCGGAACCACCTGTATCGTAGCTCCATTAGGAAACACCACCTCATTCCCCCCAGCCATTCGAGCACCCGTGTACTGCTGAACCCGAATCGCCTCATTAGGTTGCGGAAAATACTGTATCGCCATAGGTCCAACTAACTGAACCTGAAAGGGATGGTTGATCTGCTGTCCAAATACTGGCTGTTGATTGACAATGACAGTTCCTGGTTGAGCCCCGCATGCTGGGGCTGCTGCAATAAGCGGCGGAGCAGAAGGAGCGGCTAGAGTTGGAATCACCGGTGGTGAGGCGAGTGCTCCTGACATAACTGCGACGGGTGCGCCGGCGGGTGTGTTGATGACCACGTTGTTGTTGTTACATTGGCAGCTCGAGCGGCAGTGGTGTCTATGATGGTGATGCTGGTGGTGGTGGTGGTGGTGGTTGTTGCCGCAACCAGTCTGAACGAAACCAGTCTGACCACAACCGTGGCGACAGCAATTATCACCCCAGATGGTATGTTGGCGAGTGTGGTGAATACTGACCGCTCTATCAGCGGGGTTAAAACGGTGAACGAGGCAGTTTTGTGACGGTGGTAGGTTGGTGTTGACTTGGCCGGGTGGATAGCAGGTGCAGAAGACGTGGTCAGTGAATTGAACGTTGTGGAGGATTGTTTCGCCGATTATGTGGCCTTGTTCATTGGCGGAGGCGCTTTGTCCCATCGTTGTTTTTGTGATGTTCCTGGTTGGGGATAAGATGGAGGAGTGGAGGATGTCGAGAAAGATGGAGGAACAGCCCAAGAGACTTCGTCTACATGGGGTTGGGCGACATAGTTACTGCGACGTCGGGCAAAACGTCTACCAAATAGTCAAAATGATTGAGAATTTATGTTTTTTGTCACATTGATCCGGATAGACGTGATTTTGGTCAAATCCTTAGTCTTGATGTATCACTCGATCGCATCACCCGTGTTTCGGGGTGGCTCTGGTGGAGAATCGAGGCGACACTCCGGAGCCACCAATAACATGTCTCGAGCTTGTTACAATCCATATTGACTGGCAATCTTTTTGTTTATAGATTCTAAGAACATTTGCAACGTTTTATATAAAAAATAAAAGGAATACTGTACAGCTTGCTTGGAGGTGGATGTTTTATGTCTGTGCAGATAGGCGTATCCGACTCGTCTCCACGCCGCCGGCCTCGCTTAATAAACTTCGTCCCGAGAATGACCCAGTCGCTCAATCGGTTGTGCAAGCGGTGTTTGGAAGGGCTTTCGCGCTGACTCTCAGTTGCAAACAAGAACTTCAGCATTCCACTTCATCTTCGCCAAGTTCCCACAGCAAGCTCCAACTTCCAACTACCAACACCAACATCTTTTCTAGCGGCAGACGCGATATTTATACGAGTTCTTCCTTTATCGTCCATGTCCTATATGCCAATCATGCTCCGTACCCGTTGAATCCTCTCCCGAAGCCTCGAAAAGGAGGCGTGCACGTGTACACGATGGCTTAGCCTTAGGGCATTCCCCTAGCGAACGCCACATTCAATCTCGGGGCCCTCGCTAAGAATACGGGCGCAGAAAGGCGAAGACCCAGGCAAAAGGACGCGTATATGACCGTGGCCCTGCGCAATTGTGGCGTTTCAACGTGGGGCGACGCCGTTGAACTTGCGGCCCGGGATTGCGACTACGCAACGCTTGTTCCGAGAGGCGCCCGGGTGATTCGGCATCACAGAAATAGCAAATACGCGGCGAGAAGAAGTCCCGACGCTCTGTCGATTGACCCGCGAGTGTCAATCTTGTTTTTGGTTGTCTCCTTTACGAAAGATGTTTCTAATCTCGAGGCTTTGAGTGATTGAATGCGGTAAAGGGCTGGGGAGATTTGTGTCACGGCATTGCGAAACTCCGAGATCCCGCCTCATCGCGCCATATGACTCGGAGCTTATGGAAACCGTTCGATACGATGAATTTCGAAACGTCGAATTCATTCAGATCTGGCTCGACTATTGATTCGAACCTACCCGAATCACTGTGAACCTGTCATTGCAAAGCGCCTTCAAGCCACCGGACCAAACATCACTCAACTCCGGGATGCAAAATCATTGGAAGTCTATCGGTCAATCCCAAAGCCTCGAACGCTAGCGATTCGATACCAACGGAAACGAATACGGCGCCATTGGACATCCACAGAATGGGATATAATCTCAATAAACAAGCATTATAGAAATAACCAAAGTGGCTTGTCTTTCATCAGCCTCGATGAACTGCTCGGAGCCGGCCATCTACAAGCTTTGATATGAGTGGCCAACAAGCTTTCAGACGAACACTTGGAGAGACATTTTCTGCACTTGAAGCCGCCAAGCGCACAGATATCTTCATAAGCGAAAGTAACGTCAATACATCTGGAACCATGGCTCTCCTCTCTATATCTCCCTTTGATACGGGTCCAATTAAGCCTTAATTGAGGCATTGATGAGTCTACTCAAATCATAGACGGTCAACTCCGGGGCTTCGCCGCATATGCCACATTACTTTCCCGTATTATGTTCAATGATTGGTCCGAGCACATGAGCTTGGGGGTTTGACTAGCATTGGGGCCGAAATCGATGTGCATGATTTGCTGATTCACGATGCTAGCTGCAGTCCGTCAGCAGTTGTCCGTGGGCTTAACCTGGAGTATGATTTGATTTGATGGAGAAGAGCGGGAGAGCCAGCAGACGAGAGATTTCTATTGATATTCGAGGTCCGTTGAAGTGAGACATTGAAGCTCGCTCACTTGATACTCTACATAGAACGGTGGTTCTCGAAGCAACGATTTCCGAAAGTCTGGACTGGTCTAAGGAAATAGTAAGGTTCATGCAGAATCATGGAATATTCCTAGTCGCATCAAGGTATCTAATGCTGCTGCCTGTGCCGTAAACCACAAGTTTTGAATAAAATCAGTCGATAAAGACTTTGACTAATTGACCAATAGGGGCACGGATTACCCCGGAAATCTCAATGACGTTAAGTCGCTACGAACGCGCGACGGACCGGTGTCTGATATGGCATATCTATCTTAATAATTAAATTTTGCCCTTATGAAATCTTCTAGATACCCCTCAAGATGCAGACATTCAACACAGGCCTCATAGTTTGTTGACCCCCACATATCCTAGTGAGCACAGACTTCTTGCGCCTGCAATTCAGTTAGTTTCGACAGGGCTTGACGTCTTTGTCAAGCTTTCCATCAGGCCTCACCAGTACGTAGACCTGAAACGTCTTGTTTTTTCTTGATCGCCAAGTTTTCATTCCGTCAATGTGCGGCAACGGTCTTGGTCAAAACATCGGTCAAGAGTCTCGGCAAAAACAAACGATCTATCGGGCATCCGTCTGACGACACAGCACGGGTCGGCTTCTAGAGTTATGCCTCATTCTTGGAAAATTCCCCGACTTTTATCATCAAAAATTCTCCTCCCGTCGACGCAGTTTGTCTAGATTGATCACATGTGACTTCTTTGGATCTGCCGGGCAATCGGCATCGGGAACGCGCGCTTAGAAGTGCACTCGCGTCCAGCTTTTGCTGGATAAAGTTTTCAGACGCGAACAGGTACTTAGAGGTCCACTTAGAGTACCCTTTCCGGTCTCTCGGGATTGAATTGGAAGCGGTACCATTTCTATTCTTTACCTTTAAATGACGTTTCCGGATATTCAAAGCGTGTTTACTCAGTTCACTCAGCTCTTTCAGATGGTATCCACGACATCTTTCAAGCTATTCAAACAGGCTGAATAGAGCGATATACACTCCGATATCCGAGCGCGTCCTATCCGCCGCCCACTTCGGAGCTTGATGATTACTTTTCATCACGATGCTCCACCTGCCGTAACGTTGCCACTCTGCTCTCACGATGCTTATTTTGAGTTTTGTTCCTGGATTATTCACTCGCAAGCTCACAAACCAGGCGCTTAGACATCGGTGCAAAAATTGGATCCGTGGTGCATGATTGGTTGCCGCACCATTCTACCCACCTGCCCCCTGGTGCTTGCTTCCGGTGCCAAATTGGTGGATTTTCTCCCTGCACGATACGGCGAAACATGAACCAAAGCCGGGTCGAGTTTCACCAGGGGCAGTTGGAAAGGCTAGAATGAAATGGGAAAGTTCAAGCCACACCTTATTCGCTTAGCGTGATGAGAAGGCTGTCCCTAGGCTGGATGTCCCTAGGCTGGCTGTCCCGGGGAGCCCGCGACGTCCTTAATTCTACTTACCTTACAACGGTGATTTGTCTTCTTAGAGCAGATGACGAGATGAACATTGATTACAGGCACGAGAGTTTGAGGGATGTTTATGGAGATATATCCTGGGAATTGAAAGAGTTCTTACGCGTATTCCTTCCTTTCCTTCCCTACGCATGTAGCCATCTGAACCTGGAATTTTTTTGCATATATGCCTCGAAGAACGGGGGAACAAGCTATTCTAGAAGGATTTTGGTTCTGACAACTTCCCGTAAACAGATATCGCTGCCGGCCCCGAGTCCGCACATTCGCGGACATCGTGACATCGTGAAGCATGAAGCCAGTTCAACGGTGGACGCGGTGGAGAGGCCGTCGCCGATCGCTTATCTGGAGAAGAAGGCTGGGTGTAGAGTAGGCACGCCGTCCGTAGCCCCAGCCTGACAGGTGATTCGCGCGGAGTTGGTTGGTCGAGGAGCGGGGTGAGGATGAGCGCGCACGAGGGCGAGCTGCTGAGCTGTGATTGACTATGATGCACCATGACGTGAAGAGTCGTGGTTTACTCTAGGGAAACACCCACTAAAGAAGGAACGCTTGGCGCTTCCGAGACTTTCGGCTGGCTGGTTTAGAGTCTCGAGCTCCTACCGAGTCCCGGAGCTAGATGGAGCACACCAGATTCCACCTTTAGCCGTCCACACGACAAGGCACGACGATGGGATTTGTCTTTTACGAACCCACCTCACTCCGAAACACCGCTGCTGATTTGTCTTTCACCCCCGAAGCCCGCAGCTATGCATCTCGAGTTCAACAGAGCCAGAGCAGAGTATCAAAGCACCCCCTGCGCCACAAAGCCTTTTTTGTGGCTGTAACGGCCGAGGTCATCCTTCACAGCTCCCTACCATCAAATCCAGCATTGTTTTTAGGTCGGACGGTGGTCAGTGCACAATACATATTACGGTGTTACCGGACTTCTCCATTCTCCAGCTCCGTTTCTTACTCCCTCATTCCGGGAACATAGAGGAGCAGAGGAGAGCATGAGTGGAAGGGACTGTGTGTAACTTTGACTTTGGACGAGTACTTTTCTCCGAGATGGCGGAAACGCCCAGGCTAGCCTGAAGACTCTACGCTAACTGCGATGGAGACAGGGATCAGCCACATCTAGCTAGCCGGCTACTCTGTAGATGTTTCGAGTACAGCCTCTGTGCACGGTTGGGAGAGGTGACAGCCACGCTTGCCATGCATGACCGAAAAGCTTGGTTGTCAAATTTCGACGATTGGCAGGAGATCGAGCGGTGGCTTACGAGGGGTTGTAGGGGTTGTGGGACGATGGTGGTGATATGGAGAGGGGATGCTGGTGATTTGTCGTGAGGCCTTGTGGAGAGGGAATGGCGGAGTTGGATTGGTTAGGCAGAGATGGCCCCGACTTTTGCTACACGCCCAGTTTGTGTTGGATGATGTGCTCTGGCGAGAGACGGCTTTTGCCAAGTTGTTGGAGTTGGAGGATGGCGACAATTGGCGATATTGGACGATTCTTCGAATCACTTTGGATCAACAGATTTCCTCATCTTCAGTCAATCCACCTGTCAACGACAAACACAAATAGACACAGCGCCTGTATCGTATCCACTGCTCAGACGATGCCACCTGCGGATTAGCAAATCGACACTCGGATGTATGTCTGCATTTATCACATCTTGGTGCGAGCAGCTTTGCGTACCTGCATGCGCATCACCACTGTGCAGATGGAAGAAAAAGATCAGCCCCTCATCGCCCCTGCACATGCACCTGGCTCTGCAACCCATCTCCTGTCTTGCCCCCTCAGCACCTGGTTGCCACCACGGGCAGTCTGGGATCGAGCCACCAACTCTGATTTGAGGATAGCCGCGGATGCACACTACCCCTCATTGAGGTTCACCAGTTTCCACACCAGTCGCCATTCAGTTTGAACCAATCACATCCTACCTGCACTAATCCCCATTCAGCCTACCCCCCCTCGCTCTGCAGGCGAGCGACATCGAACTCGACGCTGTTCCTTCCCCGGATTAGCACCAAAATTCAAGGGCCGATCTGCTGTCTCTAGCCCGAACCCTGGGATTGTCCTGTTGCACCCTCGAAGGGTACGAACACCACCTGAGAGAGACACAGCTAAATAGAACCCTGCACTCCCCCCCCAGTACTACTTTCTCCCCTCACTATCAAGCTTGTATTATAAGAACCGCTCGACTCCCCCGACACATTCGCTTTTGTTCCTCACCACCCTCCGGTAAATACACACTCTCTCGACTGCCTTCGATAGGTACAGACACTCCTTGTCTACTCGCCAGCGGCACTGCACTTGCTTTTACAATAATTCTGTGAATTATTTGTTTGTTTTCGTTTTCGCGCAATCAAATTCGACTGTAAAATGTACGCTTTCTATTGAGGACATTCTTCTTCTACATGGCAAACAAATTCTAACATACTATACAGCCCAATCGTACCGGTTTACGCTCCTTAGAACGTCCGCTCGAGATCAACAAAATTCACCATGCAGTTCACTCTTTCCACCATCGCCGCTGTTGCAGCGCTCATCACCTCGGTCTCGGCCCACGCCCGTATGTCTGACCCTCCTCAGTGGAAGGTCTTGGTCCCCGACTCCATGTCTCCCGAGGCTCCCGATGGATCCACCTTCCCTTGCCAGGGAGGTGTTGCCGAGTCCACCGCTTCTCGCACCTACCAGGCCGGAGGATCCGGAACTCTCCAGCTTCACGGAACTGCCGTCCACGGAGGAGGATCTGGACAGATGGTCATCACCTACGACTTTCCTCCCACCAAGGACTCTGTCTGGCGTGTGATGCAGTCTTGGGAGGGAAACCACCCTATCCAGTGCTTGGAGGGTAACCTCCAGGACTGTTTCCCTGGAACTGCCGTCTCTGCCGACCACCCTCTCCCTCCTCTCCAGTTCGCCATCCCCTCCGGACTTCCTTCCGGAAAGGCCGTCGTTGCCTGGACCTGGTTCAACCGTCTCGGAAACCGTGAGATGTACATGAAGTGTTCTACCGTCCAGATCAACGGAGTCGACTATGGGACCAGCGCCCTTTCCCAGGCACCTGGAATGTTGGCTCTCCCGACCATGTTCCGTTCCTCCTCTGGAAACGGATGTGAAGTTCCTTCCTCCGTCGACGCCATCGCCTTCAAGAACCCCGGAAAGAACGTCATTGTCAGCTTAGCCCAATCTCTCCTTAGCAAGGGAGTTGCACCTATCCCCGTTGCCTGTGACCCCTCCTTACCCGGAACCGCCGGAAACGGACTCGCCAGCTTACCCTCCACCGGAGCTGTCCCCGTTCTTTCCCCCATCGCTTCCGTTCCCTCCAAGATCGGAAACCTTGGATCCGGAACCGAGTCCGCACCCAAGGACACTGTTGAGGTCCCCGCCGCTCCTTCCGCCCAGGCTCCTGTCGTCTCTTCTCCCGCTCCCGCAGCTGCCGCCCCTGAAGCCGCTGCTCCTGTCGCTTCCGTCCAGGCTCCTGCCGCCGCCGCTCCCGTTGCCGCCTCTCCCGCCCCCGCCTCCTCCGTTCCTACCAACGCCAAGGTCTCTGGATCTGCTACCACCGCCGATGGACAGCCCTGCTCCACCGAGGGACAGATCTGGTGCAATGACAACGACACCTGGTCCATGTGTGGTTCTGGTATCCGCCAGTGGATGGGTCCCGTCACTCTTGGAATGAAGTGTGTTAATGGAGAGTTCGTTGGTGCTAACTCTAAGGTTAAGCGTGGAATGCGCTTTTCTGCTGAGCACATGCGCCGTCACGCTCACTTCTAAGCTTCGAGCGACGTGAAGCGATGCGAAGCGATGCGAAGAGAAGCGAGGAATAGAGAAGCGAAGTGACAAGGAAAGAGAGTCGTAGATGAAAGTGTTTTTAGAGCGATTTCATTGTACATACTACCGGTGTTTTTGTGTATCTTTTTTGTTGGGATCAGCACATCATTTGATTGTGATTTTATTTGTTTGTTTTTTGGTGTTTTTGGTATAAAGCGTAGGGTGGTCAACTTACACTTACTCCCACTGTTTCTGCAGGCTTGGAATGGAATCGTGGTTTCTCAAATATTCCCGCCCCAATTTTTGTGTGAATTTTTAAAGATAGTTTGATAGAACGGGAATTTTGATTTGGAACAAAATGAATTGAAAAATAGATACCCTGTATAAATTGTCTACCTAGAAGAAGATGGATACCCGCGCGCGCGAAAAGTGACTTCCAAACAACTTCCTTACATAAAAAGGTATATTACAGAAGCAAACACAATATCCCACCGAAACAACAGAAACAACAAAATATCTCTACGCGAAGCGACAACCATCTCCAACTCGGTAGCCAGAGTAACTGCTTATTACGGCTAGCACACGAAGCAACTCAGCAACCCCATATGTACGAAACGTGTCGAGTTTCAGCAGGCTGATTTAAGCTGGGCATGGGTCATACAAACTAAATGCACCGGCAATTATGTGATGGAACTGAATTATTCGCCGTATTTCAGTACCAAGCTTACCAACGTTACCTAGGATCCGGGTGGCGTGGCATGCAAAGCTTGTCAGGAGCCGTAAATGCAGGAACAGGAATCAGGAACCAAAAAGCAGGTACGATGTACGATGTGGTATGCTGTCATGGTCGTTTTGAAAAAAGGGGCCTTGGAAAAGATAGGTACATAGATACGGCGGCTTTGACCTCTACCCCTCCTCTCCTATGGCTCCTCGCTACTCGCCCCCTCCAAAGTCGGGAGAGGAGGTCTGTGTAACCGGTAATTCATCCAATCCAATTGTTTTTCTCAACCCCGCGCCGCCGCCGTGGTTCGGTATAACGTAAATATTGTTCGACGAAACGCTCGCCGATGGGTTTCCGAGAACATGAATGACGAACGTGGCGGCGTGTACCTGGTGAAGTTTCTGTTAAGGAAAGACATCAGACATCAGACATCAGACATCATGCCCACATGCACACATGCACTTATGGTTGGTTGGGTTTGAAGATAACCGGCTTCACCGAGAAAAGTTGACATAACATAGGAGAACTAAAAAGATGCGAGTAACGGTGAACGAAACCATGGAACTTCTCCGCTACCGAGCGTCCGTGCGTAGCTGCGGGCTGCCCTGCCCCACCAGTCGCCGAAGATGAAGACGTACGTCGTCATTCGGTGGAAGTTAGGAGGTGAACCCTATGCGATGCCCTTGCCAGAGTGGACCCTAGATACCCGCTGATTCGCTGACCGCCGGGACCACCTGGAGTGGAGGCGAAGCCTCGAAGCCGCGGTATCGCTGGGTATTTACAGGCCACTAGGTATTTACGAATCCTGGATCCACTACGGGGTATACGGTCTCGTTGGTACCGGATTCTTCGGATGGCGGAAGCTTCGGAAAGACTAAATGCCTAAGCATCGAGAATAAGAATATGTAGCTAAGCTCCCGAAGCTCGCGAAGCGAGACTTTAGAGCACGAGCGACTCTAGAGGCCTTCGCCACAGACGACGACTGGAGCCACGCTTCAGCAAGGTCTACGAGTTATGGGAAGCGAGCGCAAAGGGGGGTAAAGCAACAGGTCGCCGAATTACACGCTGGATTAGTTATCACGAGTTTCTTTAACCACCGACCTCCGACTGTGGTCCATACACTTATTCCAGCGACGTCATACCGCACCCCGGGACCAGTGACGGAGAATATGGGAGGAGCTACCGGTGCTGAGGGCACAGTTCAACGGCGGCCTACCAATAGACTAATATCTCTACTCGACTTGTCGGAGTAATTAGATATTTGAGACAGATCTACAGGAACAAAGCTTGCCTGGCCCTGCGCAGTATCCCCGGCAACCATGGATCACAAGCATGCACCCTGATGATCGCTACTGGAAACAGAAGAAATAAGCTCTGGCCTCGTCAGTGGCGGTAAAAGGATCACGGAGTTGGCGATTTTTGTTTTATCTGCGACTGCAGGAGCTACAGGGAGTCAGAATGATTCGGATTACTTTATGTGCAAAGGTATTTAAGGGAAGAGGTGCCACAAAGGCGGCGTCAGCAAGTTTGCCACTCGAGACTCGTCACTCAAGGATGTCAGTACTGCAACGCCTTGACTGGTCTTGCGCAGTGCTCCCCGAGCCTTGAGCTTGTGTTCGAAAACATTCGTAAGTTCTCTGTTCTAGGATAAAGTGGCGAGGGATTTGAGATGATGGATTCCTCGTAAAATTCTGAATCGTGGCGAAGATTCGAAGCTTCTATACAAGGGGTAAATAGATGTTCGTAAGTATTGATAATCACGGGTAAATATAAATGTGGAGAAGAACAGATAGGGTTATTGATCTTGAAGTACCCCGCAGTACCTGTCAGTTGGAGAATCGATTGCGGGTTACAGATTTGGGTATCTATAGTTTGGGGAGGATTGGATGATCTTAGGTAAAGGGAATTTTAAAAGGAAGTATTATCACTAATGTTGCTAGTAGGGCGTCATCGCTGCGAAAGATCATCATATGCGTGATAATCGTTGTCAGAATTGATGATTTCCCCGGTGGAGGACGATCTTCAATCACTCATGATGGTCGAGTGTTTTCGTATATGAAAACCTTCAGACAAGTAATGACGTAGTGGACTTTAATTGCCTGTAGGACCCAAGAGGTATATAGAAATTGCAGAAGGTGCACATATTGAATTCCTTACATGTCGAATTGATATCTCCTGTTAGACCAACTGCTCTCGATTTTGCGTTGTTGGCACTTGGAAAAAAACCGCAGCCCCCTCGCTTGTTCTGCTGGCTATCTGTCATCTTTTATCGATACCTAACTATCTCCAACTTGTAGATGAACCGAAGAAGCCATCCCTTACATCCTCCTCCGCATTTCTAAAGTAGGATTTATCTAGAATACGACTCCTTCCATCAACTTATAAGCCGCCACAAACCTCATCCCGGACTCCAAGAGACAAACTTTACCCCGGCTTCGTTATTCCCTCAATCATTCTGTCATAGAAAATCCCTCTTAGTTTGCTGAAGTCCCGAAGTGGCATCGGATTCATCTAGAAGATGACCCCTTCCATTGGGATTTCATCCGCGAGCACCTCCTCTCGGCGACAACAGTCTCGGCTTCGAGCAATCATTAACCTCTCAGTTTGCCGCAGGCTTGAAGACCTGAAGACTCGAAGTTAGCAAACCTTTCCCCCTGTAACAAGCCAAAAATGCACCCGCTATTTTCATTCAAGTAAGCATCAAAGATCTACGCTAACGTAAGTATCTGATAGGCTTAAAAACGTCAACCGTAACAAGTGTATTATGTAAACGCCTCTACGCGGGCGCCACATTACGATGCGTTCTAAAGATTCTGATGCTGCATCCCTATCTATGGACACACTGTACTGCGGGCCTCACGACCCTATGCCTCGGTTTGTACTCGGTATTTACAAACAGCACCTGGCTGAGGCCAGAAAAGTAGAATTAGAATACCCCCGATCTGGGGTCAAAAAAAATAATATGACAAAATCAAAAAAAAAAAATGGCTGAGGCTGGCTCCGCGTAAGAGCGGGGTACCTGCTTCTGTACTTGCTTTGTCTACTTTTCAGCTCCAAAAGTTGTGCACTTTATATCTCACTTCCTGAGGCGTGTGCGTGTAAGCATGTTTTGATAGCCATGGAGGAGGGCATCTTAGTATTTGTACAATGTGGAACCGAAAAGTTTTGAATGCCATCAATTCCACAGGCGCCACTCCAGGCTTGCTATGGCGAGTGTAGGACAGCGTTTAGACCGCATTGTTTCGTAAGCTTCTAGATTGTGTTCCGCGAGATCTGTAGTGCTCTCTAAGAAACAGTTCTCAGGTTCATAAGATGTACTTTTTATTCGGTACTCATGAAACATACTGGATGGAGTTTCAGGTATGTTCGAACCGAAGAAGGTAGGAACCCGTACATTTTTCCACCACAAAGACTCCTTATCAGCCGAACTATATACCTTACCGAGTTCTAATAAGCAATATGCATAAGGCTATGCGTACATGCCGCCAGCCGAATAGTTAGCCACTAATTCCTTATCGCGGCTGCGTCGAGCCGCGTTGATCAGCCACACATGGCGGTCGACGGACTCGACACGTTCTAGATCTCGGAAGCCTCGTCGCATCTGGATGAAACTTGTATTCAGAATAGCGTTTAGAATATGATGGATGACGAGATAGAGACGAAGATATGAACAGCATGACTAACATCGGCACAGTAAGCGCGTATTAGTTTATGAATCATCGCGCATGACTCGTTATTGTATCTTCCAGATCCACCCGCGTCCTGAACTTTAGATCGGATACGGCACAACACCAAGTACTAGATAGCATAATCACCGAGAAATTTGCCGCAGAACTGTAAAAATTCTTCAAGCATCGGCATAATCTCCGACCTTCAACCGTGCCTGCCAAGAATCAACGGCCCTGCTGATCTTTCATGACCTCCGCCATGTGAGCACGTGTGCTCCTGTCCTTCGGTCCCTGAAATGACGTTCTGTCAATCTTATGACGGCTCGCCGCGTTCTTCTTCGAAGGATATCTCCGAACATCGTGGGTCGAAGCCGTTCTCGATTGGTTGAAGAAACAAAAGAAACTAAGAAGCTACTACTACAGTGCGCTAATTTCGGTTCAGTGATCGACAACGCTATGATTCGGCTTTTCGTCTTGGCTTTGGAACGGTGATTTCGGCCCCTTTGGACTCAGTAGGGTTAGGGCATAAGTACTTCGCGGCTCATCATCTGTGGCTTCGGTTCGCCAGCATGCAGAGCAGCAGCGTACTATTTAACGGTGCGCCGCGAGGGGTGAACTGTCACAGAAGCCGTCGGAGGTGCTGGAGGAGCTAGTCGTGATTTTGTAGAAGCTCTAGAGTATAAAGTGCGGTTGGGCAAGAGCATGCATAGTAGAAGCTGAACGGGATGACGTCGAGGACTCGAGGGGGCTGTCAAAGTATAGAAGTTATAGGAGGTTACGATGAAGCCATGAGCAGTGTCGTAGAAGCGCTAGAATGAGGTATCGAGGAGATCGGCACAGAAAATGACTGAGATTAAGTACAAATGATCTGGCAGAGTTGCCAACATCCGATGATGGTGAGCGTTCGATGATTGTACCAGTTTGATAATGAAGGGAACTTCGAGTCGATAGAGCCGATAATGGTAGGAGATCGTTAGCGGGTAGAGATCAAAGGTGTTGATAGATGGATTGGATTGCGAGCTCGGTGTTAATAGAGGGCTCGTGGAGCTGGCTGGAGCTCAAAGGTAGATGATAACTCGATGATGTCGCGTGTCCGATAGAAGACTGATCAAGACGCAACAACAAATCGTATCGCACTGTAGAAACAAAAACTTCAGGTTCGCAAGGCATCGCCAGGGAATGCTACACGCCGTGTCATAGTCGGGAATTGAGTGGCTGCATAAAAGGTAGCAGTTGTGTGCAATATGTTGATCTGGGGCGCGTGCGTTGCCGTGTAGGCCTGTCTTCAGTGTCGAATTAGGTGTTGGTAACAAAGGTCTCGACGAAAAAGTGATAATCCATGACCAAACGGGCTTCCACCGGCGCAGGTGGGGGCGAGAACAATAGCATAGAGTAGGGCGCCTGAGCAGTGAACACTCCAGTGAGCTTAGAAGTGTTTGGTTTGGAGCTTGAACAGGCATATGTGGGCAATTCGACAGCAATTTCAGTCAAAGTTAAACACCGGGATCAATCACGAGAAGTCGCATCGGCTGAAAAAAAGTTCAACGCATTCAATTCATACTTTCAAAAACAACAAGCAAATAATCCCCACCAAAAATATAATCCCATCGATCAGACGAATAGATCCAGATAATCAAGCACCCGGAACAAATCCCTTTTTCAAAATAATCTTTGTCCACTTCCACATAGTCACCGCGACCTGAGCCTTTTTGGATCTGGGATTTTGGGGGCGAGACTATTGATTATCGTTAGTCAAAACATTACTCAAACTGTATAAGAAGTTAGCGGTATCATACGTTGTCTCCACCACGACCGGGTCTCTGCTGGTCTTCAAATCGAACTTGGCGACCTAGATGGTGAGTTAGTAAGGTCGTACACGGAAAAAAGAAGTCAAGGAAGATATACCGGTACTGAAACAAGGCATGCTGGTGGAATCCCTATTTTTGGTCTGGTATTGGGTTAGCCTGGATGTTCGATTGTGCTCCGCTATGACATCTTGGTAGGAAGGTGGTGGGTAATTGGGAGGGGAATCTATTCACCATCATTAGTATTATCTCGAACAACATTAAACGGATAAAACGTACCTTCGTTGTGGTCGGCCATGACTGGCGACGTCTGGTGTTGCGGTGTAAGGTTGTACACCACAGACCGATCGAAATTCGGTGTAATAAAAGCTGGTGTTCAAGTGGAACGGCGGAATGGAAAGCTACATACCATTGTGAATTCGGTAGACCTTCCTTGCTACTAAAGTCCGAAACTGTTTGTTTTTTGAAACGTCAATTCCAATGTTTCGTATTACCACCAGAGAAGCTGCACAGTGACTCGGGCCAAAGAGTGATGAATCGTGTTTACTGATTACTGCGGACAGGAAATGAAACGGGAGACAGCGCGATAGAATGAAGAGCTGATTGAGCAACGGGAGACATAGAAATTACTGAAGAATATATCTAAAAAGATCCAAGATGGTGGTACGCATAAGGAGAATAGGGTATGACCAGTTCAGCGAGGGGAACGGGCACCCACGCGGGTAACCAGATTCCAAGGACTCGAGGTACGAAGAAGTTTAAGTAAGAGAGTGTGTAAGATTATATCGTGACATCAATCAGGAAGAGCTCCAATGAGAGTGAACGAAAGCTAGCCTCAGTTAGTTATTGGTTGACATATCGAGTGTTCCTCGATACCACGTAAGGAATGCTTGTGCCCGAAAACGCACCCCACGACTCGGTATACCGGGACCCTGTGCAAAGTCAGCATACTTGGTACCGAAGCAAGTCATCATTTTACACATAGATACATTCCGAACCGCACTCCAGCCCCATTCATAGCTCACAGGAATGCAATCCTGATTCCGTATCGCATGCTATCTGCCGAGGACGATACATAGAAGAAATGCAGGTAGGCTGCTTGGCGGGTTTACTGCCGCCGGCCGCAAGTGATTTGCGAGACTAATACAAGAATTATCCCGGATCCCGCGTAGGGAGCTTCAGCTACGTCACCGACGTTTATGGAGATTACGTAAATCTAGCCCTGTCCACGTCCGATATTCAGCTAGACGCCTTATATAATGTGCGTCGAACTGTTCAGATTCCGGATTAACAAATATCCAATGATATGGAACGCCAAATTTGTCACAGGAGTTCAATATCCTTCGATGAACTCGGGTTAATTGAGCCTCGGAAGTCGTAACCATCGATGATTGAAGTGATACCCGTGATAGGCACCAGTCAAATTGCTCCCTACCGGCAGCAAGGGAGCACTTCCAAAACATACTCCATTCAACCACCCCGAATTTGTGCGTCTTGCACAGTGCGCTACACGTCGCATCACTCGTGATACAAATCACTTTGGATAGCTTCGCTAAATTCTCAAAAGCCCCGACCGCCGTTTCAATAACCCCAACTCCCAACGACCCGCTGAACGATGCTTCCGAAACTCGACCAGGTTGCGGAATCCTCCCGAACCTATCATGTCCGCTTCCTCTCGACTATCATCGTCCTCGGTTATGATGACAAGGCTCAGGGTGATCGATTTGAATTGAGAGGCGAGGTTGAATATCTCCGCGCCACGTTTAAGTACTGCTCTGACGGAGAACACTTAATGAAACATTCCTCCAAACATACATTCATCCTCCATATGTTGCCCATGGAAGAACCGCCAATCCGTCCGCATCGACCCCCTCGACAACCTCTGCTAACCATAATAAACTGACGGAACTCGTCTGCGGAATTCGGGGCCTCCTAACAGCCGAAGAAAGGAGCAGCAATTTAGGAATGACTTGTGCGGATACTGCGGCTGTTCATTGCTGGGTCCTGTAAACTGTAACGTGCAAAATGCTCGCAACAGCAGTTATAGGTCACACACTTCTCTTTAGCAACAGTGCGATGATTGCGTCCAGGTTATTAGCAACGGGAATCTCCCCTTCTTAAATTAAGCAGCAGATACAACTGAAAATGGCGGCCGAAACAGTTTTTCAATCGCGAATGGCGCAACATTTAGCATCAAATGCGTCAAGGTCGTAAAAAAAAAGGACAAAGTATAGAATTTTAAGTTGTTGCGGGATCCAGTAAGCATTTTCATGCTGACAGTTGGCAACAGACACACTGATTATTGATTGCAATGGCCCACAAGTTAGCGAGCAACACCCCTTGATTACTGATTATGTTGCGAGCATTTTGCATTCTGCAGTATGTTACCCAGGCTATTAACTAACCAAGCCTATTTAATGCGCGCCTCTTATAGAACTGCATAAATAATGCATTAAGTTTACTTTATACTGTGCAGGTTAAAAAGCTATGGGGAGTTAACACCCAATTAGGATGCTGAAAGTCTCCTGATTGGTTACAGATTGGCATTAAGTTTACTTAAGGCTATGAGGGGGTAAAATATGCAGAACAAGGCTTGCCTAAGGTGAAGGGATCGGCGTTAAGTTGTTTCAGTAGGCCTCTCAAATTCTGGGCAGCAGAGCAGTGAGGATGGCTATAGGTCAGGTGTAGAGGAGCATGTCAGGGGGAAAGCAATCAGAACACTCAATGTGGACCTGATTTATGGGACAATTACATACTAGATTCAGATATCTGGATGACTCAATGGGGTATATAAGGAGTGGAAGGGTTGCTTCAGGTCTGCACAGTGGAATACAAACCATACCTGAATGGTTGCAGCCAGTACATGGAACAGGAGCATGCAGTAGCAGCATCAGTAATTGAAAACAAGTACATAGGACTACTTCACCTGTGGATTGTATCATCAGGTGTGCTGATGTCTATGGATTGAGAAAATGATACTTTTTGATCTTTTTTCAGTACAGGTATTCTGGGAATTGTTTTCCACACCATGATGGTCCTTGATGTATTCCTAGTAGACTTTCAGTTGGACTTCCTGGTATCATTCCCAGTGATATTCCTGCAGCCATTCCTAGTGACATTCCTGGTTACATTCCTGCTAGCATTCTTGGTAATATTCCTGGTAACATGGTGATATTCTCAGTGACAATGCCAGTGATGTTCCTGGTGATTGGTGACATTCCTGGTGACATTCCAGGTAATGGTGTTACTGGGGAACTGAATCTGGGAGCTTTGATATCTCCATTAGTATAATGTATAGTATACAAATTCATGACTAACTATTAACATGTATAATTCACATGGTTCCCCATGTTACCAGGAATGTGACCAACATCACCAGACTAATTACCCATGACTCATCTTATAACACTCCAACTTCAAGTTTCATGTCCAATATATAGCTTTGAATACCAAACATGTCTTAAACTCATTAGATGATTCTCAGAAATAGATATTAGACAACTTAAAGGCTGTTCTGGGGGTATGTCTTGTAGTGTCATTCTTGGTGACATTCCTCATAATGTTCCTAATGTAACCCTGGGCACAGTTTCTGCTATATGGAGGGGATTTCAATCATTCAGTTTACATAATCCAAAGATGTAGCTAGGAAGTTGAACTAATTGATCACAGGCTGAATAAACTTAAGGGGTATCTTCAGAGCTTTTGGTGTAATCATTTGGTAATGCTCAAGGAGTATAATCTTGTAGATGGTTCTTGAGGAGGATTTCATTGCTCATCAATCTTCGAGACAGTGGGAGACATAGACCTCTTAATAGACTTTGATTGCCCTTCTTTGTCTAACCTTCTCTTTGGTTGCAACTTACTGAAAGTGAGTTTTAGGAGATAAGATGTGAGTCATTCCCAACAATAATCTTGGACAGATTACATCATAGCAAGCTTGTGATTAAATTAATCACTCACTTGCATGCTGACCACCATCATTGAATTAATCTTGGAAATACCTCATCCTGATACCACACCTTCCAATAAGGTAAAGGGATTAGCAGTCATGTATGAAAACCTGTTTTTGCCTGACCACATAATGCAATAACTGGTTTTGAGGATGACAGTGAGTCATTTCTCATAACAGCTACATCATCATAGATTCCTAATGACATCTTGATTGCTCTGCTTGCAGGATATTGCCTTGTGGTGCCACTCATGCCCTACTGCATTGCGCAATTCTAGCACATTCCTTGTCATGTCATAAGTGCCTCACCAGTGCTCACATGTTCGCAGCCACACCCTGGTGTGAGCACAACACTGCCAGTTCCCTATGGAGTGGTCTTAGCTGAAGGTCATGGCATATTGGGTTCCTTTGAACAGGTTGCTTGAGTGGGGTTCCTTGCTATTGTACAATGCCTCATGCAATGCAGTCTTGACCTTTATACACAGCACCACTCCTGTTTGCTGACTAGACTCTGCTGTTTAATCAACTAACTCCCAACTAGGTATGCTGGATGATAATCTTGCAATGCCTTGTACATGACATGGAGTTCCCCTCTGGTGCAAGCCCTTCTGGTATACATTGGTTACTGGGCACCTCCTTACATATAAGTAGGTGCTATTTCACCATGGTCATGTCTTCTCCATTATCATCACAACAGTCTTCTCTCAGGTGGAAAGTCCATTCCCTTCTCCTGCCTGGTCTTCCATTACTGACATTCAATAGGTGTGATGTCTTGGGCTGGGACCTTTATGAGGTCTCATTCAGTGAGTCATGAGTCATGTGACTTCGCTTGTTGCAGCTTCTGGGGGTTCTGGCCCAAATTGCTGATCCTAATAATCATTCTCCTGTTGAGTTTGCCATGTTCTCTCTCAAGTTATACATGTTACCAAATTTATTATCACATATTTTAGGGTGTGACACCTAATGATATTCATGGTGACATTCCTGGTGACATTTCTGATGACATTTCTGGTAACATTCACAGTGCTGGTAGTACTTAGGAAATGAATTCTGCCACTGTTATATTCTAGGTACATTCCTATTAATGAGCAGTATATCATGATGAATGATCAACCATTCCAGTATTGCATTTAAAAGTCACATGTTTGCTTCCACCACTAGGTATGTCACTAGAATCTTTGAAGTAATGATTCATGATTTACACTATAGCACTGAATATGCAGCTTTCATGTCACAGGTGTGGTTTTCAGCAGCAACTACATACCAAAACAGATGGCTATACATTGAACTTTGATAACCAGAACATTGATACATCACATAGCATCATTATTGTTTGTGATGGTAATATTGAAAATTCCAAGATAAAATCCATACCATCAGGGATTCTGCTAGTAGGCCCATCATTACCAATCCTCACCACCTGTTCAAAACAAAAAAATTAAAACAAAAAAATATTGTATCTATTCAAGTAAAAATAAAACAACATTGTATGACTACTCTGGTAAATCATCATTCTCAGTCATCTCATTCCCAGCTTCACCTATCATGAAGCTCTTCTGCAGTAAAAAATCATTAGTCAGCCTGGTGATAACCCTATAGACATTGGGCATGTCACATGAGAGATGTGGAACACTACTATAACTATAGTATCTTTCAAAATTAGTAAGGCCTAGCATGGTGGCAAAGCAATCCTATGGATCACCTATTGTAAATGGGAAAGAATGCCAAATTGTGAACATTATATGTCCATATTTTGTCAGCTGTATAAACATCTTTGTATTTATACTGGATCTTTAAATATTGATTGCTATATATATTACCCCACATGACCAATAACTCTAAGTCTTTCTTCATTGATGGAGCCCTTTCAAAAAGCTCTTTTACTGCATCTTGAAGGCCATTTTCTAATAACAAGAAACTGCCCTATGTATAGAATGTCATGTCAAGGATTGCCAAGTTAGCATAGATAATGGACCTAATGGTAACAAATTCTAATGGGATATTTGGCTCCATGACAATGGTCAGCACTGTAGATCTGGAGTACCTAGATGCTTTGGACTACACTATTGTCCAAACATTGGCATCTTGGGCTTACTGTCCAATGACAGTGTTCTTGGCAGAGTTGGCATAGAACTATACTGTGGTAAACATTGTCAATATAGGAGGTGCAATATTCAAGGCTACAACTGTCATTGGGCAGGATGTACCAGCATTCACAGTATTGGAAGCTATATAGAGAGCCATCAATAATGTTCTAGTGACTACAAGAGTATGATCTGGTAATGTAGGAGCACTGGTATCAGAGTGTAGTTTGGTAGCACCTAGTGTAGGAGTTGCAGGTAGTGTTATGCTACCAGATACTGAATTGATTATCCTTGGCACTAGTGTAGACAAATAGTCAGAGGTAGGAATAGAGGTATACTGGGCCATTGGGGTAGCTAAGCTCAGGACTGATAATCTAGTCCTCTTATATAGATATAATCATATAGGAGGGGGAGTAGCATACTTGTTTAAGTTGGGGACAACCATGTTCTTTACTTTTACAATGTTACTGTTGTTACTTCTTGATAGTGGTTTGAGTAGTTGTTAGAGGACATTGGCAGAGGAAGCCATGATATATATATATCATTTCATCATCCTTACATAGGGTGTACAAGGAATATTATGAAAAGGCAAGATTGGACTGGCTGAAAAACCTGATGGTCCAGGCTATAGCTAATTTCTAATAATAGAAGAAAGCAAGGCTGTAATGGCTCACAATAATACCACTTTTGAACAATTAGGTATGTATTATTATACTAGTAGCAGGGGTACAGTAACAAGTTAATGACAAAGTTTGTGATCTCTTATTTTGTTTACAATAATATTATACTGGAGGTAGACATATTACTTATATACAATTGCACATTTACAAAGCAATTTCCAGGGGGGGTAGATATTTGTACATAGTGGCAAAGATATATCACAAGGATAGGGGACACTGTGATAAATCCAGGATGGCAAAGGCATAGGGTAGAATTATGTATATAATACTAGTATCCTAAAGGCAGTTTTGCTACTTTGGAATGATTTTAAATTTGTAAGGCAAGGTACACTAGGTTATACTATGTTCACAATGAACAAATTACAAATGTGAAACAATCACCCATCTGTTATTCCAGATCTTGTAAAGAAAATTCACCATGTCTAAAATGTATCTACTAGTGGCTGGAGGCAAAATAGAAGATCCTGCATGATGTAGTATTCAGGGAGGCACAGGATACAAGGTGTAACTGTCATACCCCACCTTTAAGACACATTTTAAGAATGGGGATTCTTACTAAGTAATGACTCAAGCCATAAAGCAAGAGCCATTACTAACCACCCTTCATCCACTTCCCGCAGGAAGAAGGATAATGGGGGGCCAGGAAAAAAGTCAGTTCATCATAAAGGGTTGGAAACCCGGGGTAGCCTCAGGAGGGACAGTTTCCGATCAACGGCTGAGGTTTCTAATGCCCAGCCGTATCCTGGGGAACATACCGCTGATGTTGACAAAAACCTGGAATACTTATAGCCTGGGCCACTGTGGTCGTTACGGGCCACAAGTCCACAGAGGAACTACCCTTCGCCATATGCGTTTCGCCGTATTCGAACGTTGTGCCATGTCATACAGGACCACCCCAACAGGCAGGCATAGAAAGGGCTGCGACAAAGAAAGGCAGAAGGATAAGGACAAGAGAAATGTAAAAGGAGGGGTTTGCAGTATGTGACCGAGTCTGCCATAATCAACTGTAGATGAAGGCTGGAGGAAGTCAAGGTCGATAATGAGGATGAGGAAGTGATGGATATGGAGAACAGTGTTAGGTATTTAAGAATGAATTGAATGTACCCTACGACTGAGTGCCAAGTCCAAATCAAGAATCATATGTTACCGAGGAAGCTCAGCAGAGATAATCGGAAAACCGAAGGAACAATACCGAACATCATTAAGATAAGACATGCAATAATGTAGTCTAGTCGGCCAAAGGAGATAGGGATTGTCATAGGCAGTAAAGACCAATACGTGGCACAGCGGCCCTGAGGCAGCCGACAATACAGGAAACCTTATCTTGCAGACAACCTTCGGTTAGCCCAATATGACGAGAATAAGCACAGATAGACAAACGGATATGGAAGTTGGATCCTATTGGAAGCCACAGGAGGCTCAGATGACATCTACAGTGGTGAAGTGTTGGCAAGGCATACAGACGGCACAGGAAGCCACAGCCCCAGAAAAGGACGGATCAGGAAATCTGGCAACTAAGGACAAACACTTCACCTGAGCTGACGATGCATGCATGAGATGAGATATGTGCTCAAATGCCCTATGGAGGTCATATTATTAGGCATAATATATTGACAAACGACAGGTTTAGCAACAGCGCATGCACGATACGGCCGAGAGGATCACCAAGAGTCATCCGATTGGTTTGGGAATGATTTGGAGCGTTTGCATGGAAAAATTCGAACTACGGAATTTGTATGCGAAAAATATCATGTTTGCATGCTCTCTACCAACATCAACCAGTACTTGGCGTTCCGACCACCGCAACGTACCCGGTGGGTACATGAGTCGGGAGCTCAAGTCAGAAAACATAAAATATCGAAAAGCCCCCACTCGAAGAAGCGATCATCCAGCAAAAGACCCACAATCGTCCCATCAATTACAAGCAAGTGCTAGAAAGATATTAGTACCTCATACTCGACTATTTACACAATACTCAAAAGACCTACACAACAATACCATCAAGACCCTCCTCGAACAATAAGACCCTTGCAGATTGCTGTTCACACTTGAACACAATTTCCACCGACAATCTCAAAAATGCTCCCTGAGATAAGCAGGAGAGTTTAAGATTATAAAACGTTATTACTCATCATCCCTACGAGAATCCCCAGAGAAGTAAATAATTCCCATCACTGGAATTATTACTTCTCATTTTTCTTTTTCGGAGATATTGAGTTACCCTACCGTCGGTCACGAGACAGCCCCCAGTTAACACTATAATCTTACTCAACGCCTCACCGAGCATATTGAGAGACGTCCTACAAGAAAGACAGAACCACGAAACAGAAAAATGATGCCCAAGCCAATGGAAATCGATTTCTTGCCTATGCCTTCCTGGGCACTAGTTAGCACCAACAATGGGGGATCAGATAATATCCCACCTATCGAACCCATCAAATTGCACTCTGTCCCTGAGTGGGGACGTACCCTTATGAATCAACTACACCATACTGCAGTTGAAATCAACAGCCTCCAAGGACAAATCCAAGGGGATGAAACAGAGGCGTACCATATTTTTATGCAAATGCAGAATGATTATCACAAAATCGAATCCAACTTAAACCTTGCGATTGCTCAGGCCCAGCAGCATGCTGCAGATGCTACTGGTGCTCACTTCAACCTCACCACCACGCAATTTGCGGAAGTTGCAGCTGCCCACATGGCCCTAAGAAGACATGTAGAGACGATTACCATCAATGCGGCAGAAAGTGAAGAACGAAGACAGAAGTTGCTTCAGGATTTCGCCCAACAAATGGAAGCCAACCAAAATGTCTGGATCGTATACCACAAAGACCAGGCAGTTAAGCAGGAAAAGTTCAACAATGATTGCCAACGATGGGCTGCAGAAATGAATGCCCAAGAAGCCAGGGCAAGAGTCGACCAGGAAAAGGTCAAGGAGGACCTACGGAAATTGAAGTGTCTCCAGTCACAGCTCCAACAGAACCAGGCCAATGCATCTGCAATTTCTCAGAAAGAATGTGAAAACATGCAATGATCATTCCGGGAGGAGCTTCAGGCCATTGGAGAAGAGCCAAAAACCCAGTTCCAATTAGCCCAACAGTCCCCAAAGGATATAGATGTAACGTCGGTCATTGATAGCATCTTAGAGCTACATGCTCGACAGGGGAGAATTCCCCTCCCAAGTAGTGATGGGATGGAGTCAGACTGCGATCTTCCTCCCCTACCACCCAGTGACCGATCAAGTAGACATTCGACTCAACTAGGAAGAGCGACAGAGTCTAGGGGCAGCAGTCCACCAGGTGGAGTAATACCACCCCCAGGACCTCCACCAGGAGGAAGCAGTTCCAGCTCTTCCAGTTCAGACGCAGAATCAGATAGACCGAAGGATCTAGGGAATGAGATATCAAAACTCATTTGTGCACTCCGGAAAAAGGACAAGAAGAATCGTATCAGCAAGCGACCAGAAGCAATCTTCCTGGGAAAAGCTCCCAAGATGAAGGAGCCTGAGGTATTTGAGGGGGATAGGGAAAATTACATTCCATGGATGAAGGCAGTCAAGGAGTATATGACTGTACGATCCATTGACTTCAACACCGATGCAACCCGAATCCACTGGTTAGGGTCCCTCCTCAAGGGTGATGCCCACCAATGGCACCAAAACTGTGTCGATACTATGGAGAAGGAATTACGCCCTGATACCTGGGCCTCATACACTGCAGCAATGGATCACTATTTCCACGATCCCCACCAGAAACACAACTACATGAACAAGATGGCCAAGTTGCATTGGAAGTATAAACCTGGATGCCACAAGACCGGCCTCCCAGCAGATCAATGGGGAATCAGAATGGCCATCTACCAAGAGAAGGCCCAAGTAGAAGGAGAGGTTCTGAGAGAAATCTACGACCAGGCATTCCCAGAAGATCTGGCTTGCCAGGCATGGACAGATGTTCAAGACTTGGATGACCCAAAGTATGAGCGTTTCAAGGCCAGACTGATCAAGCTTGCAACTGCAAAAGAAGAACATTGGAACATGCATGAAAAGCCACTGCTCCACATATATCAAACCCCCTCAGAGCCCAAGCAGGAGAAGGACAAGCGGAAGAAGGATGAGGAAAAGAAATCCAACCGTGGTAAGGCTAGGGAAACTAACCACACACCTAAAAGCGACTGAGAAAAGAAATTCCAAAACAACCGCAAAGCATTAGCTGGGGTTCCCCAGGCTGAAATTGACCAGCAGAAAGCAGACAAGGCCTCCTGCTGGCGCTGTGGCCAGAATAGTCACCACACCCTAGAATGCTTTGTGAAGAAGACCTCAAAAGGAACAGAATTGACTACTGCCATGGCTGCAGTCACCAAGAAGGCTAAACACCAATGACCATCAGAAGATTCTGAAGATGAAAAAGAGGAGACAGACGAACCAGTATCCAAGCGGCCAAAGAATGTTGCCACAGTGACCCAGACAGTATCAGAGGCAGCCCCTAACCCAACAAGAAGGGTCTGGGAAGTAGAGACCTCAGATCTCTCGGATTTAAACTAGGAGAGCCTCGTAGGATACGCAGAGGCATCCAAGGAAAGGAAGACATATCAGGGTCTCAGACGATATCAGTTGCTGGAGTTAAACGCACCAAAACCCAAGAAAACCAAAAACAATCCAAAAAATCAAAACCTAATAAAAAAGAACCCGAGATGAAATTGCAGCTGGCCAACAGCAGGCCACCCCGAGTTGGTCCCAGGCCAATTGTCCAAATGTATCTTTCAGTACCTGGACAAAGGACAATTGGTGTCCAAGTCATGTTTGACACTGGTGCAGCCATACCTATTATCAGTTCCCAATTCATTAAGGAAAATAACCTGCCAATGGTTACTCATGCCACAGCACTAAGAATCAATGGAGCAGATGGTAAGCCTTTATCAGGGGCTGGAGAGGCCTTTACACATTCCCTACTACTTCAATACAAATCCCACTATACAAGAGAAACCTTCGAGATCATGCCTCTAGAATCAGGATCAGACATAATTTTACCTTGCTGGTGGATGGCAAAACACCAACCCAACAAGTTTTGGGGAAAACCACAAGACATCACCTTAGACTCCAAATTCTGTAAACAACACTGCACCAAAGCCACATCACAAGAATTCTCCCTCATGATGGATAAAGATATCCTACACCACCATGATGCAACAGTAATTGGATATGTTGCATCAGTTAACTCAGATACAAATGAGGTAGACCCTGCAACAATCGTAGCACAAAAGTTCCGACAATATGTCGAAGTCCTAGGCAAGGAGCTCGCACATAAACTCCCAGACCACAAACCCTATGATCATGTGATAGACCTGAAAGAAGGTGAACAACCACCATGGGGACCAATGTACCCCCTAAATGAAACAGAATTACAAGCGCTGCGGGATTACCTCAAGGAAATGTTGTAATTAGGAAAGATCCGCCCTTCGAAATCCCCTGCAGCAGAACCAATCATCTTTGTTCCAAAGGCCCATGGTCGAGGCCTCAGGTTATGTGTCAATTACTGGGGTTTGAATAAAGTAACCATCGCCAATCGATACCCATTACCAATTATGTCCAAACTCCAAGACAGGGTCAGAGGTGCAAAAATATTCACCAAGATTGACCTCAAGAATGGATACAACTTGATTCGGATCAAACCTGGAGCCGAATGGAAAACAGCATTCAAGACACGGTATGGACTGTACGAATACACTGTCATGCCTTTTGGGTTGTTGAATGCCCCAGCAACCTTTCAAAATATGATGAATCATATTTTTTGGGATTTGTTGGACTTGGGATTAATTGTATATCTGGATGACATCCTCATTTATGCAGAAACAGAGGAAGAACACGATCGCATTGTCACAGAGGTATTGAAACGCCTAGCAGAAAATGGGCTAGCTATATCACAGGACAAATGCTTTTGGTCAACCAGCCGAGTCGACTTCCTGGGGTATGTTATTTCAAAAGATTGTATTGAAATGGCCCAAGACAAAGTCCAATGCATTCGGGAGTGGGAACGACCAAAATGTTTAAGGGATGTACAGTCATTTATTGGCTTCGCGAATTTCTATCGCCGATTGATAAGAGAATTCTCAAAAATCGCTAAACCCCTCAGTGATTCAACCAAGGGATCACCAAAGGACTGGGTTTGGACAGAGGCAATGACAGAATCATTGGAAAAACTGAAAGACTGCTTTACGACTACACCCATCCTCACACACTTCGACCCACAACAAGAATGCATTGTTGAAACTGATGCATCAGATTTTGCACTGGGTGGAACATTGTCCCAAACAGCAGAAGACAAGAAACTACACCCAGTTGCCTTCCACTCCAGAAAATTCTCACCAGCCAAAATCAACTATGAAATACATGATAAAGAACTACTTGAAATAGTTGATTGTTTCAAGGCATGGCGAAGGTACTTGGAGGGATCACTTCACATGGTTCAGGTATTTACCGACCACAAAAACCTTGAGTACTTCATGACAACCAATGTTCTCAACAGAAGGCAGGCACGCTGGGCTCAGGAACTGGCTGGCATGGACTTCAAAATTTTTTATAGAAAAGGAACAAGTAATGGCAAGCCAGATGCATTATCGAGGTGCCCGGAGTATCGCCCTGAAAAGGGGGGAGGTGGAAACCAGCTGATACAGACTGTATTGCATAAAAAACGCTTCGACACAATCTCAGCAATCAGTACTGGAGGAGAAGGTATGGTGTTCTGTTGCTCAGCAGTTCAGCTGGCTTATTTGGCATCATCAGTATCGAAATGGACAAAGGAATTTGGGAAGGAAATAAGAATGGCAGGACAACAAGACGCAGCATACTACCAGGCCTTAGAGGACCTCAGTGGAAGTGCGCAGAAGACAGCAGGAAAGGAAGGGATTCTAGAACTTCAGGATGGATTATTATATCGCAAGGGATTGCTTTGGGTCCCAGAGAATGCACAACATGCGATTTTACATACCGAGCACAACAGCACAGTAGCCGGACACTTCGGTCAAGACGAAACAATCGAGCTGATCCGACACAACTTCTGGTGGCCTAAAATGGACGAAGAAATTATCGAATACATCAGAAGTTGTTTAGAATGTCAGAAAGATAAGGCAACACACCACAAGCCATATGGCTTGCTCTCACCATTAGAGCTCCCATATGCACCATGGACATCAATTGCCATGGACTTCATCACAGACCTCCCCTTGTCAGAGGACTGTGACCAACTCTGGGTCATTGTAGACAGATTTACGAGGATGGCCCACTTCATACCACTCAAGAAGGATCAAAAGACAGCGAAACACCTGGTAAAGATATTTGCTCGTGAAATATGGAGATTTCATGGTATCCCAACTGACATCATCTCGGACCGTGACTCCCGCTTTACCTCCACAGAATGGAAACAATTCCTGGGTATACTGGGGATACGACCACGAATGAGCACATCTTTTCACCCACAAACAGATGGCCAAACAGAAAGAATCAACCAGACCATCGAGGCATACCTACGGTCATTCACAAACTATGAGATAGATGATTGGGTTGGACTCCTACCCATGGCTGAGTTTGCCTACAACAATTCAGTAACTCAAGCCACTGGCATGTCACCCTTCTTCGCCAACTATGGCCGACACCCAGGTTGCACCAATCCAAGCACAATGCCAAGTAGTGAAGACACCCAAGATGGATACATCAACCACATCCTCTCAGTTCAAAGTCTAGTTACGAAAAACCTAAAGACAACTCAGGAAAGAATGAAAAAATATGCCGACAACAAACGCAAGGATGCCCCAGAATTCAAGGTTGGGGACCTTGTAATGTTAGATGGAAGGAACATCCAGACCAGACGACTGAAACATAAGCTTGACCACAAGAAGCATGGCCCATTTGCAATTGAGAAAATAATCTCTCCTACAGCCATGCGACTATCACTACCCAGAAAATGGAAGATCCACAACACCTTCCATGTATCCTTACTCGAACCATACAACAATGGGACCAGATGTCTGCCAGATTTATTAAAGATCATCAACAAATGTGATGACATTGAAGGCAATGAGGAATGGGAAATAGAGGAGATCTTATCGAGTAGGAAAGTCAAGGGAGAGGTCCTTTACCAAGTCAGATGGAAAGGATATCCGCTTAAGAAGGATCATACCGAAGAACCATATGAATGCTTCATAGTAGGTGGCCTGCAGTCACTCCGACAGTTCCACTCAAGGAATCCAGGCATGCCGAGGGACCAACGTGTTTAACAACCAACTATCTCAAGATACCTTTCCTCTCTGAGGTTTTAATGGTCTCGGGATAGTAAACATGTTGGTGGATGAAGGGGCTGGAGGACTTCATCAAAAAATCCCGTTTAATAATCATATAGCTAGGAATTCATAAGTTAAGAATCTTAGTTAAATGATTTCAGGTCGAAATCTTATAAGGGGGGAGGTAGTGTCATACCCCACCTTTAAGACACATTTTAAGAATGGGGATTCTTACTAAGTAATGACTCAAGCCATAAAGCAAGAGCCATTACTAACCACCCTTCATCCACTTCCCGCAGGAAGTAGGATAATGGGGGGCCAGGAAAAAAGTCAGTTCATCATAAAGGGTTGGAAACCTGGGGTAGCCTCAGGAGGGACAGTTTCCGATCAATGGCTGAGGTTTCTAATGCCCAGCTGTATCCTGGGGAACATACCGCTGATGTTGACAAAAACCTGGAATACTTATAGCCTGGGCCACTGTGGTTCTTACTTGCCACAAGTCCACAAAGGGACTACCCTCTGCTGTATGCGATCTGCTGTATTCAAACGTTGTGCCGTGTCATACAGGACCACCCCAACAGGCAGACAGAGAAGGGGCTGGGACAAAGAAAGGCAGAAAGAATAAGAAGAATGTAAATAGGAGGAGTTCGCCGTATATGACCGAGTCTGCTGTGATCAACTGTAGACGAAGGCTGGAGGAAGTCGGAGTTGGTAATGAGGATGAGGAATCGATGGATGAGAGGAACAGTTAGATATTTAAGAATGAATTGAATGTATCCTACGACTGAGTGCCAAGTCCAAATCAAGAATCATATGTTACCGAGGAAGCTCAGCAGAGATGATCGGAAGACTGAAGGAACAATACCAAATGCCATTAAGATAAGACATGCAATAACGGAGTCTAGTCGGCCAAAGGAGATGAGGATTGTCATAGGCGATAAAGACCAATATGTGGTATAGCGGCCCTGAGGCAGCCGACAATACAGGAAACCTTATCTGGCAGACAAACCTTCGGTTAGCCCGATATGACGAAAATAAGTGCATATGGACAAACAGATATGAATGTTAGATCCTATCGGAAGCCACAGGAGGCCTGGATGACGTCTACCATGGTGAAGTGTTGGCAAGGCACACAGACGGCACAGGAAGCTGCAGCCCAGATAAGGACGGATCAGGAAATCTGGCAACTAAGGACAAACACTTCACCTGAGCTGACGATGCATGCATAACATGGGATATGTGCTCAAATGCCCTACGGAGGTCATATTATTAGACATAATATATTGGCAAATGACGGATTTAGCATCAGCGCATGCACGATATGGTTGAGAGGATCACCAAGAGTCATCCGATTGGTTTGGGAATGATTTGGAGCGTTTGCATGGAAAAATTCGAAATACGGAATTTGTATGCGGAAAATATCATGTTTGCATGCTCTCTACCAATGTCAACCAGTACATGGCGTTCCGACGACCGCAACCTACCCGGTGGGTATATGAGTGGGGAGCTCAAGTCAGATCACATAAAATACGAAAAAGCCCCCACTTGAAAAAGCCATCATCCAGCAAAAGACCCACAATCGTCCCATCAATTACAAGCAAGTCCCAGAAAGATATTAGTACCTCATACTCGACTATTTACACAATACTCGAAAAACCTATACAACAATACAACCAAGACCCTCTTCGAACAATAAGACCCTCACAGATTGCTGTTCACACTTGAACGCAATTTCCATTCACAATCTCGAAATGCTCCCTGAGATAAGCAGGAGAGTTTAAGATTATAAAACGTTATTACTCATCATCCCGACGAGAATCCCCAGAGAAGTAAATAATTCCCATCACTGGAATTATTACTTCTTATCTTTCTTTTTCGGAGATATTGAGTTACCCTACCGTCGGTCACGAGACAGCCCCCAGTTAACACTATAATCTTACTCAACGCCTCACCGAGCATATTGAGAGACGTCCTACAAGAAAGACAGAACCACGAAACAGAAAAATGATGCCCAAGCCAATGGAAATCGATTTCTTGCCTATGCCTTCCTGGGCACTAGTTAGCACCAACAATGGGGGATCAGATAATATCCCACCTATCGAACCCATCAAATTGCACTCTGTCCCTGAGTGGGGACGTACCCTTATGAATCAACTACACCATACTGCAGTTGAAATCAACAGCCTCCAAGGACAAATCCAAGGGGATGAAACAGAGGCGTACCATATTTTTATGCAAATGCAGAATGATTATCACAAAATCGAATCCAACTTAAACCTTGCGATTGCTCAGGCCCAGCAGCATGCTGCAGATGCTACTGGTGCTCACTTCAACCTCACCACCACGCAATTTGCGGAAGTTGCAGCTGCCCACATGGCCCTAAGAAGACATGTAGAGACGATTACCATCAATGCGGCAGAAAGTGAAGAACGAAGACAGAAGTTGCTTCAGGATTTCGCCCAACAAATGGAAGCCAACCAAAATGTCTGGATCGTATACCACAAAGACCAGGCAGTTAAGCAGGAAAAGTTCAACAATGATTGCCAACGATGGGCTGCAGAAATGAATGCCCAAGAAGCCAGGGCAAGAGTCGACCAGGAAAAGGTCAAGGAGGACCTACGGAAATTGAAGTGTCTCCAGTCACAGCTCCAACAGAACCAGGCCAATGCATCTGCAATTTCTCAGAAAGAATGTGAAAACATGCAATGATCATTCCGGGAGGAGCTTCAGGCCATTGGAGAAGAGCCAAAAACCCAGTTCCAATTAGCCCAACAGTCCCCAAAGGATATAGATGTAACGTCGGTCATTGATAGCATCTTAGAGCTACATGCTCGACAGGGGAGAATTCCCCTCCCAAGTAGTGATGGGATGGAGTCAGACTGCGATCTTCCTCCCCTACCACCCAGTGACCGATCAAGTAGACATTCGACTCAACTAGGAAGAGCGACAGAGTCTAGGGGCAGCAGTCCACCAGGTGGAGTAATACCACCCCCAGGACCTCCACCAGGAGGAAGCAGTTCCAGCTCTTCCAGTTCAGACGCAGAATCAGATAGACCGAAGGATCTAGGGAATGAGATATCAAAACTCATTTGTGCACTCCGGAAAAAGGACAAGAAGAATCGTATCAGCAAGCGACCAGAAGCAATCTTCCTGGGAAAAGCTCCCAAGATGAAGGAGCCTGAGGTATTTGAGGGGGATAGGGAAAATTACATTCCATGGATGAAGGCAGTCAAGGAGTATATGACTGTACGATCCATTGACTTCAACACCGATGCAACCCGAATCCACTGGTTAGGGTCCCTCCTCAAGGGTGATGCCCACCAATGGCACCAAAACTGTGTCGATACTATGGAGAAGGAATTACGCCCTGATACCTGGGCCTCATACACTGCAGCAATGGATCACTATTTCCACGATCCCCACCAGAAACACAACTACATGAACAAGATGGCCAGGTTGCATTGGAAGTATAAACCTGGATGCCACAAGACCGGCCTCCCAGCAGATCAATGGGGAATCAGAATGGCCATCTACCAAGAGAAGGCCCAAGTAGAAGGAGAGGTTCTGAGAGAAATCTACGACCAGGCATTCCCAGAAGATCTGGCTTGCCAGGCATGGACAGATGTTCAAGACTTGGATGACCCAAAGTATGAGCGTTTCAAGGCCAGACTGATCAAGCTTGCAACTGCAAAAGAAGAACATTGGAACATGCATGAAAAGCCACTGCTCCACATATATCAAACCCCCTCAGAGCCCAAGCAGGAGAAGGACAAGCGGAAGAAGGATGAGGAAAAGAAATCCAACCGTGGTAAGGCTAGGGAAACTAACCACACACCTAAAAGCGACTGAGAAAAGAAATTCCAAAACAACCGCAAAGCATTAGCTGGGGTTCCCCAGGCTGAAATTGACCAGCAGAAAGCAGACAAGGCCTCCTGCTGGCGCTGTGGCCGGAATAGTCACCACACCCTAGAATGCTTTGTGAAGAAGACCTCAAAAGGAACAGAATTGACTACTGCCATGGCTGCAGTCACCAAGAAGGCTAAACACCAATGACCATCAGAAGATTCTGAAGATGAAAAAGAGGAGACAGACGAACCAGTATCCAAGCGGCCAAAGAATGTTGCCACAGTGACCCAGACAGTATCAGAGGCAGCCCCTAACCCAACAAGAAGGGTCTGGGAAGTAGAGACCTCAGATCTCTCGGATTTAAACTAGGAGAGCCTCGTAGGATATGCAGAGGCATCCAAGGAAAGGAAGACATATCAGGGTCTCAGACGATATCAGTTGCTGGAGTTAAACGCACCAAAACCCAAGAAAACCAAAAACAATCCAAAAAATCAAAACCTAATAAAAAAGAACCCGAGATGAAATTGCAGCTGGCCAACAGCAGGCCACCCCGAGTTGGTCCCAGGCCAATTGTCCAAATGTATCTTTCAGTACCTGGACAAAGGACAATTGGTGTCCAAGTCATGTTTGACACTGGTGCAGCCATACCTATTATCAGTTCCCAATTCATTAAGGAAAATAACCTGCCAATGGTTACTCATGCCACAGCACTAAGAATCAATGGAGCAGATGGTAAGCCTTTATCAGGGGCTGGAGAGGCCTTTACACATTCCCTACTACTTCAATACAAATCCCACTATACAAGAGAAACCTTCGAGATCATGCCTCTAGAATCAGGATCAGACATAATTTTACCTTGCTGGTGGATGGCAAAACACCAACCCAACAAGTTTTGGGGAAAACCACAAGACATCACCTTAGACTCCAAATTCTGTAAACAACACTGCACCAAAGCCACATCACAAGAATTCTCCCTCATGATGGATAAAGATATCCTACACCACCATGATGCAACAGTAATTGGATATGTTGCATCAGTTAACTCAGATACAAATGAGGTAGACCCTGCAACAATCGTAGCACAAAAGTTCCGACAATATGTCGAAGTCCTAGGCAAGGAGCTCGCACATAAACTCCCAGACCACAAACCCTATGATCATGTGATAGACCTGAAAGAAGGTGAACAACCACCATGGGGACCAATGTACCCCCTAAATGAAACAGAATTACAAGCGCTGCGGGATTACCTCAAGGAAATGTTGTAATTAGGAAAGATCCGCCCTTCGAAATCCCCTGCAGCAGAACCAATCATCTTTGTTCCAAAGGCCCATGGTCGAGGCCTCAGGTTATGTGTCAATTACTGGGGTTTGAATAAAGTAACCATCGCCAATCGATACCCATTACCAATTATGTCCAAACTCCAAGACAGGGTCAGAGGTGCAAAAATATTCACCAAGATTGACCTCAAGAATGGATACAACTTGATTCGGATCAAACCTGGAGCCGAATGGAAAACAGCATTCAAGACACGGTATGGACTGTACGAATACACTGTCATGCCTTTTGGGTTGTTGAATGCCCCAGCAACCTTTCAAAATATGATGAATCATATTTTTTGGGATTTGTTGGACTTGGGATTAATTGTATATCTGGATGACATCCTCATTTATGCAGAAACAGAGGAAGAACACGATCGCATTGTCACAGAGGTATTGAAACGCCTAGCAGAAAATGGGCTAGCTATATCACAGGACAAATGCTTTTGGTCAACCAGCCGAGTCGACTTCCTGGGGTATGTTATTTCAAAAGATTGTATTGAAATGGCCCAAGACAAAGTCCAATGCATTCGGGAGTGGGAACGACCAAAATGTTTAAGGGATGTACAGTCATTTATTGGCTTCGCGAATTTCTATCGCCGATTGATAAGAGAATTCTCAAAAATCGCTAAACCCCTCAGTGATTCAACCAAGGGATCACCAAAGGACTGGGTTTGGACAGAGGCAATGACAGAATCATTGGAAAAACTGAAAGACTGCTTTACGACTACACCCATCCTCACACACTTCGACCCACAACAAGAATGCATTGTTGAAACTGATGCATCAGATTTTGCACTGGGTGGAACATTGTCCCAAACAGCAGAAGACAAGAAACTACACCCAGTTGCCTTCCACTCCAGAAAATTCTCACCAGCCAAAATCAACTATGAAATACATGATAAAGAACTACTTGAAATAGTTGATTGTTTCAAGGCATGGCGAAGGTACTTGGAGGGATCACTTCACATGGTTCAGGTATTTACCGACCACAAAAACCTTGAGTACTTCATGACAACCAATGTTCTCAACAGAAGGCAGGCACGCTGGGCTCAGGAACTGGCTGGCATGGACTTCAAAATTTTTTATAGAAAAGGAACAAGTAATGGCAAGCCAGATGCATTATCGAGGTGCCCGGAGTATCGCCCTGAAAAGGGGGGAGGTGGAAACCAGCTGATACAGACTGTATTGCATAAAAAACGCTTCGACACAATCTCAGCAATCAGTACTGGAGGAGAAGGTATGGTGTTCTGTTGCTCAGCAGTTCAGCTGGCTTATTTGGCATCATCAGTATCGAAATGGACAAAGGAATTTGGGAAGGAAATAAGAATGGCAGGACAACAAGACGCAGCATACTACCAGGCCTTAGAGGACCTCAGTGGAAGTGCGCAGAAGACAGCAGGAAAGGAAGGGATTCTAGAACTTCAGGATGGATTATTAAATCGCAAGGGATTGCTTTGGGTCCCAGAGAATGCACAACATGCGATTTTACATACCGAGCACAACAGCACAGTAGCCGGACACTTCGGTCAAGACGAAACAATCGAGCTGATCCGACACAACTTCTGGTGGCCTAAAATGGACGAAGAAATTATCGAATACATCAGAAGTTGTTTAGAATGTCAGAAAGATAAGGCAACACACCACAAGCCATATGGCTTGCTCTCACCATTAGAGCTCCCATATGCACCATGGACATCAATTGCCATGGACTTCATCACAGACCTCCCCTTGTCAGAGGACTGTGACCAACTCTGGGTCATTGTAGACAGATTTACGAGGATGGCCCACTTCATACCACTCAAGAAGGATCAAAAGACAGCGAAACACCTGGTAAAGATATTTGCTCGTGAAATATGGAGATTTCATGGTATCCCAACTGACATCATCTCGGACCGTGACTCCCGCTTTACCTCCACAGAATGGAAACAATTCCTGGGTATACTGGGGATACGACCACGAATGAGCACATCTTTTCACCCACAAACAGATGGCCAAACAGAAAGAATCAAACAGACCATCGAGGCATACCTACGGTCATTCACAAACTATGAGATAGATGATTGGGTTGGACTCCTACCCATGGCTGAGTTTGCCTACAACAATTCAGTAACTCAAGCCACTGGCATGTCACCCTTCTTCGCCAACTATGGCCGACACCCAGGTTGCACCAATCCAAGCACAATGCCAAGTAGTGAAGACACCCAAGATGGATACATCAACCACATCCTCTCAGTTCAAAGTCTAGTTACGAAAAACCTAAAGACAACTCAGGAAAGAATGAAAAAATATGCCGACAACAAACGCAAGGATGCCCCAGAATTCAAGGTTGGGGACCTTGTAATGTTAGATGGAAGGAACATCCAGACCAGACGACTGAAACATAAGCTTGACCACAAGAAGCATGGCCCATTTGCAATTGAGAAAATAATCTCTCCAACAGCCATGCGACTATCACTACCCAGAAAATGGAAGATCCACAACACCTTCCATGTATCCTTACTCGAACCATACAACAATGGGACCAGATGTCTGCCAGATTTATTAAAGATCATCAACAAATGTGATGACATTGAAGGCAATGAGGAATGGGAAATAGAGGAGATCTTATCGAGTAGGAAAGTCAAGGGAGAGGTCCTTTACCAAGTCAGATGGAAAGGATATCCGCTTAAGAAGGATCATACCGAAGAACCATATGAATGCTTCATAGTAGGTGGCCTGCAGTCACTCCGACAGTTCCACTCAAGGAATCCAGGCATGCCGAGGGACCAACGTGTTTAACAACCAACTATCTCAAGATACCTTTCCTCTCTGAGGTTTTAATGGTCTCGGGATAGTAAACATGTTGGTGGATGAAGGGGCTGGAGGACTTCATCAAAAAATCCCGTTTAATAATCATATAGCTAGGAATTCATAAGTTAAGAATCTTAGTTAAATGATTTCAGGTCGAAATCTTATAAGGGGGGAGGTAGTGTCATACCCCACCTTTAAGACACATTTTAAGAATGGGGATTCTTACTAAGTAATGACTCAAGCCATAAAGCAAGAGCCATTACTAACCACCCTTCATCCACTTCCCGCAGGAAGTAGGATAATGGGGGGCCAGGAAAAAAGTCAGTTCATCATAAAGGGTTGGAAACCTGGGGTAGCCTCAGGAGGGACAGTTTCCGATCAATGGCTGAGGTTTCTAATGCCCAGCTGTATCCTGGGGAACATACCGCTGATGTTGACAAAAACCTGGAATACTTATAGCCTGGGCCACTGTGGTTCTTACTTGCCACAAGTCCACAAAGGGACTACCCTCTGCTGTATGCGATCTGCTGTATGCAAACGTTGTGCCGTGTCATACAGGACCACCCCAACAGGCAGACAGAGAAGGGGCTGGGACAAAGAAAGGCAGAAAGAATAAGAAGAATGTAAATAGGAGGAGTTCGCCGTATATGACCGAGTCTGCTGTGATCAACTGTAGACGAAGGCTGGAGGAAGTCGGAGTTGGTAATGAGGATGAGGAATCGATGGATGAGAGGAACAGTTAGATATTTAAGAATGAATTGAATGTATCCTACGACTGAGTGCCAAGTCCAAATCAAGAATCATATGTTACCGAGGAAGCTCAGCAGAGATGATCGGAAGACTGAAGGAACAATACCAAATGCCATTAAGATAAGACATGCAATAACGGAGTCTAGTCGGCCAAAGGAGATGAGGATTGTCATAGGCGATAAAGACCAATATGTGGTATAGCGGCCCTGAGGCAGCCGACAATACAGGAAACCTTATCTGGCAGACAAACCTTCGGTTAGCCCGATATGACGAAAATAAGTGCATATGGACAAACAGATATGAATGTTAGATCCTATCGGAAGCCACAGGAGGCCTGGATGACGTCTACCATGGTGAAGTGTTGGCAAGGCACACAGACGGCACAGGAAGCTGCAGCCCAGATAAGGACGGATCAGGAAATCTGGCAACTAAGGACAAACACTTCACCTGAGCTGACGATGCATGCATAACATGGGATATGTGCTCAAATGCCCTACGGAGGTCATATTATTAGACATAATATATTGGCAAATGACGGATTTAGCATCAGCGCATGCACGATATGGTTGAGAGGATCACCAAGAGTCATCCGATTGGTTTGGGAATGATTTGGAGCGTTTGCATGGAAAAATTCGAAATACGGAATTTGTATGCGGAAAATATCATGTTTGCATGCTCTCTACCAATGTCAACCAGTACATGGCGTTCCGACGACCGCAACCTACCCGGTGGGTATATGAGTGGGGAGCTCAAGTCAGATCACATAAAATACGAAAAAGCCCCCACTTGAAAAAGCCATCATCCAGCAAAAGACCCACAATCGTCCCATCAATTACAAGCAAGTGCTAGAAAGATATTAGTACCTCATACTCGACTATTTACACAATACTCGAAAAACCTATACAACAATACAACCAAGACCCTCTTCGAACAATAAGACCCTCACAGATTGCTGTTCACACTTGAACGCAATTTCCATTCACAATCTCGAAATGCTCCCTGAGATAAGCAGGAGAGTTTAAGATTATAAAACGTTATTACTCATCATCCCGACGAGAATCCCCAGAGAAGTAAATAATTCCCATCACTGGAATTATTACTTCTTATCTTTCTTTTTCGGAGATATTGAGTTACCCTACCATTGGTCACGAGACAGCCCCTGGTTAACAGGTAAGATAAGATCATAGAGTGTAATCAGCAAGGCATTAGTTCATGCTTAACTAATTTTTAGTGTGGCATTGTTGCCTAGGCAACATGATAGTGATATCGCATGATGCAAGAACATTCATGTTAGTGAACTAACATGGTAGAAACTACTACATAATATTCTATATCTTGCTAGTTTATAGTCAATTATAAACAATGCATTGGGAATTAGAAAACAACTGTTAGGGTTAGGGGCGAGCCGAGCGAAGCGAGGCGAGTATTTGTTTCGAATGAAGGTTTGTTGAGAAAGAGATTTTGCAGTGGTATACAGGTGCCAATGTAAGTTGTGCAGAGCAGTTTCAATACAGAATCTCTTCAGTACTGTGGCGGATCGCTTTACTTATAGAAAAGCGATAGGGGGGAACAGATAGATTCACATCTGAGTTTCTGTCTTGGCAACGGAAAGATTATTCCTGGTCCTTCCGATATCTTATCTTATCTAATCTGATTAAGATAAGATAAGATCACCGAGTGAGATCGGCAATGTATTAGTTTATGCTTAACTAATTTTTAGCTTGGCATCATTGCTTAGGCAACATGATAGTAATATCGCATGATGCAAGAACATTCATATTAGCGAACTAACATGGTAGAGCCTACTACATAATGTTCTATACTTTGCTAGTTTATAGTCAATTATAAACAATACATTGGGAATTAGAAAACAACTGTTAAGGTTAAGGTTAGGGACGAGCCGAGCAAAGCGAGGCGAGTGTTTGTTTCAAACGAAGATTGTTGTGAAAGAGATTTCGCAGCGGTATACAAGTGCCAATGTGAATTGTGCAGACCAGTTTCGATACGGAATCTCTTCAGTACTGCGGCGGATCGCTTTACTTGTAGAAAAAAAGCGATTGGGGGAATGGATAGATTCACATCTGAGTTTCCATCTTGGCAACGGAAAGATTATTCCCGGTCCTTCCGATATCTTATCTTATCTAATCTGATTGAGATAAGATAAGATCATCAAATGTGATCGGCAATGCATTAGTATATACTTAACTACTTTTTAGCATGGCATTGTTGCCTAGGCAACACAATAGTGATATCGCATGATGCAAGAACATTCATGTTAGTGAACTAATATGGTAGAAACTACTACATAATATTTTATACTTGCTAGTTCTTAGTCAAATATAAGAAATACATTGGGAATTAGGAACCACCGTTAAGGTTAGGGTTAGATTAGGGTAGGGTTAGGCATTAGGGTTAGGGTTAGGGACGAGCCGAGCGAAGCGAGGCGAGTGTTTGTTTCGAACGAGGTTTGTTGTGAAAGAGATTTCGCAGCGGTATACAAGTGCCAACGTGAGTTGTGCAAACAAGTTTCGATATGGAATCTCTTCAGTACCGCGGCAGATCGTCCTACTTATAGAGTAGGAGCGATAGGGGGAATGGATAGATTCACATCCGAATTCCGTCTTGGCAACGGAAAAATTATTCCCTGTCCTTCCGCTTATCTGATCTAATCTGATAAAGATAAGATAAGGTCACGTGATATGATCATGTGATATGATCATGTGACAAGATCATGTGATATGGTCACGTGATCTTTCGGAGAGTATATTACATAATCCTGACTAATGTCAGTGTGACATCGTTGCCTAGGCAACACGATAGTGATATCGCATGATGCAAGACATTAATGCTAGCGAACTAGCATTGTAAGAACTACTACATAATGTCTTATTTCACACTAGTTATAACCAGGTAATATGAATATACCAGAATTAGAAAACATATCCGTTAAGGTTAGGGTTAGGTTAGGGTAGGGTTAGGGTTAGGGTTAGGGTTAGGGTTAGGGGCGAGCCGAGCAAAGCGAGGCGAGTGTGTGTTTCGAACGAGGATTTGTTGAGAAAGAGATTTCGCAGCGGTATACAAGTGCCAACGTGAGTTGTGCAAACAAGTTTCGATACGGAATCTCTTCAGTACCGCGGCGGATCGTCCTACTTATAGAGTAGGAGCGATAGGGGGAACGGATAGATTCATATCCGAATTCCGTCTTGGCAACGGAAAAATTATTCCCTGTCCTTCCGCTTATCTGATCTAATCTGATAAAGATAAGATAAGGTCACGTGATATGATCATGTGATATAATCATGTGACAAGATCATGTGATATGGTCACGTGATCTTTCGGAGAGTATATTACATAATCCTGACTAATGTCAGTGTGACATCGTTGCCTAGGCAACACGATAGTGATATCGCATGATGCAAGACATTAATGCTAGCGAACTAGCATTGTAAGAACTACTACATAATGTCTTATTTCACACTAGTTATAACCAGGTAATATGAATATACCGGAATTTAGAAAACATATCCGTTAAGGTTAGGGTTAGGTTAGGGTAGGGTTAGGGTTAGGCATCAGATTTATTTACGCAACAGTAAAAAGAAAAACTGTTTATTTATATCATCATTTGCCATAAAAATCCTTTACGCCAAAACCTCCCTCAGGATGTGTTATAATCAGAGAGTCAGTTCTGACTTCTAATTCCTTAGGACGATTGGCCAATTCTATCTCTGGTTCTTCTACAAGTAGGAGATCCTTATTCCAGCGGTTAACCATGTCTCCAAATGACGTAGTTCTGGAAAATGCGATGACCATTCTAGCTGATATAAGTCTCTGGGCCGCGCTCGTTTCACTGACGATCACCTCTTTCATTCCAGTCACAATGCCATGGCGTCGGATTGGTAGTGAGTCCGTCTGGTCAGTGGTGGTAAACGAGCCCCAGTACTTTATCATAGCATCGCGGATAGGGCCAATTTTAACGCCATCCCATATAGGGTTATACTTAGTCTTAAGTGCTAGGTAATCCGATGAAGGCTCTCTTTCCGCGCCTTTATGTAACCATCGTTTCTCCAGTAGCTCTTTAAACCAGGTATGGAGGACTTCTGTCGGCCAGCCACGAAGCCTGAGTGCATTTCTAAACTCTTGAGCGGCTTGAAAATAGTCCTCGCGGTGCGAACTATTAACGGCTAACCTAGCTAACTCCCCTCCTAACACGGACTTCTTAACGTGTTTGGGGTGTGAGCTGCTCCATGGGATACGCGAGTAGTGGTTAAGTGGTTTTCGGTAAGGACGATAGCGTAATTTCGTTTCACCTGGCAATTTGAAAACCTCGACATCCAGAAAGTGTATTCTTGTGTCGCTAACTTCCCACTGAAGTTTTAATGGACCGATATGATCTAGGCAATATAGACGAGCATTCTCTTCAGAATCAGCTTCTACGATGGTAAATATATCATCTATATAGCGAACATATAAGAGAGTTCCAGTGCGAGATGGTATCTTCTTCTTATGTTCTGTATTTCCAAGAACAAGGTTTGCAATGTCTGGGCTACAAGCAGTGCCCATTGCCAGACCTTTTTCTTGATGAAAAAATCGGTTATCAAATTCCACATAATTGTGGTTGTTTGCCAAATCAACAGCTTGCAGGAGGGCGTCGACCTTCCCTTCTCGAAGTTTAAGACTTTCAAACATACTCTTAAGTGTATTACGGCAGGAGTCCTTATTGATGTTTGTATACATCGCAGTGACATCACCCGTACACATATACAACTTCTTGTTGGGGTTTATTGTAAGTTTACTCAATAATGATACCAGTTCTTGTGTGGATTGAATTATCCAGGGGAAGTGCTTGTATACTGGTTTGAGGTATAGGCTTACAATCTTCGCAGCCGGACTTGAGATCCAACTGTGGCTAGGGACAATTGGGCGTAACCCCCATGGTTTCTTATGAATCTTTGGAATACCATGGAATTTTGGGATATCAGTTAACGCATAAGAGTCCAACAAGTATTCTGTTTCTTGTTTTGTCCAGCCAGAGTCTGCGGACACTAATCGGTGAATTAGCGAATTGAAGAGGTCAAATGGTATATCATCCCTAGTTTTTAACTCAGAGAAGACATCGGATGTAAGATGCTTGAGGCATTCTTTTTTATACCATTTGAGGGTAACCACTGAAATTCCGAGATTTTTGTCAGTTCCTTTCACTAAATATTGATTTTCATGAAGGAACGTCTGAAGTTTTTTCACAGTTGTCCAGTTCAGGGCATCTGCGGGACGATAATACGGTTCCGCTTGAGTGACTTGTTTTACCAACTCAGCGCGTCCGGCATTAAGGCCAGCTTCAAAGTAAAAATTTCCACGTGGTGGATCAGCTAATGATTCTGTAAAACGAGATATCAGTTGCGGATTCCGTTTGGTTTCTTCGTTTTGACCGATACGTGACCACCAATAAAATTTCCAACGTAAACGTTTGGCAAATTCATTGTATGATTGAATTGGTAAATCACGGTCGAGTTTTTCTTGAAATAAAAATCTTAAGTTTGCACTTATTTTATAATTAAATACAGATGGTAAAGATACTCCCTCCCCAATGTGGACACCTGGTGCAAAATCTCGTGCACTTTCCAGTACTCCAATCTCCGTCTTCAGAATAATCTGTGAGACAGCATTAGTAAAGGGTATTTCTAGTAACTCATCAGGAAAAGTAGAGGGTTTACCTACATCGAACTTTCGTTCGCTTATAGCCAAAATCCGAGCCTTTTTCAATGCTTCGATTTTTTGGAACCTTTGGTGGAGTTCTTCTTCTTTTCCACCTTTCCTTGCTTTCCTGTGGGCGTTTTTTCCGAGCGAGATTTCTTGGGTTGAGTCTTCTTGGACCCTCCCTTCCCTCCCGTCGGGATTTTGCGCTTTTCTTTTTTTCTTGGAGGAGCGCTGACTCCTTTCTGCTTAAGGGCAGCGGCCACAGCCTTCTTGACTTCATCGGAGATAGTCTCCTGCATGGTTTTAGATGCACCCACATCTGTCATTTCCACGTCTGCTTTTTCCTTAAGAGTGGTTTTGGCTATCTTTTTCTCCAGCTTAGCCATCCCGATGTTTTGGGCAAGCGACAAAACGCGTTCCCCAACATGTGGTAAATCCGTTCTCCAGTTGCGATATTCTGCTTGTACCCAATCTGGAACTAACATACTAACACTTCCATCGGGAGTCGGTTGAGACCCAATAGGAAGTGCACGGTATTCAGTGGATTTTTTGGTTCTTTCGAATGTGTTTTTGGCAATTTCCTCAAGTTTTGGAAGCCATTTCTCGCGAGAGACACGTTCGGTGATGAACCACTCGACCTCAGCCTTTTTAGTGGCTATCATACAGTCGAGGGCCTCTGCCTTGTAATCATTCGAGCAACCATCAAGGCTACTGATCATTAACTTGGCATCAGCCGATTCGCGAGTAAACTCGGAACTTAATAGCAGGGTGGGTGGTTTAATTCCCCTTAGCGCTGGAGGCCAAGTTCCCAAAGCTTTATGCCGTTGTAAGGTCTCCAGGGAGATCCTTGCATTCGACATCTTTTTGGAGTGCTCCCAGAGCTCTTTCAAAAAGGTGCGAGACGGCTCCCTATACGAAGTAGGGATAACGGCGATAACATCGTCGAGTGTAGAAGCGAGCGCGAGGGCACTCTGGCGACGGTTTGCGTCAAGACCGAGTGGGTACGTCGGAATGGAAAGGACAGAGCGCGGCATGGTGTTCGAAAACGTAGTTAGGGTTAGGGGCGAGCCGAGCAAAGCGAGGCGAGTGTGTGTTTCGAACGAGGATTTGTTGAGAAAGAGATTTCGCAGCGGTATACAAGTGCCAACGTGAGTTGTGCAAACAAGTTTCGATACGGAATCTCTTCAGTACCGCGGCGGATCGTCCTACTTATAGAGTAGGAGCGATAGGGGGAACGGATAGATTCATATCCGAATTCCGTCTTGGCAACGGAAAAATTATTCCCTGTCCTTCCGCTTATCTGATCTAATCTGATAAAGATAAGATAAGGTCACGTGATATGATCATGTGATATAATCATGTGACAAGATCATGTGATATGGTCACGTGATCTTCGGAGAGTATATTACATAATCCTGACTAATGTCAGTGTGACATCGTTGCCTAGGCAACACGATAGTGATATCGCATGATGCAAGACATTAATGCTAGCGAACTAGCATTGTAAGAACTACTACATAATGTCTTATTTCACACTAGTTATAACCAGGTAATATGAATATACCGGAATTTAGAAAACATATCCGTTAAGGTTAGGGTTAGGGTTAGGGTAGGGTTAGGGTTAGGGTTAGGGTTAGGGTT
>JAJJXL010000049.1:0-160085 GCA_024516145.1 Pyronema domesticum
ATAAAAATTGGCGAACCCCAGAAATGCTTGAGTGTCCTTCAAGGATCTTGGAGGTTCCCATTCCAGCACAGTTTCCACCTTGTCCTGTGCCATCTCCATCCCTTTCTCGCTTATGATGTACCCCAGAAAGTCCACTCTGTTTTTTGCCCAGACACACTTTTCTGGGGAAATTGCCAGCCCATTCTCTTCGAGTCTTTTCAACACCTCCTTGACCAACTCATCATGCCTTTCCTCTGTTTCTGCATAGATGAGCACATCGTCAATGTAGACAATCACTCCCTGATCTAACATATCTCTAAAGATATGATTCATCATATTTTGGAAGGTTGCCGGTACATTAGATAACCCAAAGGGCATGACCAAAAATTCATAAAGACCATAACGACATCTGAAGGCAGTTTTCCACTCATCGCCTTCTTTGATTCGAATCAAATGATAACCATTTTTTAAGTCCATTTTAGTGAAGACTTTTGCACCTCTCACTCTATCCTGTAATTCAGACATGAGTGGGAGAGGATATCGATTGGCGATGGTTATCTTGTTGATCCCTCCGTAATCAACACATAGCCTTAGACCTCAACCGTGAGGTTTAGGTACAAAAAGGATGGGAGCTGTGGCAGGAGATTTTGATGGTCTAATCTTGCCTGTCCTCAGCATTTCCTTCAACCATTCCCTCAGGGTTTCCAGTTCAACTTCATTCAGCGCATAGACTGGGCCCCAGGGAGGAGTCTCTCCTTCCTTCAAGTCGATTGCATGGTCATATGGCTTGTGGTCTGGGAGTCTGTCTGCCGCTTCCTTGGTCATGATGTTGGTCCATTTTTGGAATTTCTCAGGTACTTGTTCAAGTGCATCTGATAATTCCTCCTTTGTGGTGGCAGTGGATATGTGACCTATAACTGAGGCCTCTGGGTGGTCGAGCACTCTTTTGTCAACCTTAAGCGAGAATGCACTAGCTTCAGCCTTTGTTCATTTTTCTGTGCAACGTGGGGTAGTGAATGAGATGTTGTTCTTGTTTCCCCATAAGTTGCATGGCTGGTGTTTTGTCATCCACCAATATGGAAGAATGACATTGCAGTCGCTATCTAGAGGTGCGACTCCAAAAGATTCAGCAGCAAAGTGCTTCTTATGCTGCAACATAAAAGGAACTGTAAAGAATTCACCTGCTCCAGCAACTACCTCATTGTTGAAGTTGTGAATTTGGAGTGGAGTGTCCCTCTTTATGGTTGGAATTTTGAATTTCTGAACAAATCCTTTGTCCAGAAGGGCTGCAGTGGATCCTGTATCGAGTAGGACTCGCACCATTCGTTGTTGGGTTTTGGACCAGGTCAGAACCATATTAATGATTGGTCTAGGTCCATGATGAGGTGGAACCGGGTCTTCCCTTTGAGTAGCTGGGGTCAAGGTTCCATTGTCTGTTCGTCGATTCTTTGACCTGATCGACTGGAGGTTGTCTGGGGCCTTTCTCTTGACTCCTGCACACTTGTGTTCTTGTGCATCAGAGCTATCTTCCTCCTCGTGTGACGCCTCCCTAGAGGACTCTAAAAATCCGATTCCAAATCCTCGCTGTCTTCGATCTCCCAAGATCTAGGCTGAGCATCTGGCATCTCGGTGTCCTCATTGTCCTGCTTAGCAGCTGCCGTCTTGGCCTTCTTTTTATCCTTGGGCTTCTCTTGCCCCTTGTCTTCTTCCTCATCATCATCTCTCTTTCTCTTGCCTGCAGAGGCTGTCTTGCCTCCACTCGACAACTCTGTTCCTCCTACAGTCTTCTTTGCATAACAGTCATACATCTTATGACCTGAGCGCCCGCATCTCCAACAATCTGCTTTATCTTTTTGTGTTTGTCAATTTCGCTCTGAGGAACATTCTGTAAGGCCTCCCTTCCTGAGGCAAAAATTGCAGGCTTGTCCGTCTTCTTCCCAGAAGCACCTTTCTTGTCTCCATTCTTTTCCTTGACCTTTTGGTCCTTCTGCTGCATGTCACGAGGACGAGCAGCTTCCTTAGGGGGACGAGTGTCCCATACCTCCAATGTTCTCTTCTTGGGACCCTTTATCTCTTCATTGATGTTCTCCACAATGTATGCAGCTTCCTTACTGCCTCGATCATCGCATCATCGTCTCTAGGGATCCCTTTGAAGGTCTGGTACACCATCTTCTTGATTTCTGGGGTCATCGCATCCCAGATAACTGCTCTGTACATGGGGCCTGATGCCCCTACTCTCATGTTGAGGTCTTCCAATTTCGTAATGTAGTCATCGATATCTCCTTCGTATTGGAGTTCTCGGATTCGGCGTTCATCTTTCTGGACTTCTCTTCTGTCCATAAATCATGTTTCGATGGCGCTTGGAAAAGCAGCCCAGTTGTCTTTCAACCCTTGGCTCTTGATTGCCTTTCGACGCTCTTGATGCCAACTGAGGGCTTTGTGGGAGAATAAACTCCCAACCCATTTGACCTGTGCATCCTCATCTGGGAAGGCAGAGGAGTAGGTCTCAATGTAGTCCTGAACTGACATCCACCAGGCTCGGAAAAGGGTTTTGTCCTTGCCTGTGAATATCTGAGGGGCCTTCATCTCAGGCATTTTTGGTTTCTTGTGTTGTTCGGCTGGGGCAGGCTCTGTCAACCTGTCCACCAAGGATTCAAAGAACTCTGTAACTTTCTCATCTCGTTCCCTTTGCTTCATCCGCTCATGTCTGTGTCTGCGGAAGCTATCAAGGGTTCTCGTCCCAGAGCTTCCATCATCGTCTGATGAGGAGGGGTCTGAAGGGTTTGATGGGGGTAGTCCTGCTCCAGGCTTTGGAGGTCTGCCTCCATTTCCACCCTTTCCTTTTGATGCTCCACGTTCTGAGTTGGCTGTGGATGGGGGTAATGCCCTTTCAATGGCATCTCTGAGTGTCTCAGCTGAGGGTCCTTCGTCCTGTAGGGCCTCAGTGAGGGATCGTGCATCGATTGGTTGTTTTTGGGCCATCTTGTCCATTACAGCCTTAATAACTTTGTCAATGATTTCCTTCTTGTCTTGCTGGCAGGTGGTCTCGTATTCGAGCTGGCGCTACTGTTGCTGCTCTTCAGCCTTCGCAAGTGCTCTAATCCTTCTGTCACGACGCTTGTCACTATCCTCTTTCTCAGATGCCCAACTCTCCACATTCTTATTCCAGTTGGCTTGGTAGGTTGCAAAGCCTTCCAGGACATCATTGATGATTTTGACTCCGGCAGTCAGGCTTTCTGCAGCCTCCTGGTTTGCTTCCTGCTTTTGCTGAATATCCGTGGCCAGGCCTCCAATGGTCTGCCAGACCTGGGACCCAAACTCATTGCTGGCCTGTACAAGGCGTACGATGGCTGCATGGTTGATTTCTTGGTCGATGTTCCCCTTCTTGATGACAACATCATATGCGTTTTGCATGGTTGCTGCCATCTCCTGGTATAAGGCCTTCATCTCACTGACATTGGCCTGCGCCATAGCTCCTTCCTTCTGCAGGGCCTGGAATAGTCCTTGGACATCCCTCTCTGTAACATTCATTCGTTCCACCATCCTGATGAACCATTGGGGAAGCTGGTCCTTGCTAACTGTAGCCGTTTGTGTGAAAGAGGGAGCTTTTTGATTCTCCAGCTGCTCCCAAGTCTTCGGGCGATAGATTTCGACAGTGTTGCTCATTTGAACATCATCGTCAGGGCCAACAGTGGCAGAACCGGCGGCTTCAGGGTGGGACATCTTGGAATAATTGATTGACTTTTGGAGGTAGAGTGTTTTTCTTGCCCTAGAAGAGGGTCTTTTTGTTTTCGTGTTCGATTTGATAAACTTGGTAGCTTGTGCCTTAAGTTTATAGTGTGACACTGGGCACAGTTTCTGCTATGCGGAGGGGGTTTTGATAATTCGTTTCGTTGATTTCGAAGGTTTAATCGATCGGTGCTTTCTCAGAAAAAGCTAGGAAGTTTATTCGAACTATCGATCACAAGGCAGAATAAACTTAAGGGGTGTCTTCTGAGGTTCGGTGGGATTGTTCTGGTAACTTGACTTGAGGAGGATTTCGTTGCTGATGATCTTGGAGACTGTGGGAGACATTGACCTCTTTCTAGACTTTGGGACTTCCAACTTCGTCTAACCATCCCCCAGGATGGTATTGCTGAAAACGAGTTTCGGAGATAAGACATGAGTCATTTCCAACAATAATCTTGGATAGATTGCGTCAGCGCAAGCTCATGATTGCATTAATCACTCACTTGCATGCTGACCACCACCTTCGAGTTAATTCTTGAAAATTCCTCACTATGATACCACACCTTCCCATAAGGTAAGGGATTAGCGATCATAACAGGATTCAATCCCCGTCTCGCCGCGTAATGCAATAACTCATCCGGGAATGACAATGAGCCATTTTCCTTCTGAGCCGCATCATCATAGATTCCCTAAGGAAATCTTGATTGCTTGTGAGGTGACAATCATGCCCTATCACTCGTGCGTTTCTAGCACTTTCTGTGTGATATCATGAGTCCCCCACCTGCACTCACCTGTGCGCAGCCACACCCTGGTGTGAACGCAATCCCAACAATTCCCTACGGAGTATTCCTAGCTGAAGGTGGCATCATATCGGGTTCCTTTGAACAGGTTCCTTGAGTGGGTTCCTTGCTTGTCTCCGTGCAAGCCCTCTTGGTATCCGTTGGTTGCTGAGCACCTCCTCATGTATAAGTAGGTACTGTTCGCCCTCGTCTTTGTCTCTCCATCATCGTCGCCAACACTCATCTTATGGCTGAGGTGCCATCATTGAGGTAAGTCCTTCCCTTCTCCTTCCTGATCTTGCCCCTGCTGACATTCAATAGGTGCGACATCTTGGGCTGGGACCTTCATGAGGTCTCATTCGGGGGTCACGAGTCACGTGACTTCGCTTGCCAGATCTTCGGAGGGTTCCGGCCCAAATTGCTGATTGATAACATTCATTCTCCAGTCCAGTTTGCCATGTTCTCTCTCAAGTTATACATGTTACCCAATCTATTATCACACATTATAGGGTGTGACACTATTATGCCGAATTCTAATGCCTCATGGCAATTTTTGACTTTGACATGAATGCAAAGAAGGCTGCTTTGAAGTGAGGCCTGTCCAGAGAACTACAAGCAAGTTTAGTGCACCAAGCCGATGAACCCCAAGACTTTGCAAAGTTCGTCAACCTATGCATGAAACTTGACTATCACATCCAAGCACATGCAGCTGTGACCAAGCACCAAGTCACACCAGTTACCCCATGTGCAAACTGCACCCCGGCCTGACCAGCTGCCCACCCAACCAGCACCAACAGTGGCAATTACAGCACAGCACTCATAGACCTATCAGCTTCCCAAACATCACAGAACCAACGCTGATGTGACGAATGCATGGCAAAAGGGCTATGCCTGTACTGTGGATCAGCCGACCACTTTAAAAATGAATGCCCAACCTTAGCAGCTGACAACTCCTGAAAAATGCACCTTGCTGCTGCCGAAGTTTCGACAACAACCACAGACCCTGCCCCTGCCCCTGAGCCCAGCTCAGGAAAAGAGTAGTCCACCAGCAGCCCGTTGGCTCTCTTGGTGGACCTGCCCCTGCCTCTTCATTTGTATCATCACAGGAAATCTTCTATGTATCAGCAAGTTCTTTGTCAGTTAATCAAGAAAATGAAATGCATGGAAGTCACTTAGTTAAACCTTGCACCTTGACTGTCTGTGACACCAAAATTGACACCGATGCACTTGTGGATTGTGGATGTACTGGACTCTCATTTATGAATGAGGCTTTCATATGCCAATACAACCTCCCCTGTTACCAGTTAAAAACCCCCAAAACAGTTGAAGTAATTGATGGCTGACCAATCTCTTCAGGTGACATCAGTGAGTATGTCGAAATCCAATGCACCATTGGCGATCACCATCCAACACTATGTGCATATATCACCTCTCGTGGCCACTACCCTCTAGTCCTTGGAATCCCTTGGCTTAAGAAACATGATGTTACCATCAACTTGGCAAAAAATGATATCCAATTCTGCTCCCCCCAATGCCTCCCACATTGCACCATGGTTAAGGCCACACCAATCAGGGGCCTGACACCAGAATGAAAAAATAAGATCTGTGCTATCTCAGCCACAACCTTTAAATGAATTTTCAGCAATAGCAACCAATGTTATGGCAAGGTTGAACAGTTCAGCCTATTACTTAATAAAATTAACACTGCCTTGCAAGAACCAAAAGATGACAAGCCGGACCTCCAAACAATCATGCCACAAGAATACCACAAATACCTGAAGATTTTCGAAAAGGTCAGTGCCGACAAACTTCCCCCTCACTGCCCCTGTGACCACAAGATCCCCTTAGAGGATGGGTTCAAACCCCCCTTTGGCCCACTCTACTCCCTCTCATGCCCAGAACTGGAGGAACTAAAGTGGTGGATCGATGAGAACATGAGCAAAGGATTCATTCGAGCATCATCCTCCCCAGCCGCTGCACCAATCTTGTTTGTCAAGAAAGGGGATGGTTCTTTATGCCTAGTTGTAGATTATTGAGGAATTAATGAAGGAACAATCAAAAACTGCTACCCTCTCCCACTCATGCAAGATACTCTGATGAACCTCTCTTGTGCAAAGTGGTTCACAAAACTTGACATTAGGGGGGCCTATAACCTCATCTGAATGGCAGAGGGAGAAGAATGGAAAACTGCCTTCCACACCTGCTATGGTCTTTTTGAATGATTAGTAATGCCATTTGGTCTCACCAATGCCCCTGCAACTTTCCAGAATTTTATCAATGATGTCCTGGCCCCCTATTTGGAGCATTTCTGCACCGCATACCTGGATGACACACTCATCTATTCTGACACCTTCAAAGAACATCAACAACATGTGAACCTTGTACTAGAGGCCTTTGAGGAAGCAGGCTTACACCTGAAGCCAGAAAAATGTGAGTTCCACTGCCAGGAAGTCAAATACTTGGGCCTTATCATCAGTACAGAGGGAATTAAGATGGATCTCGAAAAAATTACAGCAGTCCAGGACTGGGAACCACCCTGCAACCTGAAAGATGTCCATGGCTTCCTGGGGTTCGCCAACTTTTACTGCTGCTTTGTCTGAAATTATTCCAAAATTGTGCAACCACTTACACTCCTGACATGAAAAGGAATACCATTTGCCTGGAAGGAGGAACAACAAAATGCATTCGATGAGTTACAAACCACATTTACATCTGCACCTGTCCTTGCCCAATTTGACCCCGACCAAAATGTCATTGTTGAAACCGATGCTTCAGACTACATATCTGTTGGAGTACTGTCACAATATGATGATGATGGCATCCTACACCCAGTGGCATATTTCTCTACAAAGCACTCTCCAGCAAAATGCAACTACGAGATTTATGACAAGGAACTAATGGCAATTGTGCGTGCATTTGAGGAATGGAGACCGGAATTACAGTCTGTTATCAACCCAATCTGTGTCCTATCTGACCATAAGAATTTGGAATATTTTACCACAACAAAACTCCTCAACCGAAGACAAGCCCAATGGTCACAATTTCTGTCCCAATGCAATTTCAAGATTGTCTACTGCCCAGGAACTGCTGGAGGGAAACCAGATGCACTGATCAGATGATCCGGAGATCTGCCTAAAGAGGGGGATGACTGCTCCCTGGAAAACCAAACCACCATAATTAAACCTGAAAACATCCTCCATGCCCTGGCCACAACCTTGTCCAACCAACCTGATACTACCCCACCAGCATTCTCCCCAGATGCCCCTACACTAAGCCAACTCTTCCACGAAGGATATGCTATTGACCCCTTCCTGAACAAGATCCTCCAGTTGCTCAGCGATGGAACAAAACAATGTAAAGACATTACACTGGCAGAATGCAAGAAACGTGACAACCTCCTCTTGTACCGACAATGAATCTGGGTTCCAGACTATGAACCACTCAGACTGCACCTTATGCAACAAGATCATGAGACTCCTACTGCAGGTCACCCCGGCAGATCAAAGACACTTGAATACGTTTCGAGAACATATACCTGGTGTTAACCGGGGGTTGTCTCGTGACCGACGGTAGGGTAACTCAATATCTCCAAAAAGAAAAATGAGAAGTAATAATTCCAATGATGGGAATTATGTACTTCTCTGGGGATTCTCGTAGGGATGATAAGTAATAACGTGTTATAATCTTAAACTCTCCTGCTTATCTCAGGGAGCGTTTTTGAGATCGTCGTTCTTAATTGCGTTCAACTGTGAACAGCAATCAGTGAGGGTCTTAGGTATTGAGGAGGGTCTTGGTTGTATGGTCTTTCGAGTATTGTGTAAATAATCAAGTATAAGATACTAATATCTTTCTGGGACTTGGTCGTAGTTGATAGGACAATTGTGGGTCTTCTGCTGGATGATCGCTTCTTCGAGTGGGGGCTTTTTGGATATTTTATATTTTCTGACTTGAGCTCCCCACTCATATACCCACCGGGTACGTTGCGGTGGTCGGAACGCCAAGTACTGGTTGACGTTGGTAGAGAGCATGCAATCATGATATTTTTCGCATACAAATTCCGCATTTCGATTTTTTCAGCACAAACGCCCCAAAATGTTCCCAAACCAATCGGATGACACTTGGTGATCCTCTCGGCCATATCGTGCATATGTCGCTTCTAATCCCGTCGTTTGCCGATATATTATTTCTAATAATATCGCCTTCGTAGGGCATTCGAGCACATATCTCATCTCATGCATATGTCGTCAGCTCTGGTGAAGTGTTCAACTTTGTTTGCCGGATCTCTTGATCCGTCCTTATCTGGGGCTGCGGCTTCCTGTGCCGTCGGTATGCCTTGCCAACACTCCACCACGGTAGATGTCATCCGGGCCGCCTGTGGCTTCCGATAGGTTTCATCTTATCTTTCCGTTTGTCCGTATGCATCCAGTCTCGTCATATCGTGCTGATCGAAGGCTGCCGTTGGATAAGGTTTCCTGTATTGTCGGCTGCCTCAGGGTTAATGCACCTCGTATTGGTCTTTATTGCCTAAGACAATCCTTATCTCCTTCGGCTGACTAGACTCCGCTATCGCATGTGTTATCATAATGACGTTCGGTATCATTCCTTCGGGTTCCGATCATCTCCGCTGAGCTTCCTCGGTAACATATGATTCTTGATCTTGGACTTGGCACTCAGTCGTAGTGTTCATTTAATTCATTCTTAAATATCCTACAATCTTTCCTCGTCCATCAATCCTTCATCCTCATCATCGACCTTGACTTCCTTCAACCTTCCTCTATCCATTCCGGCAGACTCAGTCATATACGGCGAACTCCTCCTCCTCGATCTCAATTCTTCTTATTCATTCTCCTCCTGTTTTCTTGTCCCAGCCCCTTCTATGCCTGCCTGTTGGGGTGGTCCTGTGTGACACGGCACAACGTTCGAATACGGCGAAGCATTTCGGCGGAGGGTAGTCCTCTTGGACTTGTGGCAAGTAAGAACCACAGTTGCCCAGGCTATAAGTATTCCAGGTTTTTTTCAACATCAGCGGTACGTTCCTCGGGATATGGCTGGGCATTAGAAACCTCAGCCATTGATCGGAAACTGTCCCTCCCGAGGCTACCCCGGGTCCTTGACCCTTTATGATGTACTGACTTTTTTCCTGGCCCCCCATTATCCTACTTCCTGTGGGAAGTGGATGAAGGGAGGTTAGTAATGGCTCTTGCCCTCATGGCTTGAGTCATTACTTGGTAAGAATCCCCATTCTTAAAATGTGTCTTAAAGGTGGGGTATGACACCTGGCACAAGATGCACAGAGATGTTGACCGCTACACTCGCAACTGCCATACCTGCCAATGTTCAAAATCTAGCAGACATGCCCCATTCGGCATCCTATGACCACTACCTATCCCAGACAGACCTTGGCAGGATATATCAATGGACTTTGTAATGGGGTTACCATGGTCCAATGGATATGATGTGATCTGGGTTGTGGTGGACCGACTGATGAAGGAACGCCACCTTGTACCTTGCAGTACAGATATTGATGCCAAGGAACTCACCAAACTATTCATTAGCCATGTCTTCTGACTCCATGGACTGCCCCTGACAATCATATCTGACCGAGGGCCCCAATTTGCTGCACTGTTCTGGAAACACTTATGTCACCATTTGGGAATTGACCCATGACTCTCAACTGCCTTCCACCCACAAACAGATGGCCAAACTGAACGAATGAATGCAATCATGGAACAATACTTGCACACACATGTCAACTACCTACAGGATGACTGGGCAGAATGGTTGCCCCTGGCTGAGTTTGCTGCAAACAACCAAGCATCTGAGACAACAGGCACTTCCCCATTTTTTGCCAATAAAGGATTTGACCCTCGATGCCAATTTGATCTCACATCTGCAGCTATAAATGATGTCAATGATTGCCATGCCCTGACAACATCCAAGACCCTTTCAGAAATCCATAGTCATCTGCGAGCTGAGATCAATCGAGCCAACCTCCGATACCAAGACAATGCTGACAGACACCGGTTACCATCACCGAACTATCAACCAGGACATCATGTCTGGCTGGATGCAAGAAATTGGAAAACATGCTGACCATCATGAAAACTTGACAACAAATGCCATGGACCATTCAAGGTGGTTGCTAAGATATCCCTACATGCTTACTGCCTTGAACTGCCCCTGACAATGAAATGCCACAATGTCCAACATGTATCCCTCCTGGAATTAGCTGCAGATGATCCATATCTAGGACAATGACCAGATGCACCTCCACCAGTGGAAATAGATGGAGAAGAAGAATACTTCATCGAGGCAATCTTGGACTCCTGACTACATCGCCGCAGACTCCAATATCTGGTCAAGTGGGTTGGTTATGATATGCCAGAATGGGAACCTGCTGAACTCCATACCGACAGCCAAGCTGTTGACCACTTCCATGAACAATACCCAGACAAACCAGGACCCCTACAAGACAGAACATAAGATCTACTTCGCCGGAGCTCAGCCCAAACAGGTGGATCCTGTCACGGCTCGACAAACTCCTCCCCTTTTCCCAATGTTCATCTATCATCACTCAGTTTAATGTGTGGCTCATCTGGGTGGCTGTGCTCTTGGCAATTAGCCCCACAGACTAGGGTAAATGCTCAGCCACATTTGTTTGGAATGTTTGTGGTGGCTGTGCATGGTTAGTTAAGGGTTAAGGGTTTAGGGCCTGCTAGTTTAGTGTCTCAGCATGGCAGGAGAAAAATGTGTATATAAGAGGACTTGTCCTCCCAGCATTCTGTTTCCTTTCGTTTTCTCCTTACACAGTTATTTGTTCACCTCACCGAATAAATATTTGGATCCTCTCCAGTTCTTGTCCTCGTCTCTGCCACTGTCTCTGTCCCTGCCTCAGTCTTCGATCCTGTAACCTCTGTCCTCTCTGCTCTGTTTTGCTGATCCTGTTCCTTGACCTATCTCTGCTCCTAAACATGGATCATCTATAGTTGTTGCACGTCACAGCTTCAGACTTCCAATGTTGTTGCTTTCCAAGAGGTTCTGTCTTGCAATCACGATCATTGTCTACAAGCCTAGAGCCCTCAGGTTCTCCATCAATTACCTTGTCCATGACCGCCATTACACTCCTCATGTATAAATAGGTACTGTTCACCCTCGTCGACTTCTCTCCATCATTGTTGCCAACAGTCCTCTCATGGCTGAGTTGTCATTATTGAGGTAAGTCCTTCCCTTGCTCCTTCATGATCTTTCTGATGCTGACATTGAATAGGTGCAACGTCTTGGGCCGGGACCTTCATGAGGTCTCATTCGGGGGTCACGAGTCACGTGACTTCGCTTGTTGGAGCTTCGGAGTGTTCCGGCCTGATTTGCTGATCTTAATATTCATTCTCCTGTCGAGTTTACCATGTTCTCTCTCAAGTTATACATGTTACCCAATCTATTATCACACATTATAGGGTGTGACAACAGGTGAGGGTTTCATCATTGAAGGTAATTCAAGTTGTGGAGATTTCATTTCTTATCTGGAGGGCAATTTCAATTTTGTTGACAATGGCAGTATTTTTGAGGGCACACACGTTCAGTATGAGACTGATGAACTGGTAGAACCAGAGGTTATGGAGTGTGCAGTAGGAGGGTATTAATCAAGAGGAGATGGTAGAGTTGGCAGGTACTTGATTACACAGTTATGTTGTAATGGCAGTCATGGGCAAGGTGTTCAACAGAGAACCTGTGGGCTCTCAGCTTTGTATCTAGGCTTATGGACTATGAGGCAAATCTGAGGAATGTTGATATGAGATCTCTAGAGCTGTGGAGCACAGCATCTAAAGAGGATCTGTGTTTAAAAGTAAGGAGATGTAACAGAGAATAGAAGTGCAAGTACTGAGCAGGAGCAATGGAGGCAGGGTAGAGCAACAACTGAAGTAAAGCTGAGACAGTGGCAGAGGTCATGACAGGGACAGAGATGAGGACAGAGACAGAGAAAAGGGCAGAGACAAGGATGTTGAGGTTCCCAGTATTTATTCAGTAAGATGAACAAATAACTATGTAAGGAGAAAAGGAAAGGAAACAGAACAGTGGGAGGACAAGTCCTCTTATATACACAATTTCTCCTTCCATGCCAAGATGTTAAACTAGCAGGCACTAAACCCTTAACCCTTAACAAACTAATACAAGCTAACCTAGCACCTCCTAGAACTTTCCAAACAGGTGCAGCTGTGCAACCACTAACAAACCCTTGAATGATGTCATAGTGCATATCACTTACTGCTAAGTATACAGCCACATAGATCAGCCATGGCACTCATAGCCACAGCACATGGGGGTTAAACAAGACAATCAAATAAGGAAAGTGAATGTGAAAGTAAGGAAATAAGCAACATAGGGAAGAGTAGATACTTGAGCTGTGACACTAGCCATTTCCCAAGACAAATGCTTTTGGTCAACCTCCTGAGTTGATTTCCTCAGATATGTCATTTCAAAACATGGCATTAAAATGGCCCCAGACAAAGTCCAATACCTTGGAGATTGGGTAAGGCCATATTGTTTAAGAGAAATACATTCCTATATCAGATTCACTAACTTTTACCAGAGATTAATTGCCAGATTTTCGAAGATTGCCAAACCCCTAAGCCATGCAACCAAGGGGTTACCAAATTATTGGAAATGGGCAGAAGACATGTCAAAATCATTTGAAGAACTGAAGCATTGCTTCACAGCAGCACCAAACCTCATACATTTTGACCTACAGCCAGAATGCATTGTGGAAACACACACATCAGACTTTGCACTAGGAGCTATATTATCACAAACCAGTGATCACAAGAAACTACACTGCAATGTCTTCCACTCCAGAAAGTTTTCTACTGCTGAAATCACCTATGAGTGAGATTCATGATAAGGAATTACTTGCAATTGTTGAATTATTTATGGCATGGAGAAGACACTTGGAAGAATCATTACACACAGTTCAGGTATTCACTGACCACAGAAACCTTGAGTACTTTATTAGCACTGAAGTCCTCAACCAAAGGCAGGCATGCTGGGCCCAAGAATTGGCTGGCATGGACTTCTAAATCTTCTATAGAAAGGAACAAGTAATAGCCAGCCAGATGCATTATTGAGGTGCCTGGAGTACCACCATGAAAAGGGGGGAGGTGGAGACTAGCAAATGCAGACTATTCTTAGTGAAAAGCACTTTGATATGGTTTCCACAATAAGCACTGGAGGAGAAGGCATTGTTTTTCGCTGCTCAGCAGTACAGTTGGATTATCTGGCAACATCATTGACCAAATGGAGAAAGAAATTTCAGCAGGAAGTTAGGCAAGCAGGAAAAGAAGATGCAGCATACCAACAGGCAATGGAGGGCCTCAATGGAAGAGTGCAAAGGACACAAGTAAAGGAAGAGCTATTAGAGCTTCAAGATGAACTTTTATATCACAAGGGATTGCTTTGAGTCCCAGAGAATGCATGAAGTGTGATGTTACATACCGAGCATGACAACCGAGTAGCAGGACACTTCGGCCAGGACAAAACAATACAACTCACAAGACGCAACTTCTCGTGGCCAAAAATGGACCAGCGGATAATTGATTACGTTAGACGTTGCCTAGAATGCCAGAAACATAAGACTGCCTGCCATAAGCCCTATGGTTTACTCTCGCCATTGGATCTTCTTTACTGCGGTTTGATTTGCCTCATCTCGGTAGTCGCAGTAAACGTAAGCTACGCAGATTCGGTTCTCGTTAGCAGGATTTGATGCCCTTTCCAATAGCCTATCAACAACGAGAGAACTAGTTATCGCGGTCTGGTTAGTATTCATTATTGTACGGCTTTAAAAAACCTGTTCACCTCATTATAGACTTCCCAGCACCCGGAATCCCGTAGCAGCAACAGATTGGACTGAAACCCTGTTGCATAGGATTGGTATTACGCCATGTCTGAAGTTCGTCGGTTTGCAAAAACAATCCACCGGTGTTTTCGAGCCGTTTCGATTTGATATCATAATGCCTCTCATGAGGCTCCAACGGCGATATGCTCTGTATAATCTTTTCTAGTTCCTCGTCTGAGAAGCGTCAGTAAGCAATCATTACAAGATTCACAAGGAAGGCGAGGTGTAAAATGGAGGTAAAGAGACGACAAGGACTGCGGTTCCATCTCCCAAGGGTGGGCACACTAAATAGCTCGGTTGCACTTCAACGGCAATCATTATTTTGCCGATTTGGGAACTGACCTTTGCTTCTTACATCCAGCTTTTCCACCTTCTCCGAAATACGCTTGATTTCCTCGTCGGAGGAGCGAGCCAGATCTGAAACAAGACTGATAACCGTCGTCAGCCGGTCCGAAATTTGCTGCATTCTTTCCGGGATTTCCAAGAGGTTTTCTCTCATCATCTCGATGGATCCCATCGCTTTCTTATGCTATTACTCCATGTTTGAGAGGACGGCTGAAAACGATTGTTGTAATAGAGAGCTTAACAAAGTTAGCAAATTTCGTTATAGTAAATTGGTTCGGAAACCAACCGATTGGAGGCCATGACTAGCACTTGAAGCGTCTGTGTATACCGATGTAATGCCTGAGAGCATTGCTGGCACTCGTCCTTGTGAAACGGCCAGGCGATTTTCCCCATAAAAACAGTAGCCTTGTTAGCACTATTAAGCTTCGCGAGCTTCTTGTAGACTATCGTGACGTGTCCCTGACAAGCGTCTAGTACCGAGCGTAAAATGGATTGCGAATGAAAAGTTCCGCCAACTTCATCACCCCGGAGTATCTCGTTAAGTAGCTTCAAGACATGGCACAACACATCGACCTCAATAGTGAGCTTCAAGGCGTCCTGAGAAGCAGAATTGACGCCGCTGATGTAACCGCCGATGATTTTGGTGATCTCGGTCGCTAGGCCCATCAAGCCAGCGGCACTTGCGGATAAGCTCAAGGGATCCATCGAAATAAGGTAATCGCAAGCCGTCAATAAAGATTTGGAGGTTGGGTGCGCCAAAGTTGACAAAAACTCCTAGAGAACTGGGATGAAGATGTGCTTCGATTTCCTGCGGGGATATTTCTGTTTCTCCGCTTTTCATCCTGTGCTGTTCTTGCTGATAAATCACGTGGTGAGTAGACTACGGATGCAAGTTGACGCCAGTGCAAATGTGAGAACCGAAATCATGCAAAAAGCTGAAATCTATATCAAACAACCAAAACGCCATGCCCAATCTATCCCGTGTAAATAACCAAACTTTTGTCCCACACCTCTCTATCTTCGTCGTGGCTTCTGTACGAGCTCGAAGCCATCATCGTCCACAACCCTCTCCTGACGCTCCCTGGGCTGCGACGGTGCAGACGCCGGTGTATCTCCCATCTCCTCATCGAAATCCGCCTCATCACCCGAGTCGGCATCCTGGTTGACCTCCTGAATCCTCGGGGCGCTCGCGTTACATGGTCTCGCCAAAAATCGCTGCTGCAAAGCATCGACTGTAGCATAATTATTCTCGATAATCTCGTTTCGTAGTGCCAACACTTGTTTTCCGACCTACACAGAGCTCCCCGTTAGAATCGCTACTGAGAATAACTTCCTGCAGTACCAACTTACCTCATAAGCACTGTCGTCCTCCAAGTTCACATCAAACTCGTCCTCCATAACCTGGATCAGGCGTTCTTCGACAGTCTCGTCGTCGGCCTCGGGATCTTCAGTCCAGAGGTCTGCAATAACTCCGCACAACCAGTCTCGCTTGTCTTCGCTGTCGGGGCCGCCCCAGCTGCAGGAGACGGCGTCACGGAGGGGCTGCCAGAAGTTGAGGAGCAAGGAGACACCAAGCTCCCATTTCTGAGTCTGTTCGGAGGTGAAAATGACGGGTGCGGGTGCGGGGGCGGTTGTGGAGGTCATTGGAGCTGAGCTGTGTGGATGGTGGGGGACACGGCGATTTTTTTTTTGGAGAACGCGAATTCTGGAAATCGCCGGGTAAATTTTCGGGGTATGTCGGACGCGATGAGTGCGCACACACTACTCTTCGCTATGCAAGCTAGCCAAATGCATGACATCAAAAACAATGTAACATAATCTAGCCTGATATGGATAAGTAACATCATAAACCTATTTCCCATGAAGCATTATCAGTCCTAGCAGACAATCATTACAACTCAATCCAATTGATCTTTCCTTCGTCTCTGAACTTCCTAAATGCTCCGTCTAAGGTCTGTCGGTTGCCCCGCTTATTAGCTTCCTTCACCTGTTTGACGAGATCCTCAACTTTGTGTCCTCCAGGACAGTTTTTCCACTCATCTCCGTCTCTGACGCATACAGTCTTTCCCTCAAGTCTCACCGTGCACGAGATCCTCACACCTGCTTTATCACTCCTATCCACGCTTCTCTCAAGCCTCTGTAACCCTCCATCCTCACCGATATCCGAAGCACACTGATTAATATTTTCAAAATCGAGACCATTCTTCTCTGCACAACTCTTCACGAACTCCTTTTGTGTAACTTTCTCATAATCCTCAAATAAACACCCAGAAAACCCAATGTTGTCTCCACACAGATGTAGCATGTTTCCAAGGCATTCAGAAGGACCGTGTTTGCAAGCGACTCCTGACTCTGTGACGGTTCCGATAAAAGACTGAGTGAACTTTACGAGCGATCCGACCGAGGAAAGCGTAGGCTGGATTAGGTGCTTGAAACAATAAGCAGCATCCGGACACTGTGACATGACGTGGATTTCGAGGGAGGGCTTGTAGGCCATTGCGATGGCTGGTAGAAGAAAGGCGAAGAGTTTCATCGTAGATGTTGTTTTCTGTGAAAGTGAAAGTGGAAGCGAGCGTGTGAAAGTGAGCTGTCAAGGCTCGAGTCGATGGAGATTGCGAATCTCGAGTGCCTATGACGTATGAGAGGAGGCTGGTAACGACGGATACAGCCGCGAAGAGCCGGATCGATCTGCCAGATAGATGCGAGAGGTGCGACGGATCGAAACACAAATGCGAGTACAAAAAATTGTAATCGAAAAACTCAATAATAAAACCAAAAATAAACTGAAATCAACGAAAATTTGGTATTGTCAAGATACAAACAACACTGCGCTTGTCGAGTGTACACGAGGCGCTTGTCATGTCCTTATTTGGACTAGCCGGGGTCGACAGTAACCGGAACACCCGCGTGGGGTAAGCATGGACCCTGAGATAGTATTATTGTGGGGACTACGGGTAGTTCACCGAGAGGATGGGCTGACTCGCAGCCCAGATCGATTCGAGAAGCCCAACATGGACGATACCATCTGTGTAGGTATCTCCTGCAGAGGGTATTGATATGTCAACATGACCATCAGCTAGTCATAAAGGTTGTGTAAGGCAATCTTTTGGTCTAACCATTTTGCTATTCACACCGGAAATGGACGGCTTTGTAATTACACAGGATTTACGGCTGTGAATTCTCAGAACGCCATATTCATTTTGTTTTGCCCGGTGGCAGAATAATCACCGACAAGGCAACGATAGGGGCCCATGGGGCTGCAGAGTCTAGGCAACAATAAACAACACGAGGTCTCTCCATCTCAGCTTTGCCTCTCGTATCGTACAATATTAACCTCCCTAATATTGCGAACCACTCCGCCAGCCGAATTGCAAAAGAAATCCGACATGCATGGAGAGCACGCGACCTTTTATCTGACTCGGGCTCGTAAGAATGACCGAGGCTTTACTCAAGATGTAATTTTCGGTCTCTATGGGCGGGGTACGCACAAAAAGAAGTGTATTCTGAAAGTCTGGACTTGATACGAGGTGTTTATTTTATGTCTTGCCGCCGCGAATTAGCGGGCCAGCTAAAGTGGGGTGGGCGCGGGGTTCGTTTATGGTTTAGATTACCCAATCGGAGCTCTACCAGGGGGAAGAGATCGTGGGAGTTTCTGGGCCGAGCTTGGAGGTTCAGCCTACGTTCGGCATCACCTTCTCATGCAAGTGAATTCGAGGAATATCAATCACCGGACAAATAATGGGCCCAGAACAAAATCCACAGAATATGTAATCGAATAAACCAGACGGTCATCAACGCTCCGTTCTTTTTAGCGTAGTGACAAAGTGGCGGTGCATAATCAACACGAGGTCGAATCTCGCCACATCATTCCTCCTCTTGGATAAATCAATACACAGACTATCGGTCAATGGGCTAGCAGCTCGGGACTGTATGCACCTTTATCTATGAAAAAACGTTAACTGCCACAGAATGTACTTCAACCAGGGTCACCAGTGCTGACAGTGAGTATCTTCTGCAGGTTAAGAATTCGGCAACTTGCACTCCGCGGAGAGATGGACCTAAAAGACACTTTCATCCGAATACTAGCTCTTTTGTGCTAAAGCTTGATCTTCGAGAACATATCTTTTATCCTTGGGTACGATGGTTACTTCAGATCCAACAGACGGAGCAAATGTCGAGCTTATGCCCATGACCGTCTGCATCTGCATGACCACCCTTTCGTTTCCTGACAACAATGTTGATTCGATGATGGTTTTCGCGTGCGTCCATCGTTTCCCTACACCTGGAACTCGGGAACCCAGGAGAGACGCAAACGGCTGGAATGAAATTGTAGAATCGAACCTCGACGGCGGTGTCGATTCAATTGGATATGACAGATGCGTGGCTGGTAAGTACCCGGAACCCACAACGGAAGCTAGCATAATTACAAAAAGCACTTGACCCGAGTCGACAAATTCAAGTATGCGGTTCACGGCACTGTGCTTGTGTAGTTTGATTATTTATTTTTTCTTTTAAAATTACCAATTTCAATGAGATGGGAATCATCACTCTAGAGATATCGAAAGTCTGGATTTCTTTGTTTTGTTTTTGTTTTTGTTTTGTTTTTTGACTTTCGGCACATGCGCTCTGAATCAACGTCACATCCGCAGTGTTCCAATGTGTCTAGACATATGAAAATATCGAGTTTCGATCTGGTGTAGCCTCTTGTCCTTGTCACATTTGCTCTAGACATCGCGGACATCCCGGCGCAGACTTTTCGAAGCGAGCTTGTGCATATGCAGGAAACTGTCAACAGACGCTATCGGATCAACGCCCAAAACCCGTGAGATCCCTCTGAAAACCAACGTTGACATCAGCTGCAACAGCCTGTTCTGGTGACGATTTGCGAAAAAATGGTTATCATAATTCCAACCGATTGCTCTAGTGGCGGGTCCGCTTCGAGGTGCTGAAGAGAGACGGCCATGTGACGGACGCGTACTTATACCCGATACAAGGCCTCGCGGTTCTTCAAGGCGAGCTGCCCACCAACAGTCAACTCTCCGCTCAGCTATTGCAAGCAGTTTCCGTTGTGTGTGCGGAGATTGGCACCTGACTGTTCCTGGAGCACTGCATTTGCAGGAGAGGGTTGTCAGACGTTGTGTTTCCAGTTTTGTCGGCTATTGTTTATTACGGATAGTGTAATCCGGGGTTCGGGTTGTGTCGATCTTGAATTTTGAGGGTTCGTCTTTTCTCGTTCGTCACCTTTTGGTGTTTAACAGAAGCCGTCACTGTAGTCAGAAGGAACCTAACAGCTCTCAGTCAGGTTGATTTTTCACCCTTATTCCTCCACCTCCATCTTTTCGTTCATTGAAAGATATATCCCTTTCTTTTTTGCAACGACAACAGCAGCAATGTCCAGCTACGGATCTTTTGCGTCGAAACGACTGAGTCAGCGTCGACGGGATGCGAATGGCGATCTGACGGACGAGAATACCCCACTACTGACCGTCCCGGATAATTCTGTTTTTCCGGGATCGGGTGGATTTAGCATCTCAACACCACAACTAGGACCTCAACGAGACGATAGCCTTTTGCCAATTACACAGGGAGATGGAAACGGCGACCTTCTTGACACCCTTCCCATTCTCGCCAAAACCTTCAGGAATACCCCCCTTGGAATCGAGGTCGAAGCCATCCCAGCAACAGCTGATCAGCCGGGGATCAACAACGATTTCCGTCTACCCCGTGACGATGCCTTGCGGTACATTCAAAATAATGTTGCCGACAATGACGACCCGGATTTCGAATTTCGCGGTGGGATAACGAGGAAAAAGTTTTGGTTAATCTTTGCAGGTAAGTGATTGTGCAGATGTAAAAGAGAGGGCCATTTACTAACAAATAAGGCATTTTAATTGCCAACTTTATCGCCTCCTTCGATGGAACTATCATGGCGTCAACACACACGTCAATTACCTCGGATTTCCACGCGTCAGAACTTGCTTCGTGGCTGTCAACGTCCTTTCTCCTCACCAGCACAAGCTTCCAGCCACTGTATGGTCGAGTTAGTGATGTCGTTGGACGCAAGATCCCATTCGTATTCTCATGCGTAATCTTCACGGTCGCAACTATGTGGTGTGCCCTAGCCCCCAATTTAATGAGCTTCATCGCTGCCCGTTCAATTTGCGGAATAGGTGCAGGTGGAATGATAACAATGTAAGTGTCGCTCCAGTTGATTGTTGTTTGAATGCTGACTGTTGTAGGGGTGCCATTGTTCTAAGTGACATTGTACCCATTGAGACCCGCGGATTCTATCAGTCAGTGAACAACCTTGGATGGGGATTGGGAGGTGTTCTTGGTGCCGCTTGCGGAGGGTATATCGCAGACACTGTCGGCTGGCGTTGGGAATTTGGGCTGCAAGTTCCATTTGGAATCTTCTGTATCATTGTTCTAATGTTTACCATCCCCGATCCCGAGAAGATTGAAACTGCCGGATTACGGGAACGTTTCAAGGATTTCGACTTTACAGGGTCCGCCTATCTTACTTCCAGCCTGATCTTCTTAATCTTGGGAATGAACTTAGGAGGAAATGTTTTGCCTTGGGGCGATTACCGTATTCTGGGATCACTTGCAGTAGGAGCCATTCTTGGAGCTCTGCTCATCCGTACGGAACAGCATGCTATCTCGCCTGTCATGCCCCTGCGTCTCCTTGGGTCAGCACCGCGCGGTCTCTTGATTTTCAACAATGTGGCCGACATGATTGTCGTCAACTCGGTATTATTCAACTTGCCACTATATTTCCAAGCTGTTCGCGGGGAATCCGCAGCTGAGGCTGGTGGCCGACTGTTCATCCCATCGATCGCCGGAACCTTCGCCGGTGTCTCAACCGGGCTTATCATTACACGAACCGGCAGACTACATGACACCCTTTATCTCGGTGCCATACTTCTGATAATTGGTAGTGCTATGTTCTGCGTTATGCCGCCGAACCTCCCTTTTTGGGGATATTTCATCTTCCTGATCCCGGTTAACCTGGGCAATGGGTTTGTTATGCCGAGTGCGTTGATGAGTGTCCTTGCGACCAGTTCTCAGGAGGAACAAGCTGTGGCCACAAGCACGCTCATCATGTGGCGTTCCTTGGGCGGAGTCCTCGGTGTTGCACTCAGCAGTCTGATTGTGCAGAACGGATTGAACACATTCCTGGAACGGGACATTACTGGTCCGAACAAGCGGGAGATTATAGACATGGTTCGTAAGAGTGTAAACTCAATTTACGGACTTGACCCTATTCACAAAGCCGAAGGTATGGTTTCCCCTGTTAATTATGTAAGAGACAAAGACTGACGGAAACAGTTGCTCTTTCCTACGAAAGCAGTTTAAAGCTTTGCTTTGTGTTCACGACGGTGGTTGCTGTAATTGCGGCGGTGTTGCTCTATCGGATACAGCTGCCTAACATTCGTCGGAAAATGGCGTCGAAGAAGATGGAGTTTGTGCATGGCGGAGAGTGATCCCAGGCGCGGGACAGGATATTGTATGACTTTTGATTGATTTATAAGTATACGGTCTTGGTTAGAAAAGAATTGGTTCCATGGGTTTGTTTGCTGTATTATTAGTTGTCGCTTAAGAAATGAATGAATGAAAGTTGCTTCTAGGTGGGGAATGTAGGCTTCACCACATCAACGAAATGCCGAGAGTATCCGTATGAGACGGAAGGACGGGAGTGGGGGCAGCAGGCTCGCGTAGGTTTCCAGAAGGTTGTCTGAGACTGTCGTCAAATCAGCTAGTGCGTCACATTCGATTCCGATATGTGCAAAAACCAGGACGAAGACTGTAATGAACGGCCTAGAACTTGGTACCTGCATCGAATATCTTCCACACGACGCTGTGATTGGGGTCGGATGTCGATGAGCGAAAGCGGTTGACGCGGCGCTTAGCGGCGGACAGACGAAATCCCCGCGAAGAGAGACCAAATGACGCTGCGGATAATGGCTTCGTCTAGAGGCTCAATGAATTACCAAAACCCGAGTCACTCCCCTTGGAATTTGCCGACTGTTCTCCGTCTTATCAACGTTTCCTCGACCACCGGCCGCCATGCTCCAAGGAAACAGCCATTCACATTTCGAAGAGATATCCAATCAAGTATTATACTGTTAGCGTTCCGGTTACACAAGGAACCACATTGCAAGGGTCACTAATTGACTGGAACCCCGCGGAAGACGTCTATTCGGAATACCAATTCCATGATCCTTTATCAATCTCAATGCCATGCAATTGCGTCGAAATACTCCTGCTACCGTTATCATACCGTATCTAACCGATGATCTCTGGAAATGCGTGCTATTAAATATACTCAAATCCCAACTCTACCAAGGATCGACACAACGTTCATTATCAAAAAAGTAGCAAAATGGCCCCCGCTCTTGCTCCCTACTCTGCCCCGTTCACCCCTGGCAAGGCCTCCGCGTCTCTGCCTGTGGTTGCACCCGTCACCGTCTCTGCGGTGTTCGGAGGACCTGAGCTTAACTTCCAGGGAGCTCCCATGGTCCCTACCATCTCTATTTCCAAGAGAGACCGTAAGTGCTAATAATCCTAGTCTACCCCAAAGAAACTATCTAATGCTAATAACGAACAGCCATGGACTTGCGCTGGCCTCAGTGGCTCCAGCATGGTTACAAGCAGTTGACCGGAAATGACATTGTGGACAACATTGACACCTCCGAGATTAGCAACTCCATCGATGAAACCAATGTCACCGGTAACGTTGACGCCGAGCCTATCAGCGACAACGATATTCTTCCTGGCTGGCCTCACGACGGCGACAACTGCGACGAGGACATGCCCACATTCACGAAGCAGGGTGCGGAAGAAAACGACAACGAGGACATGCCTACATTCACGAACCACGTAGCGGAAGGGAAGGACAACGAGAACATGCCCCACATCCCCACCCCCGAAGACGTCGCCGAGTATGAGATTGTGAAGAGAGACGGTATGTGTATCACCATTACGAGTCTTGTCTTTCCCCGCTAATAAATCTATAAAGCCTCCGCTTGGGAGTGGCCGTCTTTCATCAAGACTCCTTACGCTAAGTGGATGGCCAGCAAGATGCCTGACTTTGTCACTGACATTGCTCCTTCTATCGGTGATGTTGAGGATGACGAGGCTGAGGAGCCTGCTAAGTCTTTGAACAACCTCGCTGGTGATAAGATGGCTGAGAATGAGGTTAAGAAGGCCGACAAGAAGAAGGATGAGCAAGAGAAGGAGAAGAAAAAGGAAGAGAAGGAAAAGAAGGAGAAGAAGGAGAAGAAGGATAGGAAGGATAAGAAGGACAAGAAGTCCAACAAGAAGAAGAACGACGAGGATGAGGAGACTCATCCCGACTTGGACTAAGTAATTAGGTCTTAAATGTAGCCGAGATATGGGAAGAACGGGAAACGGTAGAGATAATCTTATGTAGATCAATGAGATTCGGCCATGACTATGCGACTACTGGTACAGTATTATGACTGCGGATAGAGTCTAGACCAAAAAATTGAAATATTTAAACCAACCCCTTCGCTCAGATATTCGTTTTGTGTGAAGTATTGGTAAACAAATGAAACCAAGGTATTCATGGTGCCATTTTAGTCAGCGCATATCGCCTCGGAAATATGACATGAGGATTGAACTAAGCCGCCTGGTCAACCGTAAGCTACCAACGTCCGTCACATCGCCCTGCCGTCATCGAAGAATTGTGGAACGCTACGGAATTTCCATGTGTAGCGCCTCTCGCTAAGCCACTCAAATAGTAGCGCAACAATCGCATGCGCAGAGGTCCTTGGACAATCCCGAGACGTTGCGCATGTCGAGATGCGCCGTTTGACAGACATTCGGGAGCTTGTACAAAGGGCTCAGCCAGGGGTCGGGAACTACGGTTGTGGGACTGAAGAATATGGGCTTAGCACAGGTGAATGAGAAGTTGATGCAAAGTTTGACACTGATATATAGGGTACAGGGCATTTAGAACTTTCGCTGATGATTGCAGCTTTGTGAAAGCGACGTGATATGCTATGAACATTTCGCAGCGAGTGACGAAAATAAATTCTGATCAATAACTTGACGACTGAGAACCCCGTTGGCAATACGGATAGACAAGTAATGATTTTGAAAAAGACAATCATTCCATCAATAGCATAGGGCTTTGGATACAGGCGGCGAACCGAAATGACAGCGGACATGCCAACATCAAAACTCATCACTCGCTGCGAGTCGCTGAAGCACTAACTTGGGCATCAGGGAGGTTGTTCAATGAAGGACGTTTACAGCAGCCTAAGAGGGTGAATTGTCCTTGCATGAATGATGCGCGACGATGATCGAGTGCTCAACCATGCAGCAGCCTAACAGACATAGCGCTGTGCCACAGATGGTATCGAATGATCAAACTGGTAATTAATGCCGGTGCAACATGATGGATAGATAAAATCCACCTACTCTAATCGCAATGCCACACCAAGGTTTGATCTGATTAGATAAGATCTCCTGATCTTGGCTGAACACATCCACTACTCCTGCCTCAAACACCCATGCCTCTACCACCACCCCACCCCCCTGTACCAGCATCATGTTGGCCACCCATGACTCTATCAGCATCGCCGTCGCTGCCATCACACTACCAGCCGCGTTTTCCTTTCAGAAGAAATCTGGCAGAAAAACAAAGTAAGCAAAATTGTCCTCAGTGTACTCAGTTTTCAGCTGATTGACTGAGGTGCAGGTGCATTCAACAGCCAGTATATGCACCATGCCAGAAGCATGGTGGTCGCTAGATTTGTGATACAACAACAGCAGATATAGCCAAGAATGTCCACCTCTACTTATGCCATACTCACCTTGAACACCCAGTAAGTAAAATCCTTCATGTGCCCTGAGTTTCCAACTGATTAACTTAGGTCATACCAAGTTCACCTGGGATTCATGCTGCAGGAGATCATTCAATGTCATGCAACTTATTGATTTATATAATCTAGTGTAGTGTAGTTGTTGGGTGCTGTATTTACCTGGATATGTCACTAGTTTGATTCCTAGTCTGGGCAGTTTTTTTTTTCCTTTGTAGCTGGAGGGTAACCATCTACAGGGATTACAACAAGGGCAACCATATTCTCTTCCTTGTCCTCCAGTCTCTCTTCCCCTCTCTCTTCTCTTTGCATACATTACCTCACCCAACAACCCAACATTTTTTCCCTGCCAAGATTGTTTTTCTGACATCCCCTGTCCTTTGCTGCTGAGCCTACCATGAAGATTGTTTTGCCAATACCTCCTTTGTTCCACTACCTAGGTTGTTTCACCAACCCATCATTCATTTCATTATGAAGCCTACCACTGAGATTGTTTTGCTAATCCCCATTTGTTTTGCTGCTGTATAATGTAGTGAAGTTCAATTGATACAATTCTTTTTCTCAATTTCTTGAATATTCATTATCTCCTGGAAGAAATTCAATATCATAAATATGTTATCCATACTGCTATTCTTAGTTGCCTACATTTCAGATATCAATCCATGTATGTCAATGTATTGTACCTCTTGGTAGATTCTTAGGTGGGTACCTTTGTTTCCCAACCCTCACTCTGAAATTCCATGGCCACCCAATTCTATTTTCTTATTCTACTCATATTCACATTCAGAATCATGTGTCCTCCCACAGTTGCATTCATCAGTTCATCATTGGGGGGGATCCTTCCAATCCAGTGGTTGGGAAATAGTTGTGATTCTCCTTTGATTGGAGGTGTGTGGTGCAGTAGTCATTATAGCAAAAGGTCCAGTGTTGGCCATCATGTCAGGTATATGTTGTTGTCTGGAGGGGGGTGTCCTGGTGGTACCAGCTGCTGAAGTTTTGGTCATTCTCAGTGTTCATGGGGCTGACCATGGTTTTACAATCTTGGGGCCAGTTTTCATGGGTAGGTAGTATGGAAATGTCAGATAGTGTTGGGGGAGTTCATGAAGTTCTCCACTGGGTACCAAGTTCGATTATCATCAGGGAATCCTGTCCACCATATGTGGTATTGGAGTTTATTTTGATGGTAGTGGGAATCAACCATTTCCTGCACTTCCCATTCTTCTTCATCTTCAATAATGATTGGTGGGGGAGGAGGTTGTAAGTGACCAGGGATTGGTGGGAGGATTGGTTGAGCCAGCTCAAGTAAGGAGATATGGAATACTGGATAGATCTTTATGCTGGCAGGGAGGTCCAGTGTATAAGCTCATGATCCCACATGCTCGAGGATGGTGTAAGGTCCAATTAGTTTATAGTCTAACTTGCTAGATGGCTGAGCTGTCTTCACATTCTTCCTCTGTGAGATTTCATGAAAAATATCTTAATGGGTATAAAATGTTCGAGTCATCTGGTTGCAAGCAGACTGCCCCAATGGCATAGTCCAACGCATCTATTTCAAGGGTTAAAGGTTTAACACAGTCAAAATGTCATAGAATCAGTTCCAAGATCATTGCCTGTTTCAGTTGTTCAAATGCTGTTAACCGGGGGTTGTCTCGTGACCGACGGTAGGGTAACTCAATATCTCCGAAAAAGAAAAATGAGAAGTAATAATTCCAATGATGGGAATTATGTACTTCTCTGGGGATTCTTGTAGGGATGATAAGTAATAACGTCTTATAATCTTAAACTCTCCTGCTTATCTCAGGGAGCGTTTTTGAGATCATCGTTCTTAATTGTGTCCAAGTGTGAACAGCAATCAGTGAGGGTCTTAGGTATTGAAGAGGGTCTTGGTTGTATGGTCTTTCGAGTATTGTGTAAATAATCGAGTATAAGATACTAATATCTTTCTGGGACTTGGTCGTAGTTGATGGGACAATTGTGGGTCTTCTGCTGGATGATCGCTTCTTCGAGTGGGGGCTTTTTGGATATTTTATATTTTCTGACTTGAGCTCCCCACTCATATACCCACCGGGTACGTTGCGGTGGTCGGAACGCCAAGTACTGGTTGACGTTGGTAGAGAGCATGCAATCATGATATTTTTCGCATACAAATTCCGTATTTCGATTTTTTCAGCACAAACGCCCCAAAATGTTCCCAAACCAATCGGATGACACTTGGTGATCCTCTCGGCCGTATCGTGCATATGTCGCTTCTAATCCCGTCGTTTGCCGATATATTATTTCTAATAATATCGCCTTCGTAGGGCATTCGAGCGCATATCTCATCTCATGCATATGTCGTCAGCTCTGGTGAAGTGTTCAACTTTGTTTGCCGGATCTCTTGATCCGTCCTTATCTGGGGCTGCGGCTTCCTGTGCCGTCTGTCTGCCTTGCCAACACTCCACCACGGTAGATGTCATCCGGGCCGCCTGTGGCTTCCGATAGGTTTCATCTTATCTTTCCGTTTGTCTGTATGCATCCAGTCTCGTCATATCGTGCTGATCGAAGGCTGCCTTTGGATAAGGTTTCCTGTATTGTCGGCTGCCTCAGGGTTAATGCACCTCGTATTGGTCTTTATCGCCTAAGACAATCCTTATCTCCTTCGGCCGACTAGACTCCGCTATCGCATGTGTTATCATAATGACGTTCGGTATCATTCCTTCGGGTTCCGATCATCTCCGCTGAGCTTCCTCGGTAACATATGATTCTTGATCTTTGGACTTGGCACTCAGTCGTAGTGTTCATTTAATTCATTCTTAAATATCCTACAATCTTTCCTCGTCCATCAATCCTTCATCCTCATCATCGACCTTGACTTCCTTCGACCTTCCTCTATCCATTCCGGCAGACTCAGTCATATACGGCGAACTCCTCCTCCTCGATCTCAATTCTTCTTATTCATTCTCCTCCTGTTTTCTTGTCCCAGCCCCTTCTATGCCTGCCTGTTGGGGTGGTCCTGTGTGACACGGCACAACGTTCGAATACGGCAAAGCATTTTCGGCGGAGGGTAGTCCTCTTGGACTTGTGGCAAGTAAGAACCACAGTTGCCCAGGCTATACGTATTCCAGGTTTTTGTCAACATCAGCGGTACGTTCCCCAGGATACGGCTGGGCATTAGAAACCTCAGCCGTTGATCGGAAACTGTCCCTCCTGAGGCTACCCCGGGTTCCCAACCCTTTATGATGCTGACTTTTTCCCTGGCCCCCCATTATCCTACTTCCTGCGGGAAGTGGATGAAGGGTGGTTAGTAATGGCTCTTGCCTTATGGCTTGAGTCATTACTTAGTAAGAATCCCCATTCTTAAAATGTGTCTTAAAGGTGGGGTATGACACTACCTCCCCCCTTATAAGATTTCGACCCGAAATCATTAACCGAGATTCTTGGCTTATGAATTCTTAGCTATATGATTATGAAACGGGATTTTTTGATGAAGTCCTCCAACCCCTTCATCCACCAACATGTTTTCTATCCCAAGACCATTAAAACCTCATAGAGGAAAGGTATCTTGAGATAGTTGGTTGTTTAAACACGTTGGTCCCTCGGCATGCCTGGATTCCTTGAGTGGAACTCTCGGAGTGACTGCAGGCCACCTACTATGAAGCATTCATACGGTTCTTCTGTATGATCCTTCTTAAGTGGATATCCTTTCCATCTGACTCGGTAAAGGACTTTCCCCTTGACTTTCCTACTCGATAAGATTTCTTCTATCTCCCATTCCTCATTGCCTTCGATGTCATCACATTCATCAATTATTTTCAATAGATCAGGCGGAGGTCTGGTCCCATTGTTGTATGGTTCGAGTAAGGATACATGGAAGGTGTTGTGGATCTTCCATTTTCTGGGTAGTGATAGTCGCATGGCTGTTGGAGAGATTACTTTCTCTATTGCGAAGGGGCCATGCTTCTTGTGGTCCAGTTTATGTTTTGGACGTCTGGTCTGGATGTTCCTTCCATCTAACATGACTAGGTCCCCAACCTTGAATTCTGGAGCATCCTTGCGTTTGTTGTCTGCATACTTCTTCATTCTTTCCTTGGTTGCTTTTAGGTTCTTCGTAACTAGACTTTGAACTGAAAGGATGTGGTTGATGTATCCATCCTGAGTATCCTCGCTAGTTGGTATTGTACTTGGATTGGTGCAACCTGGGTGTCGGCCATAGTTGGCGAAGAAGGGTGACATGCCAGTGGCTTGAGTTACTGAATTGTTGTATGCAAACTCAGCCATAGGTAGGAGTCCAACCCAATCATCCATTTCGTAGTTGGTGAATGACCGTAGGTATGCTTCGATCGTTTGGTTGATCCTTTCTGTTTGGCCATCTGTCTGTGGATGAAACGATGTGCTCATTCGTGGTCGTATTCCTAGTATGCCCAGGAACTGTTTCCATTCTGTGGAGGTAAATCGGGAGTCGCGGTCTGAGATAATGTCGGTTGGGATACCATGAAATCTCCATATTTCCCGAGCAAATATCTTTACCAGGTGTTCCGCTGTTTTTTGATCCTTCTTGAGTGGTATGAAGTGGGCCATCTTCGTAAACCTGTCTACGATAACCCAGAGTTGGTCACAGTCTTCTGACAAGGGAAGGTCTGTGATGAAATCCATGGCGATTGATGTCCATGGTGCATATGGGAGCTCTAGTGGTGAGAGTAGGCCATATGGCTTGTGGCGTGATGCCTTCTCCTTCTGACATTCCAAACAACTTCTGACATATTCGATAATTTCTTGGTCCATTTTAGGCCACCAGAAGTTGCGTCGGATTAACTCGATCGTTTTGTCTTGACCAAAGTGTCCGGCGACTGGGCTGTTGTGCTCGGTATGTAAAATCGCATGTCGTGCATTCTCAGGGACCCAAAGCAATCCCTTGCGATATAATAATCCATCCTGAAGTTCTAAAATCCCTTCCTTTCCTTGCGCGCTTCCACTGAGGTCCTCTAAGGCCTGGTAGTATGCTGCGTCTTGTTGTCCTGCCATTCTTATTTCCTTCTCAAATTCCTTTGTCCATTTCGATACTGATGATGCCAAATAAGCCAGCTGAACTGCTGAGCAACAGAACACCATTCCTTCTCCTCCAGTACTGATTGCTGAGATTGTGTCGAAGTGTTTTTCATGCAAAACAGTCTGTATTGGCTGGTTTCCACCTCCCCCCTTTTCAGGGCGATACTCCGGGCGCCTTGATAATGCATCTGGCTTGCCATTACTTGTTCCTTTCCTATAAAAAATTTTGAAGTCCACGCCAGCCAGTTCCTGAGCCCAGCGTGCCTGCCTTCTGTTGAGAACCTTGGTTGTCATGAAATACTCAAGGTTTTTGTGGTCAGTAAATACCTGGACCGTGTGAAGTGATCCTTCCAAATATCTTCGCCATGTCTTAAAACAATCAACTATTGCCAGTAATTCCTTGTCATGAATTTCGTAGTTGATTTCGGCTGGTGAGAACTTTCTGGAGTGGAAGGCAACTGGGTGTAGTTTTTTGTCCTCTGCATTTTGTGACAATGTGCCACCCAGTGCAAAGTCAGATGCATCTGTCTCGACGATGCATTCTTGTTGTGGGTTGAAGTGTGTAAGGATAGGTGCAGTCGTAAAGCAGTGTTTTAGTTGCTCGAATGCTTCTGTCATCGCATCTGTCCAGATCCAGTCTTTTGGTGACCCTTTTGTTGAATCGCTGAGGGGTTTAGCGATTTTTGAGAATTCTCTGATAAATCGTCTATAAAAATTCGCAAAGCCAATAAATGACTGTACATCCCTTAGACTTCTTGGTCGTTCCCAATCCCGAATGCATTGAACTTTGTCTTGGGCCATTTCGATACCATCTTTTGAGATAACATACCCCAAGAAGTCGACTCGGTTGGTTGACCAAAAACATTTGTCCTGGGATATGGCTAGCCCATTCTCTGCTAGACGTTTCAACACTTCCATGACAATGCGGTCATGTTCTTCTTCTGTTTCGGCATAGATCAGGATGTCGTCCAAGTATACAATCAATCCTTGGTCCAGCAAGTCTCGAAAAATGTGGTTCATCATATTCTGGAAGGTTGCGGGGGCATTGGATAACCCAAAGGGCATAACGGTGTATTCATATAGTCCATACCGTGTTTTAAATGCCGTTTTCCATTCATCTCCTGGTTTGATCCGAATCAAGTTGTATCCATTTTTGAGGTCAATCTTGGTGAATATTTTCGCACCTCTGACCCTATCTTGGAGTTCTGACATGATCGGTAGGGGATATCTGTTGGCAATGGTGACTTTATTCAAGCCACGATAATCGACGCACAATCTGAGGCCTCGGCCATGGGCCTTTGGGACGAAGATGATTGGTGCTGCAGCTGGTGATTTCGATGGGCGGATTTTTCCTAATTCCAACATTTCCTTGAGATAATCCCGCAGAGCTTGTAATTCGGTTTCATTGAGGGGGTACATTGGTCCCCATGGTGGTTGTTCACCCTCCTTTAGATCTATTGCATGATCATAGGGTTTGTGATCTGGGAGTTTATCTGCAAGTTCTTTGCCTAAGACCTCGACGTACTGTTGGAACTTCTTGGGTACAATTGTGGCAGGGTCTATTTCATTGGTGTCGGAGTTGACTGCTGCAATGTAACCAATTATTGTGGCATCATAGTGGTGGAGGATGTCTCTATCCATTGTGAGGGAGAATTCTTGTGCCGCTGCCTTGGTGCAGTGTTGTTTACAGAATTCGGAGTCTAGTGTGATGTCTTCTGGTTTTCCCCAAAACTTGTTGGGTTGATGCTTTGCCATCCACCAACAGGGTAGGATTATGTCGGTGCCTGATTCTAGGGGCATGACCTCGAAGGTTTCTCTGGTGTAGTGGTATTTGTACTGAAGTAGCAAGGAATGTGTAAATGCTTCCCCAGCACCTGATAAGGGGCGACCATCTGCTCCATTGATTCGTAATGGGTTATTGCGAGTGATCATTGGTAGGTTATTTGCCTTAATAAATTTGGAGCTGATGATTGGTATGGCTGCACCGGTATCAAACATCACTTGGACACTCCTTTTCCTTTGTCCAGGTACTGAAAGATGCATTTGGACAATTGGTCTGGAACCAACTCGGGGTGGTCTGTTGTTGGCCAGCTGCAGTTTCGTCTCAGGTTCTTTTTTATTAGGTTTTAATTTTTTAGATTGTTTTTGGGTTTCTTGATTTTTTGTGCGTTTTACTCCAGCGACTGATATCTTTTGAGAACTTGATACGTCTTCCCGTTCTTGGATGCCTCTGCGTATCCTTCGAGGCTTTCCTAGTTTAAATCCGAGAGATCGGAGGTCTCTACTTCCCAGACCCTTCTTGCTGTTTCAGGGGCTGACTCTGATTTTGTCTGGGTCACTGTGGCGACATTCTTTGGCCGCTTGGATATGGGTTCCTCTGTCTCCTCCTTTTCATCTTCGGAATCTTCTGGTCGTTGGCGTTTAGCCTTCTTTGTGACTGCAGCCACTGTGGTGGTCAGTTCGGTTCCTTTTGAGGTCTTCTTCGCAAAGCATTCTAGGGTGTGGTGGCTATTTCGGCCACAGCGCCAGCAGGAGGCCTTGTCTGCTTTGTGTTGGTCGATTTCAGCCTGGGGGACCCCAGCCAATGCTTCACGGTTGTTTTGGAATTTCCTTTCTCGGTCGCCCTTGGGTGTGCGAGTGGTCTCTTTAGTTTTACCACGGTTGGATTTTTTGTCTTCATCTCGCTTTCGCTTTTCCTTCTCCTGTTTAGGTTCAGAGGAGGCCTGATAAATGTGGAGCAGTGGCTTTTCATGCATGTTCAGATGTTCTTCTTTCGCGGTTGCTAGCTTGATGAGTCTGGCCTTGAAACACTCATACTTTGGGTCATCCAAGTCTTGAACATCTGTCCAAGCCTGGCAGGCCAGATCCTCTGGGAATGCCTGATCGTAAATTTCTCTCAGGACCTCTCCTTCCACTTGGGCCTTCTCTTGGTAGATGGCCATCCTGATTCCCCATTGATCTGCTGGGAGGCCAGTCTTATGGCATCCAGGTTTGTACTTCCAATGCAGCCTGGCCATCTTGTTGGTGTAGTTGCGCTTCTGGTGGGGGTCACGGAAATAGTGGTCCATTGCTGCAGGGTATGAGGGCCAGGTGTCAGGGCGTAATTCCTTCTCAGTAGTATCGACACGGTTTTGGTGCCATTGGCGGGTATCTCCCTTTAGGAAGGAGCCCAACCAGTGGATTCGGGTTGCATCGGTATTAAAGTCGATAGATCGCACAGTCATATATTCCTTGACTGCTTTCATCCATGGGATGTAATTTTCTCTATCCCCATCGAAAACCTCTGGTTCCTTCATCTTGGGAGCTTTTCCTAGAACAATTGCTTCTGGTCGCTTGGTGATGTGATTCTTTTTGTCCTTCTTCCGTAGGGCACGAATGAGTCTTGATATCTCCTGCCCTAAATCCTTAGGTCTATCTGATTCTGAGTCTGAGCTGGAGGAGCTGGAGCTACTTCCTCCAGGTGGAGACCCTGGGGGAGGTATCCTTCCTCCTGGTGGGCTACTGTCTCTGGATTTGGTGGTCCTTCTACTTCGGATCGAGCCTCTTGCCGATTGCTCATTTTGTGGGGAACGTGGGAGGTCATATTCTGACTCTGGGTCATCACTGTTCGGGAGGGGAATTCTTCCCTGCTGGGCATGTTGCTTTAGGATGCTATCGATGACCGAGGGTACATCGATATCCTTGCGGGACTGTTGTGCTGATTGGAATTGGACCTTCAGTTCTTCTCCAATTGCATGGAGTTCTTCTCGAAATGATCGTCGCATGTCTTCTCGTTCCTGCTGGGAAACAGCTGAGGCATTGATGTGATCCTGTTGTAGCTGTTCCTGGAGACGTTTCAACTTTTGTAAATCCTTTTTGACCTTTTCTTGGTCTACTCTGGCCTTCGCCTCTCTGGTGTTCATCTCAGAGGCCCATCGTTGACAGTCGTTGTTAAATTTTTCTTGCTTAGCTGCCTGATCCTTGTGGTAATCCACCCAGATGTTCTGATTTGCTTCCATTTGTTGAGCAAAATCCTGGAGCACTTTTTGTCTTCGTTCCTCATTTTCCGCAGCATTTATGGTAATCATTTCCACATGCCTTCTCAAGGCCATGTCGGCAGTAGCAACTTCTGCAAACTGGGTTGTTGTGAGATTGAAGTGGGCTCCTGTAGCATCCGCCGCATGTTGCTGGGCTTGAGAGATTGCAAGATTGAGGTTGGATTCGATCTTGTGATAATCATTTTGCATTTGCATAAAGATGCGGTATGCTTCTGATTCATCATTCTGGATTTGTCCACGGAGACTGTTGATTTCAGCAGCCGTGTGGTGTAATTGACTCATGTGAGTGCATCCCCATTCAGGGACAGAGTGAAGTTTGATCGGTTCGATAGGTGGGATATTGTCCATTTCACCAGTGTTGGTACTAACCAATGCCCAAGAAGGCATAGGTAGGAAGTCGATTTCCATGGACTCAGGCATTGTTCGTTTTGTTTTGTGGTTCTGAATTTCTTGTAGGACGTTTCTCAGTATGCTCGGTGAGGCGTTGAGTAAGATTATAGTGTTAACCGGGGGTTGTCTCGTGACCGACGGTAGGGTAACTCAATATCTCCGAAAAAGAAAAATGAGAAGTAATAATTCCAATGATGGGAATTATGTACTTCTCTGGGGATTCTTGTAGGGATGATAAGTAATAATGTGTTATAATCTTAAACTCTCCTGCTTATCTCAGGGAGCGTTTTTGAGATCGTCGTTCTTAATTGTGTCCAAGTGTGAACAGCAATCAGTGATGGTCTTAGGTATTGAAGAGGGTCTTGGTTGTATGGTCTTTCGAGTATTGTGTAAATAATCGAGTATAAGATACTAATATCTTTCTGGGACTTGGTCGTAGTTGATGGGACAATTGTGGGTCTTCTGCTGGATGATCGCTTCTTCGAGTGGGGGCTTTTTGGATATTTTATATTTTCTGACTTGAGCTCCCCACTCATATACCCACAGGGTACGTTGCGGTGGTCGGAACGCCAAGTACTGGTTGACGTTGGTAGAGAGCATGCAATCATGATATTTTTCGCATACAAATTCCGTATTTCGATTTTTTCAGCACAAACGCCCCAAAATGTTCCCAAACCAATCGGATGACACTTGGTGATCCTCTCGGCCGTATCGTGCATATGTCGCTTCTAATCCCGTCATTTGCCGATATATTATTTCTAATAATATCGCCTTCGTAGGGCATTCGAGCACATATCTCATCTCATGCATATGTCGTCAGCTCTGGTGAAGTGTTCAACTTTGTTTGCCGGATCTCTTGATCCGTCCTTATCTGGGGCTGCGGCTTCCTGTGCCGTCTGTATGCCTTGCCAACACTCCACCATGGTAGATGTCATCCGGGCCGCCTGTGGCTTCCGATAGGTTTCATCTTATCTTTCCGTTCGTCTGTATGCATCCAGTCTCGTCATATCGTGCTGATTGAAGGCTGCCTTTGGATAAGGTTTCCTGTATTGTCGGCTGCCTCAGGGTTAATGCACCTCGTATTGGTCTTTATTGCCTAAGACAATCCTTATCTCCTTCGGCCGACTAGACTCCGCTATCGCATGTGTTATCATAATGACGTTCGGTATCATTCCTTCGGGTTCCGATCATCTCTGCTGAGCTTCCTCGGTAACATATGATTCTTGATCTTGGACTTGGCACTCAGTCGTAGTGTTCATTTAATTCATTCTTAAATATCCTACAATCTTTCCTCGTCCATCAATCCTTCATCCTCATCATCGACCTTGACTTCCTTCGACTTTCCTCTATCCATTCCGGCAGACTCAGTGTAAAGTCATATACGGCGAACTCGTCCTCCTTGATCTCAATTCTTCTTATTCATTCTCCTCCTGTTTTCTTGTCCCAGCCCCTTCTATGCCTGCCTGTTGGGGTGGTCCTGTGTGACACGGCACAACGTTCGAATACGGCGAAGCATTTTCGGCGGAGGGTAGTCTTCTTGGACTTGTGGCATGTAAGAACCACAGTTGCCCAGGCTATAAGTATTTCAGGTTTTTGTCAACATCAGCGGTACGTTCCTCGGGATATGGCTGGGCATTAGAAACCTCAGCCATTGATCGGAAACTGTCCCTCCCGAGGCTACCCCGGGTCCTTGACCCTTTATGATGTACTGACTTTTTTTCCTGGCCCCCCATTATCCTACTTCCTGCGGGAAGTGGATGAAGGGAGGTTAGTAATGGCTCTTGCCCTCATGGCTTGAGTCATTACTTGGTAAGAATCCCCATTCTTAAAATGTGTCTTAAAGGTGGGGTATGACAAATGCTGATTTAGCCGCATCATCCCATTTCCATGTTACATCCTTCCTTGTCAATTTCATCAGGGGTGTTGTTATTTTGCTAAAGTCCTGGATAAATGTTTTGTAGAAGTTGGCAAATCCTATGAATCTTTGTATCCCTTTCATGTTCACCAGTTCCCTGCATTCTGCCACCACTTTTACTTTCTCCAGATCCATCCATATCCATGTTGGTGATATGATATATCACAAATACTCAGTCTCTGTTGTCTGAAATTCACATTGTGAGGCTTTGAGCCTTAGTTACACCTTGTCCACCTGTTCCATAACTCTTTGCATGTGCTGTCAGTGATGCTAGATGTCATCGGAGTAAATCAAGATATCATCAAGATATGCCAGGCAGAAGATATCTAAGTAATCACTTAGGACTTCATTCATCCACCTCTGGAATGATGCGAGAGCATTCATCAGGCTGAATGTCATGACCAGATATTCAAAAAGGCCATATTTTGTCCGAAAAGTGGTCTTCCATTCATCCCCCTTTGCAATCTGCAGATTGTGAGAAGCATTGCAGACATCTAGTTTTGTATATATCTTTGCATTGGATAGGCAGTCCAGTGCTTCCTCTATCAGCGGGAGGGGCATCCTGTCTTTTACTGTCATCTCATGGAGTCCCTGGTAGTCCACACAGAGTCTCAGTGTGCCATCCTTCTTTTTTACAAAATGTATCAGGGCCCCCACCAGTGATGTTGAGCGGCATATCCATCCTTTTTCGAGGCTGGTATCCAAGTATTCTTTCAATGCCTTCAACCTTCCCTCATCCAATGCTCAAAGGGGTTCGAATGGTGGAACCCTTCCTTTCATCAGCAGAATCCAGTGGTCGTGATGTTGGTGTGGCAGTCACCCTGATGCTTCTCCCTCGTCGAATACATGAAGGAAATCGCGGTTTTCAGTTGGGACAATATTCTTGGCCAAACATGGAGTCGGTTCTTGCTGTTATGACTTGACTACCACCAGGGGTGATGTGATTCACCATGATGGGATTCAAAAAGGGTCATCTTGGGTGCCCCACAGCGAATCTTGGCCTGTGGCAGCATAGGCAGTCCAGTCTGAGGTCCCTGCTCATCATTTTTCACCATCCCCACCAACAACTCTCATGAAATGTGCCTTGTGGCTGCTGAAGTCTCAACTGCCCGGTTCGGGAAAACAGTAGTCCACTAGCAGCTTGTTGGCTCTGTTGGTGGACCTGCTCATGCCTCTTCATTCATATCATCACAGGAAATCTTCTATATATCAGCAAGTTCTTTGTCAGTTATTCAGGAAGATGAAATAGATGGAAGTCACTTAGTTGTACCTTGCACCTTGTCCAACCATGATACCAAAATTGACACCCATGCACTTGTGGATTGTGCATGGACTGGACTCTCATTAATGATTGAGGCTTTTACATGCCAATACAACCTCCCCAGTTACCAGTTAAAAAACCCAAAAATAGTTGAAGTAATTGATGGTCACTCAATCTGCTCAGGAAACATCACTGAATATGTAGAAATCCAGTGCACCATTGGTGACCATCATGAGACCCTAACTGCTTATATCACCTCCCTGGGCCACTACCCCCTAGTCCTCAGAATCCCTTGATTAAAGAAACATGATGTTACCATCAACTTTGCAAAAAATGATGTCCAATTCTGCTCACCCCAATGTCTCCCACATCAGACCATGGTCAAAGCCGTGCCAATAAAAGGCCTGAGACCTGAATGGAAGAACACGATCTCTGCCATCTCTGCTGCAACCTTCAAACATATTGTTAACAACAGCAATAAATGGTATGGCAAGGTTGAACAGTTTAGCCTGTCACTTAACGAAATCAACATTGCCTTGCAAGGACCAAAGGATGATAAGCCAGACCCCAAGACCATTGTGCCACTGGAATACCACAAATATCTAAAGATCTTCAAAAATGTCAATGCCAATAAACTGGCCCCCCATCACCCCTGCGACCACAAAGTCCACTTGCAGGATGGTTTCCAACCCCCCTTTGGGCCACTTTATTCCCTCTCATGCCCAGAGTTGGAAGAACTAAAATGGTGGCTCGAAGAAAACCTGAACAAAGGTTTCATCCATGCATCATCTTCCCCAGATGCCATACCAATCCTTTTTAGCAAAAAGGGGGATGGGTCATTATTCTTAGTTGTGGACTACTGTGGGATTAATGAAGGAACAATCAAAAATCGCTACACACTCCCAGTGACCCTGGGCACAGTTTCTGCTATGCGGAGGGGGTTTCGATAATTCATTTCGTTGATTTCGAAGGTTTTAATCGATCAGTGCTTTCTCAGAAAAAGCTAGGAAGTTTATTCGAACTATCGATAACAAGTCGGAATAAACTTAAGGGGTGTCTTCTTTGAGGTTCAGTGGGATTGTTCTGGTAACTTGTCTTGAGGAGGATTTCGTTGCTGATGATCTTGGAGACTGTGGGAGACATAGACCTCTTTATAGACTTTTGGACTTCCAACTTTGTCTAACCATCCCCCAGGATGGTACTGCTGAAAATGAGTTTAGGAGATAAGACGTGAGTCATTTCCAACAATAATCTTGGATGGATTGCGTCATCACAAGCTCATGATTACATTAATCACTCACTTGAATGCTGACCACCATCTTCAAGTTAATTCTTGAAAATTCCTCACCATGATACCACACCTTCCCATAAGGTAAGGGATTAGCAATCATAACAGGATTCAATCCCCATCTGGCCGCGTAATGCAATAACTCATCAGGGAATGACAATGAGCCATTTTCCTTCTGAGCCGCGTCATCATAGATTCCCTAAGAAATTCTTGATTGCTTGTGTGGTGACAATCATGCCCTATCACTCGTGCGATTCTAGCACTTTCCGTGTGATGTCATGAGTCCCCCACCTGTGCTCACCTGTGCACAGCCACACCCTGGTATGAACGCAATCCCAACAATTCCCTACGGAGTGTTCCCTAGCTGACGGTCGCATCATATTGGGTTCCTTTGAACAGGTTCCTTGAGTGGGTTCCTTGCTTATCATACGTTGTCTCATGCTGTGCAGTCTTGACCCTTGTACTCAGCGCCACTCCTGTTCACCGACTAGACTCTGCCTTGGTCAACTAACTCTGAATGCAGGTATGTTGAATGATGATTTCGCAATGCCTTGCATATGCCATGGAGCTCTTCTCCGTGCAAGCCCTCTTGGTATCCTTCGGTTGCTGAGCACCTCCTCATGTATAAGTAGGTACTGTTCACCCTCGTCATGTTCTCTCCATCATCGTCGCCAACACTCTTCTCATGGCTGAGTCGCCATTAGTGAGGTAAGTCCTTCCCTTGCTCCTTCCTGATCTTTCCCTTGCTGACATTCAATAGGTGTGACGTCTTGGGCCAGGACCTTCATGAGGTCTCATTTGGGGGGTCACGAGTCACGTGACTTCGCTTGCCGGATCTTCGGAGGGTTCCGGCCCGAATTCCTGATTCATAATATTCATTCTCCTGTCGAGTTTGCCATGTTCTCTCTCAAGTTATACATGTTACCCAATCTATTATCACACATTATAGGGTGTGACACCACCTCTCCCCTCTTCAAGCTTTGTCCCGAAGCTCTAGTTCATGCCTCTGTGATCGCACTATGCCGTAGCCTAGTGACTAGTGATCAAATTTAGATGTCGTCCTCCAGCCCCTACATCCTACTACCAACTCGGCCTAAGGTAAAACCACATGGGAAAAAACCCTTAAGCTTTTAGTCTGTGAGTCGGTAGTCCCTTGGAGAGTCTGGATAGTTGAGGTGAAATTCTCGTAATTTCTCCAGACCTCCTACTGAAAAACTGTCGTAAGGTTCAGCTGTCCAATCCTTTTTGTTCAGCCACCCAAGCCACTTAACGCGGTAGAGTACTCGATTGCCGGACTTGTAACTGCTCATGACTTCATCGATATCATACTCCTCGCTCCCCTCAACATCATCAGCTTCCTGCAAGATTTTCCTTGGATCTGGTGGAGCTCTTGTTCCAGCCCAGAATGGCTCAATCAGAGATACATGGAAAGCATTATGGATCTTCCATTTGCGAGGTAGTGTGAGCCTGACTGCTGATGGGGAAATGACTTTCTCGACTTGAAAAGGACCATGCAACTTGTGGTCCAGCTTTCGTCATGGTCACCTTGTTTTTATGTTGCGCACATCAAGCATAACCAAGTCTCCTACTTGGTATACTGGTGCTGCTTGCTGGTGTAGGTCTGCATACTTCTTCATCCTTTCTCTAGTCTTTTCCAGAGATAGCTTTGTTTCTTCGTGGACTGTATGCATCCAGTGGGCGTAGGCTTTGCTGGCAGGATTGTGCACAGCAGTTGTCATTGGGTTGCTTGCAATGGGATGGTAACCTTAATTCACATAGAATGTGGATAGTCCTGTTGCGCTGGTCACTGAGTTGTTGTATGCAAACTCAGCCATTGGTAAAAGGTCAACCCAATTATCCATTTCGTAGTTGACAAAAGAGCGAAGGTATGCTTCAATTGTCTGGTTAAGTCGTTCCGTTTGTCCATCTGTCTGTGTGTGGAACGCTGTGGACATCCTTGGCTTAATTCCCAAGGTTGCGATAAAAGCCTTCCAGGTGGTGCTTGTGAACCTGGAGTCCCTGTCCGACACTATGTCTGTTGGTAGGCCATGTAACTTCCAAATTTCCTTCGCAAAGATCTTAGCAAGGTCATTCATTGTCTTGCCCTCTTTTTGCAGTGGAATGAAGTGTGCCATTTTCGTGAATCAGTCAACCACTACCCATAGTTGGTTGCATCCACTTGACTCTGGTAGGTCAGTAATAAAATCCATAGCCATTGATTGCCATGGGGCATAAGGTAATTCCAAAGGATCAAGTAATCCGTATTTCTGATGGCGAGCTGTTTTGTCTTTTTGACATTCCATGCAGCTTTGTATATACTCGATAATCGATTCATCCATCTTTGGCCACCAGAAATTCCGTCGAATTAACTCAATCGTTTTGTCTTGTCCAAAGTGACCTGCAATCTTTGAGTCATGCTCCGATTCCAAGACTGCCTTGACTAAACCCTTTGGTACCCATAGTTTCAACTTTCAATAGAGTATGCCATTCTCCATTGTCAAAGGTTCTTTGATTCTCTTCACTGCATCCTGATATTCTTTGTCCTGTAGTCCAGCATGTCTGACCATTTTCAAGAATTCTTCTGACCATCTGACTGCAGGAATAGAGGAGAGTCATGATGAAGAGACAATAAATGTTGTGCCTTCTCCACCACTGCTGATTGATGAGATAGCTGCATTTGAAAAGTGTTCTTTATGCAGGATCGTCGTAATTGGCTGATCTTCACCTCCCCCCTTTTCAGGGCGAAACTCTGGACGCCTTGATAGTGCATCTGGTTTCCCATTTTTAACTCCTGGTCGATAGAAAATCTTGAAATCAACACCAGCGAGCTCCTGAGCCCATCTTTCTTGGCATCGATTGAGTACTTTTGTTGTGGTAAAATACTCAAGGTTCTGGTAGTCGCTGAAGACTTGGACTGTGTGCATTGCTCCTTCAAGATATCTCCTCCACACTTTAAATGAGTCCACAATAGCCAGTAGCTCCTTGTCATGGATCTCATAATTTATCTCAGCCGGAGTGAATTTTCTCAAATGGAAGGCAATGGGGTGCAGCTTTCCATCATCTCCTTTTGGCGATAGGACAGCTCCAAGGGCAAAATCTGAAGCATCTGTTTCCACTATGCACACCTTTCTTGGATCAAAATGTCCTAAGATAGGGGCCTTAGTGAAACATTGCTTGAGCTTGTCAAAAGCCAACTCCATGGCCACTGTCCATTCCCATTTTCTTGCATCGCCTTTTGTTGATTGTGTCAGTGGACGACATATTTTCGAGAAGTCCTTTATGAATCGGCGATAAAAATTGGTGAACCCAAGAAATGCTTGAGTGTCCTTCAAGGATCTTGGAGGTTCCCAATCCAGGACAGTTTCCACCTTGTCCTGTGCCATCTCAATGCCCTTCTCGCTTATGATGTACCCCAGAAAGTCCACTCTGTTTTTCACCCAGACAGACTTTTCTGGGGAAATCACCAGCCCATTCTCTTCGAGTCTTTTCAGCACCTCCTTGACCAACTCATCATGATTGTCTTCTGTTTCTGCATAGATGAATACATCGTCAATGTAGACAATCATTCCCTGATCTAACATATCTCTAAAGATATGATTCATCATATTTTGGAAGGTTGCTGCTGCATCAGATAACCCAAAGGGCATGACCAAAAATTCATAAAGACCATAACGACATCTGAAGGCAGTTTTCCACTCATCGCCTTCTTTGATTCGAATCAAATGATAAACATTTTTTAAGTCCATTTTAGTGAAGACTTTTGCACCTCTCACTCTATCTTGCAGTTCAGACATGAGTGGGAGAGGATATCGATTGGCGATGGTTATCTTATTGATCCCTCTGTAATCAACACATAGCCTCAGACCTCGACCATGAGGTTTACGTACGAAAAGGATGGGAGCTGTGGCAGGAGATTGTGATGATCTAATCTTGCCTGTCCTAAGCATTTCCTTCAACCATTCCCTCAGGGTTTCCAGTTCAACTTCATTCAGCGCATAGACTGGGCCCCAAGGAGGAGTCTCTCCTTCCTTTAAGTCAATCGCATGGTCATAAGGCTTGTGGTCAGGAAGTCTGTCTGCAGCTTCCTTGGTCATGATGTTGGTCCATTTTCGGAATTTCTCAGGTACTTGTTCAAGTGCATCTGATAATTCCTCCTTTGTGGTGGCAGTGGATATGTGACCTATAACTGAGGCCTCTGGGTGGTCGAGCACTCTTTTGTCGACTTTAAGTGAGAATGCACTGGCCTCAGCCTTTGTGCATTTTTCTGTGCAATGTGGGGTGGTGAATGAGATATTGTTCTTGTCTCCCCATAAGTTGCATGGCTGATGTTTTGTCATCCACCAATATGGAAGAATGACATCACAGTCGCTGTCTAGCGGTGCGACCTCAAAAGATTCGGCAGCAAAGTGCTTCTTGTGCTGCAGCATGAAAGGAGCTGTAAAGAATTTACCTGCTCCAGCAACTACATCATTGTTGAAGTTGTGAATTTGGAGTGGAGTGTCCCTCTTTATGGTTGGAATTTTGAATTTCTGAACAAAACCTTTGTCCAGAAGAGCTGCGGTGGATCCTGTATCGAGTAGGACTTGCACCATTCGTTGTTGGGTTTTGGACCAGGTCAGAACCATATCAATGATGGGTCTGGGTCCATGATGAGGTGGAACTGGGTCTCCCCTTTGAGTAACTGAGGTGGGGGTTCCATTGTCTGTTCATCGATTCTTTGTCCTGATCGACAGGAGGTTGTCTGGGGCCTTTCTCTTGACTCCTGCACACTTGTGTACTTGTGCGTCAGAGCTATCTTCCTCCTCGGGTGACGCCTCCCTAGAGGACTCTAAAAATCTGATTCCAAATCCTCACTGTCTTCGATCTCCCAAGATCGAGGCTGAGCATCTGGCATCTCAGTGTCCTCATTGTCCTGCCTAGCTGCTGCTGTCTTGGCCTTCTTCTTATCCTTGGGCTTCTCTTGCCCCTTGTCTTCTTCCTCATCATCATCTCTCTTTCTCTTGCCTGCAGAGGCTGTCTTGCCTCCACTTGACAACTCTGTTCCTCCTACAGTCTTCTTTGCATAACAGTCATACATCTTATGACCTGAGCACCTGCATCTCCAACAATCTGCTTTACCTTTTTTGTGTTTGTCAATTTCGCTCTGAGGAACATTCTGTAAGGCCTCCCTTCCAGAGGCAAAAATTGAAGGCTTGTCGGTCTTCTTCCCAGAAGCACCGTTCTTGTCTCCATTCTTTTCCTTGACCTTTCGGTCCTTCTGCTGCATCTCACGAGGACGAGCAGCTTCCTTAGGGGGACGAGTGTCCCGTACCTCCAATGTTCTCCTCTTGGGACCCTTTATCTGTTCATCGATGTTCTCCACAATGTATGCAGCTTCCTTTACTGCCTCGATCATTGCATCATCGTCTCTAGGGATCCCTTTGAAGGTCTGGTACACCATCTTCTTGATATCTGGGGTCATCGCATCCCAGATAACTGCTCTGTACATGGGGCCTGATGCCCCTACTCTCATGTTGAGGTCTTCCAATTGCGTAATGTAGTCATCGATATCTCCTGCGTATTGGAGTTCTCGGATTCGGCATTCATCTTTCTGGACTTCTCTTCTGTCCATAAATCTTGTCTCGATGGCGCTTGAAAAAGCTGCCCAGTTATCTTTCAACCCTTGGCTCTTGATTGCCTTTCGGCACTCTTGATGCCAACTGAGGGCTTTGTGGGAGAATAGGCTCCCTACCCATTTAACCTGTGCATCCTCATCAGGGAAGGAAGAGGAGTACGTCTCAATGTAGTCTTGAACCGACATCCACCAGGCTCGGAATAGGGTTTTGTCCTTGCCTGTGAATATCTGGGGGGCCTTCATCTCAGGCATCGTTGGTTTCTCGTGTCATTCGGCTGGGGCAGGCTCTGTCAACCTGTCCACCAAGGATTCAAAGAACTCTGTAACTTTCTCATCTCGTGCCTTTTGCTTCATCTGCTCCTGTCTGTGTCTGCGGAAGCTGTCAAGGGTTCTCCTCCCAGAGCTTCCATCATCATCTGATGAGGAGGAGTCTGAAGGGTTTGATGGGGGTAATCCTACTCCAGGCTTTGGAGGTCTGCCTCCATTTCCACCCTTTCCTGTTGATGCCCCACGTTCTGAATTGGCTGTGGATGGGGGTAGTGCCCTTTCAATGGCATCTCTGAGTGTCTCAGCCGAGGGTCCTTCCTCCTGTATGGCCTTGGTGAGGGATCGTGCATCGATTGGTTGTTTCCGCGCCATCTTGTCCATTACAGCCTGGATAACTTTATCGATGATCTCCTTCTTCTCTTGCTGGCGGGCTGTTTCATATTCGAGCTGGCACCGCTGTTGCTGCTCTTCAGCCTTCGCAAGTGCTCTGATCCTCCTGTCACGACGCTTGTCACTATCCTCTTTCTCTGATGCCCCATTTTCCACGTTCTTATTCCAATTGTCTTGGTAGGTTGCAAAACCTTCCAGTACATCATTGATGATTTGGACTCCAGCAGTCAGCCTTTCTGCAGCCTCCTGGTTTGCTTCCTGATTTTGCTGAATATCCGTGGCCAGGCCTCCAATCGTCTGCCAGACCTGGGACCCAAACTCATTGCTGGCCTGTACAAGGCGAACAATGGCTGAATGGTTGATTTCTTGGTCGATGTTCCCCTTCTTGAGGACAACATCATATGCGTTTTGCATGGTTGCTGCCATCTCCTGGTATAAGGCCTTCATCTCACTGACATTGGCCTGCGCCATAGCTCCTTCCTTCTGCAGGGCCTGGAATAGTCCTTGGACATCCCTCTCTGTAACATTCATTCGTTCCACCATCCTGATAAACCATTGGTGGAGCGGGTCCTTGCTAACTGTAGCCGTTTGTGTGAAAGAGGGAGCTTTTTGATTCTCCAGCTGCTCCCAAGTCTTTGGGCAGTACATTTCGACAGTGTTGCTCATTTGAACATCGTCGGCAGGGCCAGCAGTGGCAGAACCGGCGGCTTTGGGGTGGGACATCTTGGAATAATTGATAGGTCTTTTTGTTTTTCAGAGGGAGGATGTTTTTCTTGCCATAGAAGAGGGTCTTTTTGTTTTTCGTGTTCGAGTGATAAACTTGGTAGCTTGTGCCTTAAGTTTATAGTCTGACCCTGGGCACAGTTTCTGCTATGCGGAGGGGGTTTCGATAATTCGTTTCGGTGATTTCGAAGGTTTTAATCCATCGGTGCTTTCTCAGAAAAAGCTAGGAAGTTTATTCGAACTATCAATCACAAGGCAGAATAAACTTAAGGGGTGTCTTCTTTGAGGTTCGGTGGGATTGTTCAGGTAAATTGTCTTGAGGAGGATTTCGTTGCTGATGATCTTGGAGACTGTGGGAGACATAGACCTCTTTATAGACTTTTGGACTTCCAACTTCATCTAACCATCCCCCAGGATGGTACTGCTGAAAATGAGTTTAGGAGATAAGACGTGAGTCATTTCCAACAATAATCTTGGATGGATTGCGTCATCACAAGCTCATGATTACATTAATCACTCACTTGCATGCTGACCACCATCTTCAAGTTAATTCTTGAAAATTCCTCACCATGATACCACACCTTCCCATAAGGTAAGGGATTAGCGATCATAACAGGATTCAATCCCCGTATGGCCGCGTAATGCAATAACTCATCAGGGAATGACAATGAGCCATTTTCCTTCTGAGCCGCATCATCATAGATTCCCTAAGAAAATCTTGATTGCTTGTGTGGTGACAATCATGCCCTATCACTCGTGCGATTCTAGCACTTTCTGAGTGATGTCATGAGTCCCCCACCTGCGCTCACCTGTGCGCAGACACACCCTGGTGTGAACACAATCCCAACAATTCCCTACGGAGTGTTCCCTAGCTGACGGTCGCATCATATCGGGTTCCTTTGAACAGGTTCCTTGAGTGGGTTCCTTGCTGATTTGTACGTTGTCTCATGCTGTGCAGTCTTGACCCTTGTACACAGCGCCACTCCTGTTCACCAACTAGACTCTGCCTTTGTCAACTAACTCTGAATGCAGGTATGTTGAATGATGATTTCGCAATGCCTTGCACATGCCATGGAGCTCTCCTCCATGCAAGCCCTCTTGGTATCCTTTGGTTGCTGAGCACCTCCTCATGTATAAGTAGGTACTGTTCACCCTTGTCATGTTCTCTCCATCATCGTCGCCAACACTCTTCTCATGGCTGAGTCGCCATTAGTGATGTAAGTCCTTCCCTTGCTCCTTCCTGATCTTTCCCTTGCTGACATTCAATAGGTGTGACGTCTTGGGCCAGGACCTTCATGAGGTCTCATTTGGGGGGTCACGAGTCACGTGACGTCGCTTGCCGGATCTTCGGAGGGTTCCAGCCCAAATTCCTAATTCATAATATTCATTCTCCTGTCGAGTTTACCATGTTCTCTCTCAAGTTATACATGTTACCTCATGGGGTGTAACACTGTCACACCCTATAATGTGTGATAATAGATTGGGTAACATGTATAACTTGAGAGAGAACATGGCAAACTCGACTGGAGAATGAATATTATGAATCAGCAATTCGGGCCGGAAGCCTCCAAAGATCCGGCAAGCGAAGTCACATGACTGGTGACCCCCGAATGAGACCTCATGAAGGTCCCGGCCCAAGACATCGCACCTATTGAATGTCAGCAGGGCAAGATCAAGAAGGAGAAGGGAAGGACTTACCTCACTGATGGCACTTCAGCCATGAGAGGAGTGTTGGCGATGATGATGGAGAGACAAAGACAAGGGCGAACAGTACCTACTTATACATAAGGAGGTGCTCAGCAACTGACGGATACCAAGAGGGCTTGCACCGAGGAGAGCTCCATGGCATGTGCAAGGCATTGCGAAATCATCATTCAACATACCTGCATTCAGAGTTAGTTGACAAAGGCAGAGTCTAGTTGGTGAACAGGAGTGGCGCTGTGTACAAGGGTCAAGACTGCACAGCATGAGACAACGTACAAATCAGCAAGGAACCCACTCAAGGAACCTGTTCAAAGGAACCCGATATGATGCGACCTTCAGCTAGGAATACTCTGTAGGGAATTGTTGGGATTGCGTTCACACCAGGGTGTGGCTGCGCACAGGTGAGCACAGGTGGGGGACTCATGACATCACATGGAAAGTGCTAGAAACGCACGAGTGATAGGGCATGATTGTCACCTCACAAGCAATCAAGATTTCCTTAGGGAATCTATGATGACGCGGCTCAGAAGGAAAATGGCTCATTGTCAATCCCGGATGTGTTATTGCATTACGCGGCCAGACGGGGATTGAATCCTGTTATGATCGCTAATCCCTTACCTTATGGGAAGGTGTGGTATCATAGTGAGGAATTTTCAAGAATTAACTCGAAGATGGTGGTCAGCATGCAAGTGAGTGATTAATGCAATCATGAGCTTGCGCTGACGCAATCTATCCAAGATTATTGTTGGAAATGACTCATGTCTTATCTCCTAAACTCATTTTCAGCAATACCATCCTGGGGGATGGTTAGACGAAGTTGGAAGTCCCAAAGTCTATAAAGAGGTCTATGCCTCCCACAGTCTCCAAGATCATCAGCAACGAAATCCTCCTCAAGAACAGTTACCAAGAACAATCCCACCAAACCTCAGAAGACACCCCTTAAGTTTATTCCGCCTTGTGATCGATAGTTCGAAAAAAACTTCCTAGCTTTTCTGAGAAAGCACCACTCGATTCAACCTTCAAATTCAACGAAACGAATTATTGAAACCCCCTGCGCATAGCAGAAACTGTGCCCAGGGTCACACTCCCCCTCATGCAAGATACTCTGATGAACCTGTCTCAAGCAAAGTGGTTCACAAAACTTGACATTAGGGGGGCCTACAAACTCATCTGAATGGCAGAAGAGGAGGAATGGAATACTGCTTTCCACACCTGCTATTGTCTTTTGAATCCTTAGTCATGCTGTTTGGCCTCACCAATGCCCCTGCAACATTTCAGAATTTCATCAATGATGTCCTGGCCCCCTATTTGGACTGTTTCTGCACTGCATACCTAGATGACACACTCATCTATTCTGACACTTTTGAAGAACACCAACACCATGTGAACCTTGTATTGGAAGCCTTTGAGAAGGCTGGCTTACACCTCAAACCAGAAAAATGTGAGTTTCAATACCAGGAAGTCAAATACTTGTGCCTTATCATCAGCACTGAAGGAATTAAAATGGATCCACAGAAAATTACTGCTGTCCAGGACTGGGAAGCACCATGCAACCTCAGAGATGTCCGTGCATTCCTAGGGTTTGCCAACTTCTATCATCGCTTTGTTCAAAATTATTCCAACATTGTCAAACCACTTTCCCTCCTGACATGAACAGGAATCACCTTTGCCTGGAAGGATGAACAACAAAAGGCATTTGATGACTCAAAATACACCCTTACATCTGCACCTGTCCTCACCCAATTTGATCCTGACCATGATGTTATTGTTGAAACTGATGCTTCCAACTATGTATCTGCTGAAGTACTCTCTCAGTATGATGATGATGGCATCCTGCATCCTGTGGCCTATTTCTCCAAAAAGCACTCCACAGCAGAATGCAACTATGAAATCTATGACAAAGAACTAATGGCAATTGTACATGCCTTCAAGGAATGGCAACCAGAACTGTAGTCAGTTATTAACCCTATCCATGTCCTCTCTGACAAGAAGAATTTGGAATACTTTACTGCAACAAAACTCCTGAACTGATGACAAGCCCAATGGTCACAATTCCTGTCAGAATTCAATTTCAAAATTGTCTACTGCCCAGGAACAGCTGGAGGTAAACCAGATGTACTGACTAGGACTATGTTCAGTTGCTGCATGACACAGCGTTAGAAGTCCAATGTTGGTACCTTCCAAGAGATCCTGTCTCAGTTAATGATCTTCATCAAGATGCCTAGAGCCCTCAGGTTCTTCACCTGTTACCTTGGCCATGACCAGTGTTACACTTTTCATGGCATCATTCCATTGCAGGTTGGTGACAAGATGTTGGAACTCAGTGTAATAGCTTATGAAGTCACCATTACCTTGTCTCAACTTCGAGAGGGCACATTCCACAGTGTTGGCATGGTCAGGGTTGCCATAGGCTCCTTCAAGTGAGATAAGAAAGGTATTGAAGTTGTCCAGGTTGACATGGTCATTGTCCACCAAGTGGATGAGCTGTTCAAGGGCAGCTGCTTCCTACCTAGAGAAGGCATAGTGTAACTTCGATTGTTCATCATCAAATTCTCTGGGGCAGTTGATGAGTCACAGCCTGAGGAGGGTGATGAAAGATCTCAACTTGTGCTGATCTTCCCCAGTGAATTTTTCAGGATCAGGTTGTCCCTTGCAACAACCCATCTATCCTCCACTATTGTTGTTGGTCTTGGCAGTGGCTGCTGTGGCAAAGGCTAACATTTGCATAAGTTGGGTTCTTAGTTAGGTCAGCTGAGTGGTCACTGTGTTCAGATCAGCAGTGGTGGCATCCTGTTCATTAGTAAGGGTTTTGAAGTCTGAAACCAGGGTGGCAAATTGCATGTTCAGGTGCTCACTTGCATGGAGGGGATGAGTAAGCTGAATAGCAGTGATGTACTGGGTATGGAGCATGGCAGGGTTGAGGTTGTCCATGGATGCAGCAGTGAGGGCCTCGAGGGCATGGGCATGGTCTGCTATGATTTTGACAATGGCGAAGGATTTGGGCTCGGCATCAGTGGGGAGTAATATCTTTTCAGACATGGGGACAAGTTCTGTGGAGAAAGTGGTGTTTCAATGCAACATAGTGTGATGGGCAGCTACAGACAGGAGCAGGCTCCAGGGAACTCGTGACTGGACAGGGAGCAATGCAGGAACAGGGACTGGGGATCTGGAGTGTTTGTAACAGTGGTTGTGGACAAGGTTATTGACGGAGAACCTGACGGCTCTAGGCTTGTTGACAATGATCGTGAACACAAGACAGAACCTCTTGAAAAGCTCCAACATTGGATGTCTGAAGTTGTGATGTGCAACAACTATAGATGATCCATGTTTAGGAGCAGAGATAGGTCAAGGAACAGGATCAGGAAAACAGAGCAGAGAGGACAGAGGTCAGAGGATCGAAGACTGAGGCATCGACAGAGACAGTGGTGAAGACAAGGACAAGAACTGGCGAGGATCCAAATATTTATTCGGTGAGATGAACAAATAACGGTGTAAGGAGAAAAGGAAAAGAAACAGAATGCTGGGAGGACAAGTCCTCTTATATACACATTGTCTTCTTCCATGCCGAGACACTAAAACTAGCAGACCCTAAACCCTTAACCCTTAACTAACCAGCACAGCCACCCCAAACATCCCAAACATGTGCGGCTGAGCAATTATCCTAGTTCATGGGGCTCATTGCCAAGAGCACAGCCACCCAGATAAGCCACCTGATAAATGAGTGATGACAAGTGATAGATAAGAAGTGAATGAATTTATTGAGCCATGACAGGATCCACCGGTTCGGGCTGAGCTCTGGCGAAGTAGGTTTATGTTGCCTCTGGTCGGGGCCCTGGTTTGTCAGGTTATTTTTCGTGGAACTGGTCAACGGCTTGGCTATCTTCGTGGAGTTCAGCAGGTTCCCATTCTGGCATATCATACCCAACCCACTTAACCAAATACTGGAGTTTGCAGTGGTATAGTCGGGAGTCCAGGATTGCCTCGATGAAGTATTCATCTTCTCCATCTATTTCCACTGGTGGGGGTGCATCTGGTCATTGTCCTGGATATGGATCATCTGCAGCTAATTCCAGGAGGGATACATGTTGGACATTGTGTCATTTCATTGTCAGGGGCAGTTCAAGGCAGTAAGCATATGGGGATATCTTAGCAATCACCTTGAATGGTCCATGGCATTTGTTGTGAAGTTTTCATGATGGTTGGCATGTTTTCCAATTTTTTGCATCCAGCCAGACATGATCTCCTGGTTGATAGTTTGGTGACAGTAACCGGTGCCTGTCTGCATTGTCTTGATACCGGAGGTTGTGTCATACCCCACCTTAAAGACACATTTTAAGAATGGGGATTCTTACTAAGTAATGACTGAAGCCGTAAAGCAAGAGCCATTACTAACCACCCTTCATCCACTTCCTGCAGGAAGTAGGATAATGGGGGGCCAGGAAAAAAGTCAGTTCATCATAAAGGGTTGGAAACCCGGGGTAGCCTCTGGAGGGACAGTTTCCGATCAACAGCTGAGGCTTCTAATGCCCAGCCGTATCCTGGGGAACATACTGCTGATGTTGACAAAAACCTGGAATACTTATAGCCTGGGCCATTGTGGTTCTTATGGGCCACAAGTCCACAGAGGAACTACCCTTTGCCATATGCGTTTCGCCATATTCGAACATTGTGCCGTGTCATACAGGACCACCCCAACAGGCAGGCATAGAAGGGGCTCAGACAAAGGAAGGCAGAAGGATACGGAGAAGAGAAATGTAAGAGGAGGAGTTTGCCGTATACGACCAAGTCTGCCATAATCGACTGTAGACAAAGGCTGGAGGAAGTCGAGGTCAATAATGAGGATGAGGAAGTGATGGGTAAGGAGAACAGTGTTAGGTATTTAAGAATCAATTGAATGTACCCTACGACTGAGTGCCAAGTCCAAATCAAGAATCATATGTTACTGAGGAAGCCCAGCAGAGATGATCGGAAAACTGAAGGAACAATACCAAATGTCATTAAGATAAGACATGCAATAACGGAGTCTAGTCAGCTGAAGGAGATAAGGATTGTCATAGGCAGTAAAAACCTATACTTGGCACAGCGGCCCTTAGGCAGCCGACAATACAGGAAACCTTATCCTGCAGACAACCTTCAGTTAGCCCGACATGATGAGAATAAGCACAGATAAACAAATGGATATGGACGTTGGATCCTATTGTAAGCCACAGGAGGCCCAGATGACATCTACCATGGTGAAGTGTTGGCAAGGCATACAGACGGCACAGGAAGCTGAAGCCCCAGATAAGGACGGATCAGGAAATCCGACAACTACGGACAAACACTTCACCTGAGCTGACGACACATGCATGAGATGAGATATGTGCTCAAATGCCCTAGGGAGGTCATATTATTAGACATCATATATTGACAAACGATGGGCTTAGCAACAGCGCATGCACGATACGTCCGAGAGGATCACCAAGAGTCATCTGATTGGTTTGGGAATGATTTGAAGTGATTGCATGGAAAAATTCGAAATACAGAATTTGTATGCGAAAAATATCATGTTTGTGTGCTCTCTACCAACGTCAACCAGTACTTGGTGTTCCGACCACTGCAACGTACCCGGTGGGTATATGAGTGGGGAGCTCAAGTTAGAAAACATAAAATATCCAAAAGGCCCCACTTGAAGAAGGGATCATCCAGCAAAAGACCCACAATCATCCCATCAATTACAAGCAAGTCCCAGGAAGATATTGGTACCTCATACTCGACTATTTACACAATACTCGAAAGACATACAAAACAATACAACCAAGACCCTCCTCGAACAATAAGACCCTCACCGATTGCTGTTTACACTTGAATGCAATTTCCACCAACGATCTCAAAACACTCCCTGAGATAAGCAGGAGAGTTTAAGATTATAACACATTATTACTCATTTCCACAAGAATCCCCAGAGAAGTAAATAATTCCCATCATTGGAATTATTACTTCTCATTTTTTTCTTTTGGAAACCTTGAGTTACCTGGCTGTCAGTCATGAGACAACCCCCAGTTAACAAGTGGTATGAATATGATACGTAGTCTACTCCTTCCTCATAGATGCCATGGAAATTTTCAAGACTTGGGGCCAAAGGTTCTTGGCATTCCAGTCTGTACTGAGTCAGTTTCTGATGACAGGGTGTCACGAACATCCTGGGACATGCTCTTGGGTGCGCTCACAACCACAACTGGACTGTGGCTCACTGGCATAACGTTGGCAGTGCTCTATGTTATCTTGAGGGTTTAGGGGAAGGGCTGCGGTTAGGGCTTAGGGAAAGCATTTAGGGTTCAGGGAAAGGGGGCTGCAGCAAGGAGGTTTTGGGATCTGAGGCAGGGGACATTTGGGATGCGTTTGGGGGCACGGTTTCATGGGATGTTCGATTTACGTTTGAGTCCTGTTTCTGGTTTCGTTTGAGTTCCGTTTGAGATCTTCCGTTGGTCATGTTTTGCTTTCTGTTTAGGTTATGCATCTCATGTTGTTTCATTATTGCATCGGGGGGTTTGAAGGCACTGCAGGGCAGCTGCTTGGGATCTACGAAGGGCACGAGAATTATGTATAAGAAGGAACACTTTGTATTTCATTTATTCTGTACGCAATCAATTATCTATTCCACAGAACTATCTACACATACACAGATTCGTCAGTCTCATTAGTGAACGTGATCACAAACTCTCACATCCAGCCCCATCCCCATACACCAATTATGAATCCACACGATAATGGAACCATAACAAGAGTGGGCAGCGCCACAGAGACATTCTGGATACTAGTCAGTATTGCCCATGCCAGATACTAACTCAGGATAGTAGTACCGAGCCAAACCCAACTGCAGAGCAGTATACCAGACCATTGCGTTGCCTGTCGTGCCCTGTGGCTGTGTAGACAGGTTTTTGACATTTGATTGCATCCTTTTTATGGCACCCGATGCAACCCAGGAAGCAACAAGGCTTCAATACGAGAAATCAGAAAATCGGCTCAGTAACACCTCATGAGCAGACAGACAGTGGATCGCTTCCAGTTACAGGAATTGGGCGAGGTTATAGGAAGAGAACCGGCAGGACCAGCGAGTCCAGTAACCCCAGAGAATCAATCCCAGCCACAGACACTGGAGACTCCAGGGCCAGCACAAATACCCAAAGAGGATGGTTCCGGAATGGCTACACCTCAGGGTACAGGCAGTGGGGCCCTTGCTCCAGTCATGATGACACAGGACCAACTCCAGCAGCTCCTCCACCAATTGTACCATCCGGTGATTTCCAGCAACCCCAAGGTCGAGGACCCGGAGCTCTACCATGGACAGCGATCCAAGCTCTGTGCTTTCCTCACCCAATGCGAGTTGAAATTCAACTGTGAACCCAACAAATTCGACGGGGATGTAAAGAGGGTAAACTACGCTAGTTCGCGGTGTCGAGGAAATGCGTGGGCTTGGATTGAACCATCTATAGCTCAAGGGCAAAGTACTTATGGAACTTGAGAGGAATTTAAGACTGCGATCACCCAGGCATTTCGTGAGGCAGACTCCAAGGAGGTTGCAAGAAGGAAATTCAAATCTACTCGGCAGGGGAATCGCTCCGCAGCAGCGTACTGGGCCGAATTCAAGAGGATCATGGCCGACCTGGATTATACTGACCCCATGTATATTGATCAATTCAATGATGGGCTCCACATCGACATTCAAAGACAGCTTGCCCTGCTGGAAACCAAGCCCACCACCATGATCGATTTTGCCAACAGGGCTATCACATTGGACAACCACTTATTTAATTTCCGGACCCTACACACCTGACATGAACCACAGTACTACCGAGACCACCAAAATTCATACCCCAGGGCCTAACACAACCCCCAGGACTCGACCTCTTCAGACCCCAATCCTATGGAACTGGACGCCACCCAGAGATCTCGAGGGAAGGATAGGGCAGAAGAAGAGAGACGGAGAAGAAATAATGAATGCTACAACTGTGGAAAAACCGGCCACTATGCAGCACGGTGCCCCACCAGGAGACCGAACCAGGACCAGAGACCCTACAGGGCCGCTGAGGCAACATTAGTAGAAATGTCATCTGACGAAGAGTCAGGAAAAGAGGACCCCCAGGAGTAGAGATTGAGGGTAAACTCCTGGGGCAGATAACAAACCCAAAACCACCAGAACCCACCTACATCATCTTGAGTGTGGGCCCCTACCAAAGGGACGAAAAAATCATCTTAAAAGTGATTATTTGGGGAAGCAATAACCGGGAGCACCGCACGACTACTATGGTGGACTGTGGAGCCACGGAAAATTTCATCGACAAGGAATACGCAGAAAGGAATGGGATACCACTGAAAAAAAAAAGGTTTCCCTGGAGGGTACTAGCTGTGGATGGAAGAGAGGTAGCTAGTGGACCAGTCACCCATGATGCAATGGTGAACTTAACGATAAATAACCACCACGAAATGACCAAGTTACATTGCATCACCATCGGTAACTCGCCAATCATCATCAGATTACCATGGCTAAAAAGGCACAACCCTAACATTGACTTGAGGGAAGGACGGGTCATGTTTGACTCGACAAAGTGTGCTAGGGACTGCCTAGTCACCACCCCGCATGCCACAGCCATGGCAGAGGAACAGGCAATCGACAAATACTACTGTGACATCATGCCAGACGTGACACCCGGACATACGGCCTACGGATCTTCGATGATCAGGGACGGACAGTAAGGGACTTTCAATGACAATCCTTCCCGGATGCAATCACCAGGAACCAAAGGGACTCCAGTGGAAACAGGGGAAACATTGAAAGGGTTCAACTCACTGGGCGTCGCTGAACAACCACCCCTCCCCGAGGCTAGGGATATCATTCCGAAGGAGTATCACGATTACATTCACGTCTTCGAGGGGAAGGGAGATCAGGAAAGACCACCACATAGACACCACGACCATAGGATTCCACTGGTAGAGGGGAAGGTCCCCCCATTCGAACCCCTTTGGGCATTGGACCAGGGAAGACTACAGGCATTGAGGGAATATCTGTGAACAAGCCTGAAGCCAGGATGGATAAGGAGCTCGACATCCCCGGTGGGGGCGCCTATCCATTTTGTGAAGAAGAAAGATGGCAGCCTCAGAATGTGCGTGGACTACGGAGGACTAAACGCCAAGACTGTAAAGGACCGAACGCCACTACCACTGATCGGAGAAGCTTTAGACCGGCTATCAAATGCAAAAATATATAGAAAACTAGATGTGAAGGATGCATACCACAACCTCCGGATAGCAAGGGGGGATGAATGGAAAACGGCATTCCGAATGAAGTATGGGTTATACGAGTATTTGGTTATGCCATTTGGATTAACCAATGCACTGGCATCTTTTCAGTGGTGGATGAATGAAGTATTAAGCGATTACATCGATGTTTTCTGCATTGCATACCTCGACGACATCTTAATATACTCCGACAACATCGAACAACACCAAAGGGACGTGAGGAAGGTTCTCCAATGGGTGGAAGAAGTAGGACTGACACTGAAGGCGTCGAAGTGTGAATTCCACACTGGTAGGACGGAATACCTGGGTTACATTATCTGTGACCCTGGGCACAGTTTCTGCTATGCGGAGGGGGTTTCGGTAGTTCGTTTTGTTGATTTCGAAGGTTTAATCAATCAGTGCTGTCTCAGAAAAAGCTAGAAAGTTTATTCGAAGTATTGATCACAAGGCGGAATAAACTTAAGGGGTGACTTCTGAGGTTCGGTGGGATTGTTTGGTAACTGTTCTTGAGGAGGATTTCGTTGCTGATGATGTTGGAGACTGTGGGAGACATTGACCTCTTTATATACTTTTGGACTTCCAACTTCGTCTAACCATCCCCCAGGATGGTACTGCTGAAAACGAGTTTAGGAGATAAGACGTGAGTCATTTCCAAGAACAATCTTGGATGGATTGCGTCATCACAAGCTCATGATTACATTAATCACTCACTTGCATGCTGACCACCATCTTCGAGTTAATTCTTGAAAATTCCTCACCATGATACCACACCTTCCCATAAGGTAAGGGATTAGCGATCATAACAGGATTCAATCCCTGTCTGGCCGCGTAATGCAATAACTCATCAGGGAATGACAATGAGCCATTTTCCTTCTGAGCCACATCACCATAGATTCCCTAAGAAAATCTTGATTGCTTGTGTGGTGACAATCATGCCCTATCACTCGTGCGATTCTAGCACTTTCCGTGTGATGTCATGAGTCTCCCACCTGCGCTCACCTGTGCGCAGCCACACCCTGGTGTGAATGCAATCCCAACAATTCCCTACGGAGTGTTCCCTAGCTGACAGTCGCATCATATCAGGTTCCTTTGAACAGGTTCCTTGAGTGGGTTCCTTGCTTATCATACGTTGTCTCATGCTGTGCAGTCTTGACCCTTGTACTCAGCGCCACTCCTGTTCACTGAGTAGACTCTGCCTTGGTCAACTAACTCCGAATGCAGGTATGTTGAATGATGATTTCACAATGCCTTGCACATGCCATGGAGCTCTTCTCTGTGCAAGCCCTCTTGGTATCCGTCGGTTGCTGAGCACCTGCTCATGTATAAGTAGGTAGTGTTCACCCTTGTCATGTTCTCTCCATCATCGTCGCCAACACTGTTCCCATGGCTGCATTGCCATTAGTGAGGTAAGTCTTCCCCTTGCTCCTTCCTGATCATTTCCTTGCTGACGTTCAATAGGTGCGATGTCTTGGGCCGGGACCTTCATGAGGTCTCATTTGGGGGGTCACGAGTCACGTGACTTCGCTTGCCGGATCTTCGGAGGGTTCCGGCGCCAATTGCTGATTCATAATATTCATTCTCCTGTCAAGTTTGCCATGTTCTCTCTCAAGTTATACATGTTACCCAATCTATTATCACACATTATAGGGTGTGACATCATCGCGCCAACAGGAAACTCCTTGGATCCAGAAAAAGTTAAAACGGTGGCGGAATGGAGGGAACCCACAAATGTGAAGGGGGTGCAGAGCTACCTAGGGTTCGCAAATTTTTACACAAGATTTATCCGGGACTTCAGTAAAATCACGACACCATTAACCAAATTGACCTGAAAGGACACAGCCTGGGAATGGGGTGACGCCGCACAATCAGCATTCAAACAACTCAAGGCGGCAATGATTTCGCAACCAATACTGCGACATTTCGACCCCTCCCGCCCCCTGACATTAGAAACAGATGCGTCGGACTACGCAATTGGGGCTATATGCTCCCAACCAGATGACACCGGCATCCTCCACCCTCTGGGATATTTTTTGCAGAAGCTCAAGGATGCTGAGCTGAACTACGATATCCACGACAAAGAATTGCTAGCCATCGTCGACAGCCTAGACAAATGGGGCACTTACTGCAAGAATACGGCACACATGATCACCATCTTGACCGATCATAAAAATCTCGAATATTGGCAGACAAAAAATGACCTAAACTTGAGACAGGCTCGCTGGGGGGAACAGCTCGCCAATTACAACTTCACCATCACCTATTGACCAGGCAAGTTGGCTGGAAAGCCGGATATCCTCTCCAGAGAGTCAGGAGACTCTCCCTGGGAGGGGGAGGTAAACCATAGACAGAACCAAGGACGGGTTTTACTTCCAGCCCAGGCATTTCGGATCAGCTCCACCGAGGTTATGGAACTGCAGGTAGACCAGGAATTGTTGGAAGAAATAAAAAGAAAAACTGCGGGGGATCAGGACATGCAGGAGGTTATCCGGAGACTGCGAGAAGGAGAAAGATGGAACAACAGGGTTGCCCTTGGACTATGCGAAGAAAGAGAAGGAATACTGACATACGAGGGGTTGATCTGGATACCCGAGAATGACCAATTATGACTCCGGCTCCTACACGACCACCACGACACAATGGTGGCAGGTCACCCAGGACGAGCAAAGACTTTGGAATTGCTGGGCAGAAATTATTACTGGCCTCAGCAGCGACAATACGTAAATCGATATGTCGACAACTGTGATACATGCAAGAGGATTAAGCCAGTGAAACATGCCCCGTTTGGCCTGTTGAGGCCGTTACAGCTACCCGAACAACCGTGGGACTCGATTTCGATGGACTTCATTACAGGACTTCCACCGGTGGGGGAATGCAACGCTCTCTGGGTAATTGTGGACCGTCTTACGAAGATGGCCCATTTCGTTGCTTGTGCGGACACCATGGGACCAAGTGATTTGGCGGATGGGTTTATATCGCATGTGGTCCAGGCTCATGGACTACCCAGTAGCATTATCTCTGACCGAGGTTCCTTATTCACTTCGACGTTTTGGAAGCGGATCATGGAGGCCATGGGGACCACCCAGAACCTTAGTACTGCATTTCATCCTGAGATGGATGGACAAACAGAATGAATTAATGCAATCTTGGAACAGTACCTACGAGCGTACTGTACCTACCAGGAGGACAACTGGAAGCAGCTCCTGCCGATTGCAGAATTTTGTTATAACAACACACAATCCGAAACCACAAAGGTGACCCCATTCTTCGCCAATTGCAGATATCATCCTCGTTTTGAGCCGAACCTTGGGGGAATGAATCCCAGGACCCCCGAAATCTCAGATTACATTTCGACTCTCACCAACCTCCATGGGGAATTATGGGCCGAAATCCATTATGCCCAGGCAACCCAGGCGGAACAAGCAAACAAATCGAGATACCCAGACCCTGTACTCAGGCCAGGGGATCGTGTATTGTTGCGAAGGAAGCATGTGAGAACGACACGCCCCTCCAATAAACTCGACTACAAGCTTATAGTCCCTTACCCCATCCTGGAGAAGATAGGATCGAAGGCATATAAATTGGACCTCCCTGCCAGCATGAGGATCCATCCAGTTTTCCATATCTCCCTTCTTGAGCCGGCTCAAACAGAAAACGAACCCATCCCCGGACATATCCAACCACCCCCACCACCATCTATCATCGACAACGAGGAGGAATGGGAAGTCGAAGAAATCGTTGACTCCCACTATCACCGGAAACAGCTCCAATACCACATCAAGTGGACAGGTTTACACGACGAGGACAAGACCTGGTACCCTGCTACAAATTTCAACAACTCCCCAGACACCATACAAAGGTTCCACCAAAGATACCCCCAAAAACCAGCACCTCAGAACTAGGCATGGCAGGACCAGAGATTACCGTTAAGACCGAGAGGGAACAAAACTCGGGCAGCTGGAACCGCCCTCTTACCCCTCTCCCTGCCACGACGTACACCCCCCACGATGACCTCCACTGGTCCTTCTGCTACGATGACTATTGTTCCACCCACCTTCAGACAAAACAAAACAACAACTACTTTCCTACCACCGGATCGGAAGGACCAACCCACCAACGACAAAACGAAACATGCGGCTGCAGACACGAGCATCATCCCGAGTTGGATGCTGTGATCCAGGCAAGGCATCTTAACAGGGCGAAGGCCTGCCGGGCCTGGCAAAGGGGGAAGCGGGTCTGTTATGATTGTGGTTTCCTCATCAACGTGGACGGACATGAGGCCAGATGCGATGCCACTCGACCGACCCATTCCTCCGCAATTCATACCCAGGGAACTGACACACCTGTCCTCGCTGGCGATGGCAACCACGACACAACCGAACAATGCACCCCTGACAACTCGGAAGGACCCCCAGGACCACAGGGGTGGGTTACCATGGACAGGCACCGAGTGCCAGTTTTACTGATGCCCTTGATGGGCATGCCAGAGGGAGTAGCGGTGAACCTATCCCTCTATCAACAGGTCACCGAAGAAACAACCGCATGATGGCAAGAAAACCTACAATGACACTGGGAAGATATCGCTCGACTGGAGAGGATCATTTGAGGCGAACAATGAAGGAACCAAGGAGCGAGATACCCAGGGTCATATCCAAGGAAGAGGCCACAGCCGGGACTAGGACTAGAGGGCCTCATCGGAGCCTCGGCCTGGAGAGGGGGGTTAATGTCACAAACATCCTGGGACATGCTCTTGGGTGCGCTTGCAACCACAGCTGGACTGTGGCTCGCTGGCATAACGTTGGCAGTGCTCTATGTTATCTTGAGGGTTTAGGGGAAGGGCTGCGGTTAGGGCTTAGGGAAAGCGTTTAGGGTTTAGGGAAAGGGGGCTGCAGGAAGGAGGTTTTGGGATCTGAGGCAGGGGACGTTTGGGATGCATTTGGGGGCACGGTTTCATGGGATGTTCGATTTACGTTTGAGTCCTGTTTCTGCTTTCATTTGAGTTCCATTTGAGATCTTCCGTTGGTTATGTTTTGCTTTCTGTTTAGGTTATGCGTCTCATGTTGTTTCATTATTGTATCGCGGGGTTTGAAGGCGCTGCAGGGCAGCTGCTTGGGATCTACGAAGGGCATGAGAATTATGTACAAGAAGGAACACTTCATATTTCATTTATTCGGTACGCAATCAATTATCTATTCTACAGAACTATCTAGACATACACAGATTCGTCCGTCTCATTAGTGAACGTCATCACAAACTCTCACCTCCAGCCCCATCCCCATATGCCAATTACGAATCCAAATGATAACGGAAGCATAACAAGAGAGGGCAGTGCCACAGACACATTCTGGATACTAGTCAGTATTGCCCGTGCCAGATACTAACTCAGGATAGTAGTACCAAGCCAAACCCAACTGCAGAGCAGTATACCAGACCGTTGCGTTGCCTGTCATGCCCTGTGGCTGTGTAGACAGGTTTTTGACACAGGGTATATCCCAGACAATAGGTACCAATGGCCTGAAGTAATCAGAGGGCAACACCTTTGGTAACTGACTATTGTGTTTTTCAGGAGCCCTATTATCTCACATCCTGGGTGAAGTGGATGAAGGGCAGGCTATAATGGCTGATCCCTTATGACTTGAGTCATTACTACAAGAATCCCCATTCTCTTGTCTGATTATCTCACAGGGGTATAGTGCATGCTGAGAACTGTGATTGGGATAAATATGGAATTCCCTTCATGTAAGTACATGCATTACTTGTATATTGTTGTAAGTATTGCTGTGTCTAAGTACAGAGATCTTGTGGGCTATGTATCTGTTGGACACTGCATCACCATAATTGTTTCAGCTCCATCATAATCCATGACTTGTATCACTCGACCACTGAGTGATCCACATCACTCCAAAGCCCATGCAACAGTTTCACGTATATACCATTGCCATTAATACCATATGGATGCTCATTAAACTATCTTCATGGGCCGTACATCTATGATCTAGCGAAATATTTCTGTACCCGAACAATATGTAGCTTGCCTCCCCGTGCAATGCAGAGTGATCCCCGATCATCAGCGAAAGTCTTCACGCCTAGTCAAAAATCTGCAGCCGGATCACCGCTGACCAACATTTAACATCACATTTTATCGGAAAGGAACAGATTAAGTGTGTGGAGGCCCATCAGCGACGTACCTGTGCAGCCGAACAGCGGCGAACACTCCATGTTCCTCCACCAATAATATTACCCACTGTAGGGCAACTCTTCTGTTGTCTTCATACCTCCACCTCTCTACCTCTCCCCCTCTCCATATTTCCACAAGTCAATCCTCTTTCGCGTGATCAAAACTTGCTTTTATCTCTTATCCTACAACCACGCCGACGATCCATACGACTACACTTGAATTGCAAAAACACGCATTCCATCGCACAGTTGACCACTCTTCCGTCTACAAGTCATCTCTCGTATGAACAGAGAGGTGCCACTACTACTGCCCGATTACCGCGATTGATCACCTATACCATCAAGAAACATTTCAGATTGAATTATTTTTTGCTATTCGAAATGCTCAGCGTCAACGCCAATCGAATTGTGGTACCGTTTACGCCTCTGTTTTTTGCGTTATTTTATCTAGTTATTGTTTTCTCTGTATCTGTTATCTTCAGTATTTGATACAGAACACAGACCTATAGATTAGCACGGGTTGTTGTGGGTTCCAGGCTTCCGGAGCCAATCTTCAGCTGGCTGCGGCATCAGGGATCGATCCGTACTGCGATTTCGGCGAACCCCACGGACCCCCGCTGTGGGTACAGCACATCCTACTCCGCGGTCCCTGTTTCACGGCCCACCGTCTTGACGCCTCCGAAGCCAGCCCCGTACCCATTGAGACACCTCTCCCTTCTTGCACAACGACAAGACCGTGGATCAACTGGTCCGACTTATAACAGATACCGACATGGGAACGAGACGGAATAGACTACGCAGGGAGGCATTACTCACCCGGGAAGAAGACGGCACCGGCCAGTTCGGTCAGGAACGGCCCGAAGATCGGGCGAACCAGCAGGAATGGGAAAGAGATCGGGACCAGGAATCGTTGTTTGAATGGACCGACAAGGAGAGAGGTGGGGAAGAGGACATTGCCGGGGAAGGAGAGGCCGGAGATGCCATAGATGCGGAACAAAACTGTTACTAGAACGGCGGGTTGAATTCACAAATTCAGCTTGTTCTTTCATTGTTTATTGCGTTTTTGATGGGGCGTCACAGGTTACAGCATTGAGAGGTTAATAAGGAAAGCAAGGCTATAAGGCATTTAGATTTAGAACTGTGGAACGGGAAACGAGCACCCGCGACATACTGCGTTCATTGTTACCGGTTGTTTGTTTACATTTGGTTTTTTATCGACATTTACTGTAAATAGATAGAAGGACAAAAGGGAACGTCTGTAATTAGCTCGAAACGCCTAAAAAACAAAACCTGACCGATTAGAACAGAAAGGCTATGAAATAAAAATAAAATAAAAAATCGGCATCAGGGATCAGATCAGCAGGACGATGCCATTCCTGGAAAAATTGAAATCAGTATTGCTGGCTCCACCAACTCAATCTTTCTTAAAACGGTTGTCAAACCATGTTCTTTCAGCATTTATCCAACGAATTGGTTATCTGAAATGCTTCTTAAGTCCAATTAAAGTGACTTACCGTGCTTCATACAACATTAAAGCGTGCGCATCTCCTCCTCCACCTATTAATTACTCTGTCGCGGCATTCTTCTTCACAATGAAACCTACAAAACAATTTCGCTTCGCACCGACTGCTTGACATGTGCCCATCGATGACGCAAAGATGATTTCGCATAAGGAAGGCGTCTGGTGCTCGGAAATGCGTGTTTGGCTGTGATGTCGTACAACACATTTTTCCAAGGATTAAATGGCCTCAGATTCCACTCATGTTAACTGTTATACACGTACCGACAGTATATGAGCCGCAGAGATCAACAAATATGAGACTGTTGAACGGAGAGTAGCTATCGGCTGAAGGAGAACCATCGACGCGCAGGGGGATTGAATTGGATTAAAGATACGGAAAAGATCAAGCCCGAGTGGTAGGAACTAGCCAACCTCAGAAAGAATTTAAACCCATATGCAGCATGATAATAATAACCTTTTAACAGAAGAAGTAGAATATCCGAACTGCATTTACCATAAATCGGCCTGTAACAAATATACTCTCGAAAAATATAGCCTGAACACCTCATGCCTGCCCGGCCGACTCCTCCGCCTCCGCCTCCGACTTCCACTGATCGCTGTTGTCCGAAGCTAGTTCCGGCGGCGTCCGCCCGTCCTTGTCGGTGACCGAAACGTCGGCGCCCTTGTGAATGAGCAGCTGGGCCACACCCTCACGGCCATTTTCCGATGCTAGATGCAGCGGTGTCCGCCCGCGCTCATCGGTGACCGAAACGTCGGCGCCCTTTTCGATGAGCAGCTTGGCCACACTCTCACAGCCATTTTCCGATGCTCGATGCAGCGGTGTCTGCCCGCGCTCATCGGTGACCGAAACGTCGGCGCCCTTTTCTATGAGCAGCTTGGCCAGACCCTCATTTGATGTTAGATGCAGCGGTGTCTGCCGGTCCTCATTGGTGACCGAAACGTCGGCGCCCTTTTCGATGAGCAGCTGGGCCACACCCTCATACCCATAGCTTGATGCGTGATGCAACGGTGTCAGCCCGTGCTTGTCGGTGACCGAAACGTCGGCGCCCTTGTCGATGAGCAGCTGGGCCACACCCTCAAACCCATCGATTAATGCGTGATGCAACGGTGTCAGCCCGTGCTTGTCGGTGACCGAAACGTCGGCGCCGTTGTCGATGAGCAGCTTGGCCACACCCTCACACCCATAGATTGATGCTATATGCAGCGGTGTCCGCCCGTCCTCATGGGCGACCGAAACTTCAGCGCCCTTGTCGATGAGCAGCTGGGCCACACCGTCATACCCATCGATGGATGCTCGATGCAACGGTGTCAACCCGTACTTGTCGGTGACCGAAACGTCGGCGCCCTTGTCGATGAGCAGCTTGGCCATACCCTCATACCCATAGATTGATGCTAGATGCAGCGGTGTCTGCCGGTCCTCATTGGTGACCGAAACGTCGGCGCCCTTTTCGATGAGCAGCTGGGCCACACCCTCATACCCATAGCTTGATGCTAGATGCAGCGGTGTCCATCCGGCCTTGTCGGTGACCGAAACGTCGGCGGCCTTGTCGATGAGCAGCTTGGCCACACCCTCATACTCATTGATTGATGCTAGATGCAGCGGTGTCCACCCGCGCTCGTCGGTGACCGAAACGTCGGCGCCGTTGTCAATGAGCAGCTTGGCCACACCCTCACACACATGCATTGATGCCATATGCAGCGGTGTCCGCCCGCGCTCATCGGTGACCGAAACGTCGGCGCCGTTGTCAATGAGCAGCTTGGCCACACCCTCACACACATGCATTGATGCCATATGCAGCGGTGTCCGCCCGTCCTCATCGGTGGCAGAAACGTCGGCGCTCTTGTCGATGAGCAGCTGGGCCACACCCTCATACCCATGGATTGATGCTCGATGCAGCGGTGTCCGCCCGTCCTCATCGGTGACCGAAACGTCGGCGCCCTTGTCGATGATCAGTCGAGTGATGTCGAGGTCGCCAAACTGAGATATCATGACAAGTATCCTGCCCAGGTCGGCCACAACGTCATGACGTGTCGACTCACATACTGACGTGAAAATCCTACTGAGCCCAAACACGCAGACCGAGAAGAGAAGGTTGTCGGCTTCTTGTTGCCAAACATTGACCCTCTCCCAAAAGGTATCTCTTGCATACGTCTTTTCAACCCACTTACCATGATAGTTAAGCCATCGCAGGTAGTTACTCTCTGAGACGAAGGAATTCCATAGGTCAGTCAGGGTTTGGCAGCCATTTACATCTTCGCAATGAGAGAAGTGCCATGGCCAAAACACCACGGAGTACAACAACAGGTGGCGATCTCCGTACTGTCCTTCTCCGGTTGTAACGTTGTTATAATCATCCCAAGAGCTCGGAGTACACAACAGTGAAAGGCACCCCTTTGCGATTGCGGTATGAGAAGAGGCCTTGCTGAGTTCAGGCTTAGTCTCCAAATACTCCTCCACTGAAAGATGTGCAAAGCGGAAAACGTTGAGACGTTCGTCCAAAACGAGTAGATTTTGGCATAGTTTTAATAAATTGTTCGCATGTATTGTGTCCTTGCGAGAGAACTCTCCCGACCTGCCGACTTCGACTGTGATTGCATCAAGCAAGGTTTCCGTGCGCAACGGTTCGTATGAACATTGGATCCAGCGGAAAGCGTTGAGTGCTAGTTGAGGAGTGTCGCCTTTCTGAGCAATAATGTGGTTGTATATATCGTTGTAGGCGTCCGCCAGTGTGTCGGGAAGAGTCTGCAAACTGCGTCTTACATCGCCTTCGGTGAACTTTTGGCAGAGAGAAGTGATTTGAAGCGCCGCCAATTGAAACCTAGCACTCATTGATCAGTGTCTGTGCCCATCTGCAATTCAATAAACTGGTATGGTGAACTCACTTTCCCTTGGATCGCTCACAAAGCATTTCGCATATTTCAGTTTTAAGCACATCGGATACCTGACCACAAAGCAGTTTGCCATCATCGATGGCGCTGGTAACTCTTGTTTCGACAAACTGGTCGATGTCGCTGACATTGTCATCAGGTTGTAACTCAATCCTGGGAAACATCTTAAACTGCGCGACGATTTCGGGATTCATTCGAGTCGTTGCAAAAATCTTGACAAGATTTTTGGATTCTGCGATGACAGCATTGAGTGCCTTCAGCATATGTATCCTCTTGTCCTCTGCGACTTCGTCCAAGGCATCTATGCAAATCATTGTCCGAGGATATATATCCGTGAGTTGAACGAGGAGCTCCCGACTTTCTGAAAGGCTCAGCCGGGATGAAATTTGCCCTTTCTTCTTCCGTTCTCGGTATATATCGACAATCGGCTCTAGTAGTTTGTTCTTATCGAAGAGAGACTGCGCAAGTTGTCGTATTATCGTGCTCAAGATGCTGTCCGGCTCTCGACGATTTTCTTCAGCTCGATTACAATAAAAATACGCCAATTTCATCCCTGTCGTATTCGAATGTAGAGAATCAATAACTTTTGATCTATAGGAACGCTGCGTTAGGTATATACACCTCCAATGACATAGGTGAGGATATCTATCGTTTACGCAATGTATGTTTTACCGGCTCCAGCTAGATTATTCGGCTGGTAAGAATGAATCAAGCCAGATCAATGAGGCATGTGGTGACTTACGGGTTCCCCTCAATAATAATAGCTTTGAAACGCTCGAAGAAATCCACGTTCTATAGTCTTCCCTCTCCAAAAGCCACTTGCCAGTGCCTTCCAAGCGCCCTGCATTAATGCGTTCGTGGTGACTTCGGTAAGGGATTGTAGATATCCATTCCAAAATTGATGATCTTTCACTGTCTACTGAAGTGAGTGGACAATTTCAGTGTGCGGCAACTTGGGGTAACCCTCGTACCTTCCAGCCAGCATTGAATGTGGCGGAGTTGAGGTTGAATATGTAACGTTGTGTTGTTGATATTTTCCAGGTGCGTTCGAAGGTGCTCGAGCTCTGTCCGGGTAGCTACTTAGCGTTAACATTGCCTAAGATTCCACGGCTGCTGGGTAGACAAAATACATTGTGCTTTGGCGACATCGGCGTCATATGCAACCGTTTTTTCCAAGTTCTCAACATTCCCAAGGTAATTCGAAATGTCTTCCGTAGTGAATACAGCATTGAGGCGATTTTCTAAAGAAGCATTAGCTGCGGCACAACCCTGTGGGATAACAATATTTACGTTTTAATTTATCGATAGCTTTGGCGAGGAACTTCAATATTGCTATGTAAAGCCGAAGCATGGATTTCTCCAGGTTTTTCGAACCACAGGAATTCTCGCTGAGATATAGAAGCTCGTAAACCGTGCACCTATAAATCAGACCGGCAATGTTCTCAAGTCCCACGAAGATGGCGTCCATTGTCTTGTGGTTATCCATGCACACCTGCCGAGCATGATTAGCAAGTGTAATCACGAGATATAGTGGCTCTAATCAACCTTGAGGAGAAATCGAAATACAGCCCACGTCAGCGCCGCATGCACGGGATCAAATTGGACGATGATGTCTCCAATTTCCTTGAACCTGTCGATCCAGCCGAGGAATTTCATCGCAATGTCTCTTAATATAATTATTTCTCCTTTGAATTCAATTTTCCAAACATTTTCCTTTTTATCGTTGAGGATGTTTTGCACGAAAGACCTTGCTTCAGATACGGTATCAAGGGCATTGGCTTGAAAATTCATACTGTTAAGCGTTTCGCGCTCCTCATCGAGGTCTTCGCTTCTGAGTGCCTTACTCCAGAGGGATTGAGCTTTGACAATGCCAGTCGCCGTCGAATTATGTTGCTGTTCTTCTTTGTTTCCGACCTCGGCATGTGCCGCATGCTTCACTGTCGCCGTTACAGGTGGTTGCCCAAACTGACTTGCAAAATCTGATTGAAAGATTTCATTCCTAATCGCGCCTCGGCTTTGGGCTTCTGACGACGACTCTGCTGTAGTGGCCAGCGTTGTTGAGGATGTGGGTGTCGGATCACTGGGCGCGAGCACCGAAGCGCTGAATGAAGTTGCCGTTGTATCATTCGTTTGTGAATTGCCAGTATTCTTCTCTTGTGTTTTCTTGGTTGGTTGGAAGGTATCTTCCGATGATTTGAATTGACCACGTACTCGATCACGTTTCTTCGGCGTGCCGCCCGACATACTGGGAGGAATTTTTCTGGGTATTCTGTACTGTTAAAGTCGCGGTCTTCCCGTAAGCAAAGTCGAACGTCGAATATTAATTCAGTTATTGGATTGCAACAATGACTTACTCAGATTGCCAGTGTCGCTTTTTGGGCCGAGCCGTTTCTCCTCGGTGATGGGGACGTTGGTATACAGTCTCAGTAGCCGCCAGAGAACCGCTGGAGATCTCGCCGAATATGTGCTGTGTACGTGAATGGTATACAAAAGTGGGGTACTTTTGCCGCGGGGACAACACAGAGTGCTATCACATTGTCAATATGCTGCAGTTGCTTGGCGCGAATGGAGCCTGATTTTGCCGAGATATTCCACGAACGAATCACTTAGGAATTGTCGTACCACATAGGCGCATAGAAATAGCAAACCTGCCATTGGCTGGTTTCTAGACATGCAGGAAGACGACACGTTGCACGAATCGGACTGAGAGCCGCTGCAAACAACATCCTCGCTACTCTCCTCTATATGGTACATGTCTGCCGGATTTTAGGACAACTAATCCAGTTGTGGAACCCGGCGTCAACATGCGACGGAATGGCCACCGATACGGTTGTTAGCATGAAATGTCGGCAGGAACCGTAGCGAAACAATAATAATGCTGAGAAACGATGTTTCAAACACACCAAATGGTTTCCTGGTGTTGCTAGGGTTGCATGAGAATAAACTAATTTGTAGGGAATTATACCGCAATAAGCATAGATCTCGTGCTACCATTCCCATGCTGTACAAAAATATCGCGCGCTTTTTTCTACCCTGCCTTCCCTCTCCACCTCTCAGGTTGCTTTGAGAATGACGTACCAGTTTGAGCCATCCAAGGTGGATAAGCGGGGCTTTCCTACTACCAAGATTTCACACATTGCCAGTGGTCATCTGGACCCAGGGAAGATAATCATCAACCTGCAACCTATCCCCCCTGGGTACATTGTTGAAGCACAAGTGTGCAACAGAAATATAAAGTGTGCCACACTTGATGCTAGAAATATTCACATTGCAGTGCCTGGCCCCCAGCATTACATCAGCACAGAGGGTGTCACTGCAGCTGCAGCTGAAGTGCAAATGCCCCATGGGTAGATTGACTTTGAAGCTCTCAACACTCATTGTATCACATGTCATGAATGGCCAGAGACATGCTCCAGGGAGCTCTTGTCACCACAGCTGGACTGTGGTTCATTGGCATCACCATTGCCATATGTTATATTGTCTTTAGGGTATAGGGTAGAGGGTTAGGATTTGGGATTTAGATGATTGAATGGGTTTCATGGATGTGGAAGTTATATCAGAGATGTGTTTTGGTTTATGTTTGAATTATGTTTGGAATTCTGTCTCAGCTATGTTTTGATTTACATTGGAATTATGTTTGGAATTCTGTTTCAGTTATGTTTAGATTTACATTTGGATTATGTTTTGGATTAAGGGTTTCACATTGGGTTTTATGTGTCATACACCACCTTTAAGACACATTTTAAGAATGGGGATTCTTACTAAGTAATGACTCAAGCCATAGGGCAAGAGCCATTACTAACCACCCTTCATCCACTTCCCGCAGGAAGTAGGATAATGGGAGTCCAGGAAAATATCAGTCTGTCATAGAGGGTTGGGAATAACAGTTTCCGATCAACAGCTGAGGTTTCTACTGCCCAGCAGTATCCTGGGGAACATACTGCTGATGTTGACAAAAACCTGGAATACTTATAGCCCAGGCCACTGTGGTTCTTACATGCCACATGTCCAAGGGGACTACCCTCTGCTGTATGCATTCCATCATATTCGAATGTTGTGCCATGTCAAACAGGACTACCCCAACAGGCAGACATAAAAGGGGCTGGGACAAAGAAAGGCAGAAGGATGAGAAGAAGAGAAATGTAAAAGGAGGAGTTTGCCATATATAACTGTCACACCCTATAATGTGTGATGATAGATTGGGTAATGTCATACCCCACCTTTAAGACACACTTTAAGAATGGGGATTCTTACCAAGTAATGACTCAAGCCGTAAAGCAAGAGCCATTACTAACCACCATTCATCCACTTCCCGCAGGAAGTAGGATAATGGGGGGCCAGGAAAAAAGTCAGTTCATCATAAAGGGTTAGAAACCCGGGGTAGCCTCAGGAGGGACAGTTTCTGATCAACGGCTGAGGTTTCTAATGCCCAGCCGTATCCTGGGGAACGTACCGCTGATGTTGACGAAAACCTGGAATACTTATAACCTGGGCCACTGTGGTTCTTACTTGCCACAAGTCCACAAAGGGACTACCCTCCGCCGTATGCAATCCGCCGTATTCGAACGTTGTGCCGTGTCATACAGGACCACCCCAACAGGCAGACAGGGAAGGGGCTGGGACAAAGAAAAGCAGAAGAAATAAGAAGAAGAGGAATGTAAAAGGAAGGAGTTCGCCGTATGCGACCAAGTCCGCCGTGATCGACCGTAGACGAAGGCTGGAGGAATTTGAAGTTGGTAATGAGGATAAGGAATAAATGGATGAGAGCAACAGTTAGGTATTTAAGAATGAATTGAATGTACCCTACGACTGAGTGCCAAGTCCAAATTAAGAATCATATGTTACCGAGGAAGCTCAGCGGAGATGATCGGAAGACCGAAGGAATAATACCGAATGCCATTAAGATAAGACATGCAATAACGGAGTCTAGTTGGCCGAAGGAGATGAGGATTGTCATAGGCGATAAAGACCAATACGTGGCATAGCGGCCCTGAGGCAGCCGACAATACAGGAAACCTTATCTTGCAGACAAACCTTCGGTTAGCCCGATATGACGAAAACAAGCACATATGGACAAACGGATATGAATGTTGGATCCTATCGGAAGCCACAGGAGGCCCAGATGACATCTACCGCGGTGAAGTGTTGGCAAGGCACACAGACGGCACAGGAAGCCGCAGCCTAGATAAGGATGGATCAGGAAATCCGGCAACTAAGGACAAACACTTCACCTGAGCTGATGATGCATGCATAAGATGGGATATGTGCTCAAATGCCCTACGGAGGTCATATTATTAGACATAATATATTGGCAAACGACGGGTTTAGCAACAGCGCATGCACGATACGGCCGAGAGGATCACCAAGAGTCATCTGATTGTTTTGGGAACGATTTGGAGCGTTTGCATGGAAAAATTCAAAATACGGAATTTGTATGCGAAAAATATCATGTTTGCATGCTCTCTACCAACGTCAACCAGTACTTGGCGTTCCGACCACCGCAACGTACCCGGTGGGTATATGAGTGGGGAGCTCAAGTCAGAAAACATAAAATATGAAAAAGCCCCCACTCGAAGAAGCCATCATCCAGCAAAAGACCCACAATCGTCCCATCAATTACAAGCAAGTCCCAGAAAGATATTAGTACCTCATACTCGACTATTTACACAATACTCGAAAAACCTATACAACAATACAACCAAGACCCTCTTCGAACAATAAGACCCTCACAGATTGCTGTTCACACTTGAATGCAATTACCATCGACGATCTCGAAATGCTCCCTGAGATAAGCAGGAGAGTTTAAGATTATAACATGTTATTACTTATCATCCCTACAAGAATCCCCAGAGAAGTACATAATTCCCATCATTGGAATTATTACTTCTCATTTTTCTTTTTTGGAGATATTGAGTTACCCTACCGTCAGTCACGAGACAACCCCCGGTTAACACTATAATCTTACTCAACGCCTCACCGAGCGTACTGAGAAACGTCCTACAAAAATTTCAGAACCACAAAACAAAAAGAACAATGCCTGAGTCCATGGAAATCGACTTTTTACCCATGCCTTCTTGGGCATTGGTTAGTACCAACACTGGTGAAATGGACAATATCCCACCTATCGAACCGATCAAGCTTCACTCCATCCCTGAATGGGGACGCACTCTCATGAGTCAATTACACCACACGGCTGCTGAAATCAACAGTCTCCGTGGACAAATCCAGAATGATGAATCAGAAGCATACCGCATCTTTATGCAAATGCAAAATGATTATCACAAGATAGAATCCAACCTCAATCTTGCAATCTCTCAAGCCCAGCAACATGCGGCGGATGCTACAGGAGCCCACTTCAACCTCACAACAACCCAGTTTGCAGACGTTGCTACTGCCCACATGGCCTTGAGAAGGCATGTGGAAATGATTACCATGAATGCTGCGGAAAATGAGGAACGAAGACAAAAAGTGCTCCAGGATTTTGCTCAACAAATGGAAGCAAATCAGAACATCTGGGTGGATTACCACAAGGATCAGGCAGCTAAGCAAGAAAAATTTAACAACGACTGTCAACGATGGGCCTCTGAGATAAACACCAGAGAGGCAAAGGCCAGAGTAGACCAAGAAAAGGTCAAAAAGGATTTACAAAAGTTGAAACGTCTCCAGGAACAGCTACAACAGGATCACATCAATGCCTCAGCTGTTTCCCAGCAGGAACGAGAAGACATGCGACGATCATTTCAAGAAGAACTCCATGCAATTGGAGAAGAACTGAAGGTCCAATTCCAATCAGCACAACAGTCCCGCAAGGATATCGATGTACCCTCGGTCATTGATAGCATCCCAAAGCAACATGCCCAGCAGGGAAGAATTCCCCTCCCGAACAGTGATGACCCAGAGTCAGAATATGACCTCCCACGTTCCCCACAAAATGAGCAATCGGGAAGAGGCTCAATCTGAAGTAGAAGGACCACCGAATCCAGAGACAGTAGCCCACCAGGAAGAAGGATACCTCCCCCAGGGCCTCCACCTGGAGGAAGTAGCTCCAGCTCCTCCAGCTCAGACTCAGAATCAGATAGACCTAAGGATTTAGGGCAGGAGATATCAAGACTCATTCATGCCCTACGGAAGAAGGAAAAAAACACTCGCATCACCAAGCGACCAGAAGCAATTGTTCTAGGAAAAGCTCCCAAGATGAAGGAACCAGAGGTTTTCGATGGGGATAGAGAAAATTACATCCCATGGATGAAAGCAGTCAAGGAATATATGACTGTGCGATCTATCGACTTTAATACCGATGCAACCCGAATCCACTGGTTGGGCTCCCTCCTGAAAGGAGATGCCCGCCAATGGCACCAAAACCGTGTCGATACTACTGAGCAGGAATTACGCCCTGACACCTGGCCCTCATACACTGCAGCAATGGACCACTATTTCCATGACCCCCACCAGAAGCGCAACTACACCAACAAGATGGCCAGGTTGCATTGGAAGTACAAACCTGGATGCCATAAGACTGGCCTCCCAGCAGATCAATGGGGAATCAGGATGGCCATCTACCAAGAGAAGGCCCAAGTTGAAGGAGAGGTCCTGAGAGAAATTTACGATCAGGCATTCCCAGAGGATCTGGCCTGCCAGGCATGGACAGATGTTCAAGACTTGGATGACCCAAAGTATGAGTGTTTCAAGGCCAGACTCATCAAGCTTGCAACCGCGAAAGAAGAACATCGGAACATGCATGAAAAGCCACTGCTCCACATTTATCAGGCCTCCTCTGAACCTAAACAGGAGAAGGAAAAGCAAAAGCGAGATGAAGACAAAAAATCCAACCGTGGTAAAACTAAAGAGACCACTCGCACACCCAAGGGCGACCGAGAAAGGAAATTCCAAAACAACCGCGAAGCATTGGCTGGGGTCCCCCAGGCTGAAATCGACCAACACAAAGCAGACAAGGCCTCCTGCTGGCGCTGTGGCCGTAACAGCCACCATACTTTAGAATGCTTTGCGAAAAAGACTTCAAAGGGAACTGAATTAGTTGCCACAGTAGCAGCTGTCACAAAAAAGGCTAAACGCCAACGACCTTCAGAAGACTCAGATGATGATGAGGATGCTCCCAAGGAACCAGTAACCAAGCGGCCGAAGAATGTTGCCACTGTAACCCAGACAGTATCAGAACCAGACCCAAAGCCAGCAAAAAGATGTTGGGAAGTAGAGTCCTCAGACCTCTCGGATTTAAACTAGGAAAGCCTCGTAAGATACGCAGAGGCATCCAAGAAGAAGAACACATATCAGGTTCTCAGAGGATATCAGTGGCTGGAGTCAAACGTACGAAAAACCAAGAACACCAAAAACAATTCAAAAAATCAAAACCTAATAAAAAAGAACCCGAGACAAAACTGCAGTTGGCCAACAACAGGCCACCCCGAGTTGGTTCCAGGCCAATTGTCCAAATGCATCTTTCAGTACCCGGACAAAAAACACAGAGTGTCCAAGTGATGTTCGACACCGGTGCAGCCATACCCATCATCAGCTCCAAATTTATCAAGGCAAATAACCTACCAATGATCACTTGCGATACCCCTCTACAAATTAATGGGGCAGATGGTCGCCCCTTATCAGGTGCTGGGGAAGCATTTACACATTCCTTGCTGCTTCAGTACAAATACCACTACACCAGAGAAACCTTTGAGGTTATGCCTCTAGAATCAGGTACCGACATAATCTTACCTTGCTGGTGGATGGCAAAACACCAACCCAACAAGTTTTGGGGAAAACCACAAGACATCACCTTAGACTCCGAATTCTGTAAACAACACTGCACCAAAGCCGCAGCACAAGAATTCTCCCTCACGATGGACAAAGACATTCTACACCACTATGATGCAACAGTAATTGGGTATATTGCATCAGTCAACTCAGACACAAATGAGGTAGACCCAGCTACAGTGGTACCTCAAAAGTTCCAACAATATGTCGAAGTCCTAGGCAAGGAGCTTGCAGATAAGCTCCCTGATCACAAACCCTATGATCATGCAATAGATCTGAAGGAGGGTGAACAACCACCATGGGGACCAATGTACCCCCTCAATGAAACCGAATTACAAGCTCTGTGGGATTATCTCAAGGAAATGTTGGAATTAGGAAAAATCTGCCCATCGAAATCACCAGCTGCAGCACCAATCATCTTCGTCCCAAAGGCCCATGGCCGAGGCCTCAGATTGTGCATCGATTATGGCGGCTTGAATAAAGTCACCATTGCCAACAGATATCCCCTACCGATCATGTCAGAACTCCAAGATAGGGTCAGAGGTGCGAAAATATTCACCAAGATTGACCTCAAAAATGGATACAACTTGATTCGGATCAAACCAGGAGATGAATGGAAAACGGCATTTAAAACACGGTATGGACTATATGAATACACCGTTATGCCCTTTGGGTTATCCAATGCCCCCGCAACCTTCCAGAATAAGATGAACCACATTTTTCAAGACTTGCTAGACCTAGGATTAATTGTATACTTAGATGACATCCTAATCTATGCCAAAACAGAAGAAGAACATGATCGCATTGTCACAGAAGTATTGAAACGCCTAGCAGAAAATGGGCTAGCCATATCACAGGACAAATGTTATTGGTCCACCAACCGAGTCGACTTCCTGGGGTATATTATCTCAAAAGATGGTATCGAGATGGCCCAAGACAAAGTTCAATGCATTCGGGATTGGGAACGACCAAGAAGTTTAAGGGATGTACAGTCATTTATTGGCTTTGCGAATTTTTATAGATGATTTATCAGAGAATTCTCAAAAATCGCTAAACCCCTCAGCGATTCAACAAAACGGTCACCAAAAGACTGGATCTGGACAGATGCAATGACAGAAGCATTCGAGCAACTAAAACACTGCTTTACGACTGCACCGATCCTCACACACTTCAACCCCCAACAAGAATGCATCGTCGAAACAGATGCATCTGACTTTGCACTGGGTGGCACATTGTCACAAAATGCAGAAGACAAAAAACTACACCCAGTCGCCTTCCACTCCAGAAAGTTCTCACCAGCTGAAATCAACTACGAAATTCATGACAAGGAATTACTAGCAATAGTTGATTGTTTTAAGACATGGCGAAGATATTTGGAAGGATCACTCCACATGGTCCAGGTATTTACTGACCACAAAAACCTTGAGTACTTCATGACAACCAAGGTTCTCAACAGAAGGCAGGCATGCTGGGCTCAGGAACTGGCCGGCGTGGACTTCAAAATTTTTTATAGGAAAGGAACAAGTAATGGCAAGCCAGATGCATTATCAAGGCGCCCGGAGTATCGCCCTGAAAGGGGGGGAGGTGGAAACCAGCCGATACAGACTGTATTGAATGAAAAGCACTTTGGCACTATATCAGCAATCAGTAGTGCAGGGGAAGGAACAGTTTTTTGTTGCTCAGCAGTTCAGCTGGCCTACCTTGCAACATCAGTGTCAAAATGGACAAAGCAATTTGAGCAGGAAGTAAGAGAGGCAGGACAACAGGACGCAGCATACTACCAGGCCTTAGAGGAACTGAGTGGAAGCGCGCACGAAGTAGAAGGAAAGGAAAAGATTTAGGAACTACAGGATGGATTACTATATCGCAAGGGATTGCTTTGGGTCCCTGAGAATGCACGCCATGCGATTTTACATACCGAGCACAACAGCGCAGTAGCCGGACACTTTGGTCAAGACAAAACGATCGAGCTGATCCGACGCAACTTCTGGTGGCCTAAGATGGACCAAGGAATTATCGAATATGTCAGAAGTTGTTTAGAATATCAGAAGGATAAGGCATGACGCCACAAGCCATATGGCTTACTCTCACCACTAGAGCTCCCATATGCACCATGGACATCAATCGCCATGGATTTCATCACAGACCTTCCCTTGTGAGAAGACTGTGACCAACTCTGGGTTATCGTAGACAGGTTTACGAAGATGGCCCACTTCATACCACTCAAGAAGGATCAAAAAACAGCGGAACACCTGGTAAAGATATTTGCTTGGGAAATATGGAGATTTCATGGTATCCCAACCGACATTATCTCAGACCGCGACTCCCGATTTACCTCCACAGCATGGAAACAGTTCCTTGGCATACTAGGAATATGACCACGAATGAGCACATCGTTTCATCCACAGACAGATGGCCAAACAGAAAGGATCAACCAAACGATTGAAGCATACCTATGGTCATTCACCAACTACGAAATGGATGATTGGGTTGGACTCCTACCTATGGCTGAGTTTGCATACAACAATTCAGTAACTCAGGCCACGGGCATGTCACCCTTCTTCGCCAACTATGGCCGACACCCAGGTTGCACCAACCCAAGCACAAAACCAACCAGCGAGGACACTCAAGAAGGATACATCAACCACATCCTCTCAGTTCAAAGTCTAGTTACGAAAAACCTAAAAGCAACTGGGGAAAGAATGAAGAAACATGCCGATAATAAACGCAAGGATGCTCCAGAGTTCAATGGTGGGGACCTAGTCATGTTAGATGGAAGGAACATCCAGACCAGACGTCCAAAACATAAACTGGACCACAAGAAGCATGGCCCCTTTGCGATAGAGAAAGTAATCTCTCCAACAGCCATGCGACTATCACTACCCAGAAAATGGAAGATCCACAACACCTTCCATGTATCCTTACTCGAACCATACAACAATGGGACCAGACCTCCGCCCGATCTATTAAAGATCATTGATGAATGTGATGACATCGAGGGCAATGAGGAATGGGAGATAGAAGAGATCTTATCAAGTAGGAAAGTCAAGGTGAAAGTACTTTACCGAGTCAGATGGAAGGGATATCCACTTAACAAAGATCATACGGAAGAACCATATGAATGTTTCATAGTAGGTGGCCTGCAGTCACTCCGAGAGTTCCACTCAAGGAATCCAGGCATGCCGAGGGACCAACGTGTTTAAACAACTAACTATCTCAAGATACCTTTCCTCTCTGAGGTTTTAATGGTCTTGGGATAGGAAACATGTTGGTGGATGAAGGGGTTGGAGGACTTCATCAAAAAGATCCCGTTTCATAATCATCTAGCAAAGAATTCATAAGTCAAGAATCTAAGTTAATGATTTCGGGTCGAAATCTTATAAGGGGGGAGGTAGTGTCATACCCCACCTTTAAGACACACTTTAAGAATGGGGATTCTTACCAAGTAATGACTCAAGCCGTAAAGCAAGAGCCATTACTAACCACCCTTCATCCACTTCCCGCAGGAAGTAGGATAATGGGGGGCCAGGAAAAAAGTCAGTTCATCATAAAGGGTTAGAAACCCGGGGTAGCCTCAGGAGGGACAGTTTCTGATCAACGGCTGAGGTTTCTAATGCCCTGGGGAACGTACCGCTGATGTTGACAAAAACCTGGAATACTTATAACCTGGGCCACTGTGTTTCTTACTTGCCACAAGTCCACAAAGGGACTACCCTCCGCCGTATGCGATCCGCCATATTCGAACGTTGTGCCGTGTCATACAGGACCACCCCAACAGGCAGACAGGGAAGGGGCTGGGACAAAGAAAGGCAGAAGAAATAAGAAGAAGAGGAATGTAAAAGGAAGGAGTTCGCCGTATGCGACCGAGTCCGCCGTGATCGACCGTAGACGAAGGCTGGAGGAAGTTGAAGTTGGTAATGAGGATAAGGAATAAATGCATGAGAGCAACAGTTAGGTATTTAAGAATGAATTGAATGTACCCTACGACTGAGTGCCAAGTCCAAATTAAGAATCATATGTTACCGAGGAAGCTCAGCGGAGATGATCGGAAGACCGAAGGAACAATACCGAATGCCATTAAGATAAGACAAGCAATAACGGAGTCTAGTCAGCCGAAGGAGATGAGGATTGTCATAGCCGATAAAGACCAATACATGGCATAGCGGCCCTGAGGCAGCCGACAATACAGGAAACCTTATCTTGCAGACAAACCTTCGGTTAGCCCGATATGATGAAAACAAGTGCATATGGTCAAACGGATATGAATGTTGGATCCTATCGGAAGCCACAGGAGGCCCAGATGACATCTACCACGGTGAAGTGTTGGCAAGGCACACAGACGGCACAGGAAGCCGCAGCCTAGATAAGGACGGATCAGGGAATCCGGCAACTAAGGACAAACACTTCACCTGAGCTGACGACGCATGCATAAGATGGGATATGTGCTCAAATGCCCTACGGAGGTCATATTATTAGACATAATATATTGGCAAACAACGGGTTTAGCAACAGCGCATGCACGATACGGCCGAGAGGATCACCAAGAGTCATGCGATTGGTTTGGGAATGATTTGGAGCGTTTGCATGGAAAAATTCGAAATACGGAATTTGTATGCGAAAAATATCATGTTTGCATGCTCTCTACCAACGTCAACCAGTACTTGGCGTTCCGACCACCGCAATGTACCCGGTGGGTATATGAGTGGGGAGCTCAAGTCAGAAAACATAAAATACAAAAAAGCCCCCACTTGAAGAAGCCATCATCCAGCAAAAGACCCACAATCATCCCATCAATTACAAGCAAGTCCCAGAAAGATATTAGTACCTCATACTCGACTATTTACACAATCCTCGAAAAACCTATACAACAATACAACCAAGACCCTCTCCGAACAATAAGACCCTCACAGATTGCTGTTCACACTTGAACGCAATTACCATCGACGATCTCGAAACGCTCCCTGAGATAAGCAGGAGAGTTTAAGATTATAACACGTTATTACTTATCATCCCTACAAGAATCCCCAGAGAAGTACATAATTCCCATCATTGGAATTATTACTTCTCATTTTTCTTTTTCGGAGATATTGAGTTACCCTACCATCGGTCACGAGACAACCCCCGGTTAACAGGTAACATGTATAACTTGAGAGAGAACATGGCAAACTCGACAGGAGAATGAATATTAAGATCATCAGCAATGAAATCCTCCTCAAGACAAGTTACCAAAACAATCCCACCGAACCTCAGAAGACACCCCTTAAGTTTATTCCACCTTGTGATCAATAGTTTGAATAAAATTCCTAGCTTCTCTGAGAGCAACAAACAAGCATTCGAATTCAAATGAAACGAATTATCAAAACCCCCTCTGCATAGCAGAAACTGTGCCCAGGGTCACACTATAAACTTAAGGCACAAGCTACAAAGTTTATCACTCGAACACGAAAACAAAAAGACCCTCCTCTACGGCAAGAAAAACTTTCTACCTCCAAAAGACAATCAATTATTCCGAGATGTCCCACCCCGAAGCCACCGGTTCTGCCACTGCTGGCCCAGCTGATGATGTTCACATGAGCAACACTGTTGAAATCTACCGCCCCAAGACTTGGGAGCAGCTGCAAAATCAAAAAGCTTCCTCTTTCACACAAACGGCTACAGTTAGCAAGGACCAGCTTCCCCAATGGTTCATCAGGATGGTGGAATGAATGAATGTTACAGAGAGGGATGTCAAAGGACTATTCCAGGCCCTGCAGAAGGAAGGAGCTATGGCGCAGGCCAATGTCAGTCAGATGAAGGCCTTATACCAGGAGATGGCAGCAACCATGCAAAATGCATATGATGTTGTCATCAAGAAGGGGAACATCGACCAAGAAATCAACCATGCAGCCATCGTTCGCCTTGTACAGGCCAGCAATGAGTTTGGGTCCCAGGTCTGGCAGACGATTGGAGGCCTGGCCACGGATATTCAGCAAAAGCAGGAAGCAAACCAGGAGGCTGCAGAAAGGCTGACTGCTGGAGTCAAAATCATCAACGATGTCCTGGAAGGTTTTGCAACCTACCAGGCCAAGTGGAATAAGAATGTGGAGACTTGGGCATCTGAGAAAGAGGATAGCGACAAGCATTGTAACAGAAGAATTAGAGCACTTGCGAAGGCTGAAGAGCAGCAACAGGGGCGCCAGCTCGAATCCAAGACCACCCGCCAGCAAGACAAGAAGGAAATCATTGACAAAGTTATTAAGGCTGTAATGGACAAGATGGCCAAAAACAACCAATCGATGCACGATCCCTCACTGATGCCCTACCGGATGAAGGACCCTCAGCTGAGACACTCAGAGATGCCATTGAAAGGGCTTTACCCCCATCCACAGCCAACTCAGAACGTGGAGCATCAACAGGAAAGGGTGGAAATGGAGGCAGAACTCCAAAGCCTGGAGCAGGACTACCCCCATCAAACCCTTCAGACCCCTCCTCATCAGATGATGATGGAAGCTCTGGGAGGAGAACCCTTGACAGCTTCCGCAGACACAGACATGAGCGGATGAAGCAAAGGGAACAAGATGAGAAAGTTACAGAGTTCTTTGAATCCTTGGTGGACAGGTTGACAGAGCCTGCCCCAGCTGAACAACACAAGAAACCCAAAATGCCTGAGATGAAGGCTCCTCAGATATTCACAGGCAAGGACAAAACCCTTTTCCGAGCCTGGTGGATGTCAGTTCAGGACTACATTGAGACCTACTCCTCTGCCTTCCCAGATGAGGATGCACAGGTCAAATGGGTTGGGAGTTTATTTTGCCACAAAGCCCTCAGTTGGCATCAAGAGCGCCAAAAGGCAATCAAGAGCCAAGGGTTGAAAGATAACTGGGCAGCTTTTTCAAGCACCATCGAGACAAGATTTATGGACAGGAGAGAGGTCTAGAAAGATGAACGCCAAATTCGAGAACTCCAATATGATGGAGACATTGATGACTACATCACAAAATTGGAAGACCTCAAAATGAGAGTAGGGGCATCAGGCCCCATGTATAGAGCAGTTATCTGGGATGCAATGACCCCAGAAATCAAGAAGATGGTTTACCAGACCTTCAAAGGGATCCCTAGAGACGATGAATCCATGATTGAAGCAGTCAAGGATGCTGCATACATTGTGAAAAACATTGACGAAGAGATAAAGGGTCCCAAGAGAAGGACATTGGAAGTATGGGACACTCGTCCCCCTAAGGAAGCTGCTCGTCCTCGTGAAACGCAGCAGAAGGACCGAAAGGTCAAGGAAAAGAATGGAGACAAGAAAGGTTATTCGGGAAAGAAGACTGACAAGGCTGCAATGTTTGCCTCAGAAATGGAGGCCTTACAGAATGTTCCTCAGAGCAAAATTGACAAGCACAAGAAGGATAAAGCAGACTGTTGGAGATGCGGACAGTCAGGTCACAAGATGTATGACTGTTATGCAAAGAAAACAGTAGGAGCAACAGAGTTATCAAATGGAGGCAAGACAGCCTCTGCAGGCAAGAGAAAAAGAGATGATGATGAGGAAGAAGACAAGGGGCAAGAGAAGCCCAAGGATAAGAAGAAGGCCAAGACGGCAGCAGCTAAGCAGGACAATGAGGACACTGAGATGCCAGATGCTCAGCCTCGATCTTGGGAGATCGAAGACAGTGAGGATTTGGAATTGGATTTTTAGAGTCCTCTAGGGAGGCGTCAGCCGAGCAGGAAGATAGCTCTGATGCACAAGTACATAAGTGTGCAGGAGTCAAGAGAAAGGCCCCAGACAACCTCCTGTCCATCAGGACAAAGAAACGATGAACAGACAATGGAACCTCGACCCCAGTTACTCAAAAGGAAGACCCAGTTCCACCTCATCATGGACCCAGACCAATCATTGATATGGTTTTGACCTGGTCCAAAACCCAACAATGAATGGTGTGAGTCCTACTTGACACAAGATCCACTGCAGCACTTCTGGACAAAGGTTTTGTTCAGAGATTCAAAATTCCAACCATAAAGAGGGATACCCCACTCCAAATTCACAACCTCAACAATGAGGTAGTTGCTGGAGCAGGAGAATTCTTTACGGTTCCTTTTATGTTGCAGCATAAGAAGCACTTTGCTGCCAAATCTTTTGAGGTCGCACCTCTAGACAGTGATTGTGATGTCATTCTTCCATATTGGTGGATGACAAAACATCAGCCATGCAACTTATGGGGAGACAAGAACAACATCTCATTCACCACCCCATGTTGCACAGAAAAATGCACAAAGGCCGAGGCTAGTGCATTCTCACTTAAGGTGGACAAGAGAGTGCTTGACCACCCAGAGGCCTCAGTCATAGGTCACATATCCACTGCCACCACAAAGGAGCAATTATCAGATGCACTTGAACAAGTACCTGAGAAATTCCGAAAATGGACCAACATCATGACCAAGGAAGCGGCAGACAGACTCCCAGACCACAATCCATATGACCATGCAATCGACTTGAAGGATGGAGAAACTCCTCCTTGGGGTCCAGTCTATGCACTCAATGAGGTGGAACTGGAAACCCTCAGGGAATGGCTGAATGAAATGCTGAGGACAGGCAAGATTAGACCATCAAAATCTCGTGCCGCAGCTCGCATCCTTTTTGTACCTAAACCTCATGGCCGAGGTCTGAGGCTATGTGTGGATTACTGAGGAATCAACAAGATAACCATCGCCAATCGATATCCTCTCCCACTCATGTCTGAACTACAAGATAGAGTGAGAGGTGCAAAAGTCTTCACTAAAATGGATTTAAAAAATGGTTATCATTTGATTCGAATCAAAGAAGGCGATGAGTGGAAAACTGCCTTCAGATGTCGTTATGGTCTTTATGAATTTTTGGTCATGCCCTTTGGGTTGTCTAATGCACCGGCAACCTTCCAAAATATGATGAATCATATCTTTAGAGATATGTTAGATCAGGGAGTGATTGTCTATATTGACGATGTTCTCATTTATGCAGAAATGGAAGAAAGGCATGATGAGTTAGTCAAGGAAGTGCTGAGAAGACTTGAAGAAAATGGGCTGGCAATTTCCCCAGAAAAGTGTGTTTGGGCAAAAAACAGAGTGGACTTTCTAAGTTACATTATAGGTGAGAATGGTATTGAGATGCCAAAGGACAAAGTTGAAACTGTCCTGGAATGGGAACCCGCAAGATGCTTGAAAGATACACAAGCATTTCTTGGATTTGCCAATTTTTATCGCCAATTCATTAAGGACTTCTCGAGGATATGTCGTCCACTTACAGAATCAACAAAAGGCGATGCAAACACATGGGAATGGACTGTGGCCATGGAGTTGGCATTCGATGAGCTCAAGCAACGTTTTACCAAGGCCCCTATCCTAGGACATTTTGATCCAAGAAAGGTGTGCATAGTGGAAACAGATGCTTCGGATTTTGCCCTTGGAGCTGTCCTATCCCAAAAAGGAGAAGATGGAAAGCTGCATCCCATTGCCTTCCATTCAAGAAAGTTCACTCCAGCAGAGATCAATTATGAGATTCATGACAAGGAGCTGCTAGCCATTGTCGACTCATTTAAGGAGCTGCTAGCCATCGTCGACTCATTTAAAGTCTGGAGAAGATATTTTGAAGGGGCGATGCACACAGTCCAAGTCTTCAGCGACCACCAGAACCTGGAGTATTTTACCAGAATGAAAGTACTCAATCGACGCCAAGCAAGAGGGGCTCAGGAGCTCACTGGTGTTGATTTCAAGATTTTCTATCAACCAGGCATCAAGAATGGGAAACCAGATGCATTATCTAGGCGTCCAGAGTTTGGCCCTGAAAAGGGGGGAGGTGAAGATCAGCCGATTATGATGATCCTGCATAAGGAACATTTTTCAAATGCAGCTATCTCATCTATCAGCAGTGGTGGAGAAGGAACCATCTTCATTGCCTCTTCATCATGACTCTCCTCAATTCCAGCAGTCAAATGGTCAGAAGAATTCTTGAAAATGGTCAGAGATGATGGACTACAGGACAAAGAATATCAGGATGCAACGAAGAGAATCAAAGAACCTTTGATGATGCAGAATGGTATACTCTATCGAAAGTTCAAGCTATGGGTACCAAAGGGTTTACTTAATGCAGTCTTGGAATCAGAGCATGACTTGAAAATTGCAGATCACTTTGGACAAGACAAAACAATTGAGTTAATTCGATGGAATTTCTGGTGGCAAAAGATGGATGAATCGATTATCGAGTATATACAAAGCTGCATGCAATGCCAAAAAGACAAAGCAGCTCGCCATCAGAAATACAGATTACTTCAACCTTTGGAATTACCTTATGCCCCATGGCAATCAATTGCTATGGATTTTATTACCGACGTACCAGAGTCAAGTGGATGTGACCAACTATGGGTAGTGGTCGACCGATTCATGAAAATGGCCCACTTCATTCCGCTGCAAAAACAGGGCAAGACAACTAATGACCTTGCCAAAATCTTTGCTAAGGCAATTTGAAAGTTACATGGCCTACCTACAGACATAGTGTCAGACAGAGACTCCAGGTTTACAAGCACCACCTGGAAGGCATTCATTGGAACCTTGGGAATTAAGCCAAGGATGTCAACAGCATTCCACCCACAAACAGATGGACCAATGGAACGACTCAACCAGACAATTGAAGCATATCTATGCTCTTTTGTCAACTACAAAATGGATAATTGGGTTGACCTTTTACCAATGGCTGAGTGTGCATACAACAACTCAGTGACCAGCGCAACAGGACTATCTCCATTCTATGCGAATCACGGTTACCATCCCATTGCAAGCAACCCAACGACAACTGCTGTGCACAATCCTGCCAGCAAAGCCTATGCCCACTGGATGCATACAGTCCATGAAGAAACAAAGCTATCTCTGGAAAAGACTAGAGAAAGGATGAAGAAGTATGCAGACCTACACCGGCAAGGGGCACCAGTATACCAAGTAGGAGACTTGGTTATGCTTGATGGACGCAATGTTAAACACCAGATTCTACTGATGTGTACTGTCCTTAGGCAGGCAACATGATGCAATACTTCGACTGCTTTGCAGTAGGGGTTTGGCTCTTGGTTCCAATATTCTATTAGATACCGGCACAGGCAATACTTCTGGATTGAATATGCAGAATGTCTCTGTGGCGCTGCCGTTGGTTTATGTATTCATGATGGATAGGGTTAGGGGTAGACATTGAGGTTGGTGATTTCGTTCACTGGGATGGACGGATGAATCTTGGTACAGTAGAGTTGTGGTGTAATGTAGACTAGATTGCATACTGAACTAAATACAATTTCATCGTCCCCTTTATACAGAATTTCCCTTCCCTCGTGATCTTGCAATTTCTGCTTCTGTAATCTAATCCTCCTCATAGTCCATACTCTCTCTAGTAACAACCCATAATTCCAAAACATCTTAACAAAACATATTTAACTAGAAAGCAATTAACTAGTAAACAAATAACTCAAAACAATGTAACATCATAATTCCAAATATTAGTTGTGCGCTGGTTATCCGCGCCACAAGCTTCCTGATCCTAAGCGAGCTTCATTATCTTAAGCGAAGCACGCCCCTTTTGTCCTAAGCATCCTCGCATCATTAACCTATCTGAGTGGTTCTCGCTTAACACTTAATGCGAGCTTCACCGGAGTCTCTGCTGAGGGCTCCACCCACAACTCCACCTGTACCACTTTGTAATTTCCCAACCATTTCCTCATAACACAATTATTCTTTTGTCATCAAATAGCATACGGCTATTGTTACTCCGGGAACCCATATGCAGGAAGAGGTGGCTATTGCTCCCAACAGCATGTCATTGTTGTTTTGTGACATGCAACATAAAAACAAGGTGACCATCATGAAAGCTGGACCACAAGATGCATGGTCCATTTCAAGTCGAGAAAGTCATATCCCCATCAGCAGTCTGGCTCACTCTACCACGCAAATGGAAAATTCATAATGCTTTCCATGTATCACTGATTGAGCCATTCCGGGCCAGAACAAGAGCTCCACTGGATCCAAGGAAAATCTTGTGGGAAGCTGATGATGTTGAGGGGAGTGAGGAGTACGATATCAATGAAGTCATGAGCAGTTACAAATCTGGCAATCGAGTACTCTACCTCATTAAATGGCTTGGGTGGCCGAACAAAAAGGATTGGACGGCTGAACCTTATGACAATTTTTCAGTAGGAGGTCTGGAGAAATTAAGAGAATTTCACCTCAAGTACCCAGACTCTCCGAGGGACTACTGCGTCACAGACTAACAGCTTAAGGGTTTTTTCCCATGTGGTTTTACCTTAAGCCGAGTAGGTAGTAGGATGTAGTGGCTGGAGGACTACATCAAAATTTGATCACTAGTCACTAGGCTACAGCATAGTGCGATCACAGAGGCATGAACTAGAGCTTTGGGACGAAGCTTGAACAGGGGAGAGGTGGTGTCACACCCTATAATGTGTGATAATAGATTGGGTAACATGTATAACTTGAGAGAGAACATGGCAAACTCGACAGGAGAATGAATATTAAGATCATCAGCAATGAAATCCTCCTCAAGACAAGTTACCATGAAAATCCCACTGAACCTCAGAAGACACCCCTTAAGTTTATTCCGCCTTGTGATCGATAGTTCGAATAAACTTCCTAGCTTATCTGAGAGCAACAAACAAGCATTCGAATTCAAACAAAATGAAATATCGAAACCCCCTCCGCATAGCAGAAACTGTGCCCAGGGTCACAATAACCGAGTCTGCCATGACCAACTGTAGACAAATGCTGGAGAAAGTCATGGTTGATAATGAGGATGTGGAATTGATGGATGAGGGGAACAGTGTTAGGTATTTAAGCCTGAATTGAATCTACACTATGACTGCATGCCAAGTCCAAAATCGAGAATCATATGTTACCAAGGAAGCTCAGCAGAGATGATCAGAAAACCAAAGGAACAATACCAAATGTCACTAAGATAAGACATGCAATAATGGAGTCCAGTTGGCTCAAGGGATAAGGATTGTCATGGGCAGTAAAGACCAATACATGGGATAGCAGCCCTGAGGCAGCGGACAATACAGCAGACCTTATCTCAAAGACAGCCTTCTGTTATTACCATATGACAAGAATAAGTGCTTATAGACAAATGGATATGAAAGATGGATACTATCGGAAGCCACAGGAGGCGCAGATGACATCTACCATTGTGGAGTGTTGGCAAGGCATACAGATAGCGCAGGAAGCTGCGGCCCCAGATAAGGATGGATCAGGACATCCGGCAACTAAAGACAAACACTTTACATGAGCTGATGACTCATGCATGAGATGAGATATATGCTCAAATGCCCTACACAGGTGATATTATTAGACATAATATATTGGCAAATGACAGGCTCAGCAGTAGCACATGCACAATATGGCCGAGAACATCACCAAGGGTTATCTGATTGGTTCAGGAATGATTTGGAGTGTTTGCATTGAAAAATTCAAAATATGGAATTCATATGAGAAAAATATCATGTTTGCATACTCTCTACCAACATCAACCAGTACTTGGCATTCTGACCACCACAACATACCTGGTGGGTAAATGAGTGGGGAGCTCAAGTCAGAAAATATAAAATATCAAAAAGCCCCCACTTGAAGAAGCCATCATCCAGAAAAAGACCCTCAATCATCCATCAACTACAACCAAGTCCCAAGAAAGATATTAGTACCTTATACTCGACTATTTACAAAATACTCGAAAGACCTACAAGCCAATACAGTCAAGACCCTCCTTGATCAATAAGACCCTCACAGATTGCTGTTCACACTTAAACACAATTACAATCAATGATCTTAAAAACACTCCCTGAGTTAAGCAGGAGGGTTTAAGATTATAACACATTACTACTCTTTCCCAAGAGAATCCTCAGAGAAGTGAATAATTGCCATCATTTGAATTATTACTTCTCATTTTTTCTTTTCAGAAATCCTGAGTTTCCTGGCCATCAGTCATGAGACAATGTCATACCCTACCTTTAAGACACATTTTAAGAATGGGGATTCTTACTAAGTAATGACTCAAGCCGTAAAGCAAGAGCCATTACTAATCACCCTTCATCCACTTCCCACAGGAAGTAGGATAATGGGGGGCAAGGAAAAAAGTCAGTTCATCATAAAGGGTTGGAAACCAGGGGTAGCCTCAGGAGGGACAGTTTGCAATCAATGGCTGAGGTTTCTAATGCCCAGCTGTATCCTGGGGAACATACCACTGATGTTGACAAAAACCTGGAAAACTTATAGCCTGGGCCACTGTGGTTTGTCATGGTGCAACCGCGCAAGCGCGGGAGACCACCTCGTCACCAGGTTAGCCGCAGACAAGACTAGTGACGTCACTGGTCTCGAGAAGTTTCCACGAAGGTTACAGAACAATTGCCAGATGAGGAATGGGATTTTCGGAATAAGGGAAAGGGGAAACGTACAGAGGAAAGGAAGGGGAATTAAGGGAAAAGGAATAACAAGGGACGAAGAGGATCAGAGGAGGAATACCGAGGAACGAGGAGGAGGCTTATGGGGAATTAGGCACGGAGGAATGGGATATGGTCATGTATATATATGGGGTTGATCGCTGTCAAGTAGGTTCTTTACACAACATTTGTACCTCTACAAAATAAGTCTACTCCTCTCCCTCTCACGCACTGCCCTCTCGTCCAGCCTTGCAATTAGTCCATCCAGCCCAGCCTGCCCAGTTCGCCACCCAGTTCCCCGCCCAGCCTGCTGCAAGTTCCCTGGATCTTCGTCCGCTCCAGTCCCGCCGTTACACTACATTGTGTCCTACCCTCCACTGAACTCGCACAATGTCCGAACCTGCCCCCGCCCCTGCCGACACCCCACTCATCATGAGGATCCTCGCCAACCACGCCCATGCCAACGAAGCCCTAGCTGCCACCTCCGCCGACTCCCTCGATGCTGCCACCTTCTGTGCAAGCTTCGAAGGAGCAGTCAACCTCGCCCGAGCACTCAACACCAGCAAGAACCTCACCGACAGGTTCACAGCCCTTGCCACCGAAGTTGAGGACCTGTCTCTACAATGGGACGCTGCTGTGGCAGACCGCAACACCCTTTCCACCCGGGTCACCCAGCTCGAGTCCCAACTCTCCCAGACCCTCGCCCTGGCCAACCTTGCTTCAACCTCCATACCCGTCCCCTGCAAAGCCCAGCCAGACCCCAAGCCCTTCACGGGGGAAGAGCGCAACAAGTTGAGGTCCTTCCTTACCATGTTGTGCCTGCGCCTCATCGACCGACCTGCAGAGTTTCCCAACGAACAGTCGAAACTCCGCTACGCCTTCTCCCGACTCGATGGACCTGCCCTGGAGCAGATGCTCCACTTGGTGGAAAATGACCACGTCAATTTGGAAACCTTCGGAGACTTGGTGACCACCTTGGAGGAATCCTACGGTGACCCCGATCATATCAACACTGCCGAACGGGCCATTGCTAAGCTCCGTCAGGGAAACCAAGACTTCGCCAGATACTTCGCAGAATTCCAATGCCTTGCTTCCGACCTTAACTGGAATAACGCTGCGAAGTGGGCCGCCTTCCACCGGGGCCTATGTGAGGAATTGAAAGACATTCTCAGCACTCAGGATATCCCGGAGGATTGGAACCAGTACGTAGCCCTCGTGAAACGAAGGGACCAACAGTTCCGGGCCCGAAACGCCGAAAGCACCCTACCCACCACCGTAACCAAGACCATCTCTGCCTCCCTTCCTTGCAGCACTCCCCCAGCAACTGCGCAGAACATCCCACACCCCACCAGCAATGGAAGCGGCCACTTCGGTCCTGCCCCTATGGACCTGTCAGCCGCTCGATGCCGTCTCTCCCCAGAGGAACGTCAAAAGAGGATTGATGAGAATCGCTGCCTTTACTGTGGGGGATTCAACCACATGGCCCGGGACTCCCCCAATCACCCTAAAGCCCCAGCATGCCCACTATGAGTAGCCGCCACCGAAGTTGGTGACCGAGTCGAGGAGGATGGGGAGGATGTATCCAAATCGGGAAATGTGTAAACCGGGAAGAGCAGGATGGCTCTCTGCCTGGTGGTTCTGTTAACTCTCCGTCTGTGTTAGCGAATACATTGTCAATTTCGAACACTGCCGTGAGAGATGTTGCCATCGAAGAAGGATCCCTGGACAGGAAACACCTTGTCGTGACATGTGACCTGTCCTCTCACCATAAGAAAATTCTGACCCACACCCTGATTGATTGTGGGGCAACTGGCTACACATTCGTCGACCAAGCCTTTGCCCTTCACCACAAATTGCCCCTATGCCCATTAAAAACCCCCCGAGTCCTAGAAGTCTTCGACGGATGAAAGATCTCATCAGCAGATATTACTCATCTGATGGAGGTGTCACTAAACATCCAGGGACACCGCGAGAAGCTCCAAATGTTTGTCACCAAGCTAGGCCGTTATCCCATCGTCCTTGGCATCCCATGGTTGAAACAATACGACGTTGTTATCCGCTTTGCCTCGAACCTCGTCACCTTGGGTTCCCAGTACGGTTTAGCCCATTGCGTTGACCGGGCCATGACAGTATGGGGCATCAGCGAAGAGCCTCCCGACGCACTCCCAATCCCCAACCCACTGATACAGCTCCCGATGGCCACCAACGAGGAGCAAGTGGTCACCGATTTGCCAAGCTCCATCCCGCCCGAATACCACGACTTCCTACACCTGTTTTCCTAGGCCGAAGCCAACAAACTGCCTCCCCACCGACCTTACGATCACCGAATCACGTTGCAACCCAACTTCACACCCCCCTTCGGCCCGATCTATCCCCTCTCGAAAACGGAATTAGAGGCGCTTCGGAAATGGCTGGATGAAAACACAGCCAAGGGCTTCATTTGGCCCTCTTCCTCCCCTGACGGAGCTCCTATACTCTTTGTGAAAAAAGGAGATGGTTCCCTCAGACTGTGCATCGACTACAGAGGTCTGAATGAAGGGACCATCAAGAATCGGTACCCTCTTCCCCTACTTCACGAGACTCTCTTATGCTTGCAGAAGGCCAAGTACTACACCAAGCTTGACATCTGTGCGGCCTACAACCTGGTTAGGATGGCCGAGGGGGAAGAGTTGAAAATGGCTTTGCGAACCAGATACAGACTCTTCGAATCTCTCGTGATGCCGTTCGGGCTCACCAACGCCCCTGCCAGCTTCCAGCACTTTATCAACAATGTTTTATGACCCTACCTCGATGTCTTTGTCACTGCTGACCTCAACGACATCCTGATTTACAGTGACAACCTCAACGATCACCACACCCATGTTCGAAAGGTCCTCCAAGCCCTATCTGATGCAGACCTCCATCTGACACCTGAGAAGTGCGAGTTCCACCATCCGGAGGTGAAGTACCTTGGTTTCATCATCTCGATGAGTGGACCTAAGATGGACCCCGCCAAAGTTACTACCATCCAGGAATGGCCGACCCCCAAGCACGTCAAGGATGTACAGTCCTTTCTGGGTTTTGCTAATCTCTACCGACGTTTTATCAAAAGTTACAGTTCCATTGTGGCACCACTGACCCGCCTCCCCCGGAAAGATACCAAGTTCATCTGGGATACTGCCTGTATCGACTCTTTCGCCGCTCTTAAATATGCCTTCACGACTGCCCCAATCCTACGACACTTCGACTACGACCGCGAGGCTATTGTGGAAACCGATGCCTCAGACTACGTCTCCACCGGAATTCTCTCTCAGTACGATGATGAGGGAATCCTCCACCCAGTCGCCTTCTTTGCGAAAAAATATAGCCCGGCAGAATGTAACTACGAGATTTATGATAAGGAGTTAATGGCTATCATCCGGGCATTCGAGGAATGGCGACCGGAGTTGGAAGGTGTGTCCCACCCTATCAAGGTACTCAGTGATCATAAAAACCTGGAATATTTTATGACCACCAAGCTCCTCAACCGTCGGCAAACGCGTTGGGCAGAATATCTATCCCGCTTTAATTTTAAAATTGTGTATAGGCCCGGTAAAGCAGGAGCAAAACCTGACTCCCTCACTCATAGGTCTGGAGACCTACCTCAGGGAGGGGATGACCGCCTCGTTGAACAACACAAAGCCGTTCTCAAACCACACAACCTTCCAAACGAACTCCAGCTTTGGGAAGCAGTATTGTCTACACCCCATTCCGCCCTCTCACAAGATATCTTAAAAGCAACCCAAACCGACCCCTTCGCCCAACGGATCATCACTGCACTCTACGAAGGAACACAACACAGTCGAGAAATCACCCTTTCCGAATGCGCAGTGCATGACAGCCGCCTCTATTTTCAGCAACGATTGTGTGTCCCTGCTGATGATTCCTTGCAACTATGAATCCTACAGAACAACCACGACGTCCCCGCCGCTGGACACCCCGGATGAGCGAAAACCTTCAACCTCAGAAGAAGACATTACTTCTGGCCAACACTACGGAAAGATGTCGAACAGTTCATTGCAAATTGTCACACCTGCCAAAGATCGAAGACCTCCCGGCACTTACCTTACGGGGTCCTAAATCCTCTACCGGTACCTGAAGGTCCATGGTGGGACATTTCGATGGATTTTGTAACTGGGTTACCGACTTCGAATGGCTACGATGCGATTTGGGTAGTCATAGATCGTTTGACCAAAATGAGACATTTTGTCCCCTGTTCCACCACCACTGATGCAAAGGAACTGGCTAACCTCTTCATCGCAAATATCTTCCACTTGCACGGCCTCCCTGAGACCATAGTATCTGACAGAGGCCCACAGTTTGCCTCCCGATATTGGAAATACCTCTGCAATACCCTCCACATCGAACCCCGCTTAAGCACTGCCTTTCACCCCGAGACAGATGGTCAGACTGAGCGAACCAACTCAGTCATGGAACAATACCTCAGGGCCTACGTCAACTACCAACAGAATGACTGGGCCCAATATCTACCCCTCGCCGAGTTCACTGCGAACAACCACATCTCGGAGACTACTGGACTTTCGCCTTTCTTCGCGAACTACGGTATGCACCCCAAACTCCACTTCGAGCCAGACCTCCAAATAGATACCCCGGAAGAAGGCAAAGCACAATCCCTCCCTCGATTGCTTGCCGAAATCCATGACTACCCAAAGGCCGAAATGGCATTCGCCCAAGACAGGCAGCGCGAATACGCCGACAACCATGGAATGCCCGCCCCATCCTACTTACCAGGAGACAAGGTCTGTCTTAACGCCTGCAATCTACATACCAACATTCCCTCTCGCAAGCTCGACAATTGACGCCACAGTCCCTTCACTGTCAACAAGGAAGTCCGGAAATACCCCTACCAGCTGGACCTCCCCGCAATGATGGACGTACATCCAGTCTTCCATGCCTTGCTCCTCGAACCTGCCTGAAGGGACCCCCTACCAGGACAAGACCTGCTTCCACCGGAGCCCGTCATAGTGGAGGGGGAGCCGGAATACGAAGTCGAAGAGATGGTAGATAGCCGCATCTTCCCAGGGCAACTACAATACCTCATCAAGTGGCGAGGCCACGACACTCTGACCTGGGAGCCCAGTACAGAAGTCAATGAGCTACAAGCCATGGACGAGTTTCACAGACACTACCCCAACAAGCCTGGTCCGCTCCCTCTCCCCACGCAAGGCCTCCGAGGACCTCGGCCCTGGAGGGGGGATACTGTCACGGTGCAACCGCGCAAGCGCGGGAGACCACCTCGTCGCCAGGTTAGCCGCGGATGAGACTAGTGATGTCACTGGTCTCGAGAAGTTTCCACGAAGGTTACAGAACAATTGCCAGATGAGGAATGGGATTTTCGGAATAAGGGAAAGGGGAAACGTACAGAGGAAAGGAAGGGGAATTAAGGGAAAAGGAATAACAAGGGACGAAGAGGATCAGAGGAGGAATACCGAGGAACGAGGAGGAGGCTTATGGGGAATTAGGCTCGGAGGAATGGGATATGGTCATGTATATATATGGGGTTGATCGCTCTCAAGTAAGTTCTTTACACAACATTTGTACCTCTACAAAATAAGTCTACTCCTCTCCCTCTCACCCACTGCCCTCTCGTCCAGCCTTGCGATTAGTCCATCCAGCCCAGCCTGCCCAGTTCACCGCCCAGTTCCCCGCCCAGCCCGCTGCGAGTTCCCTGGATCTTCATTCGCTCCAGTACCACCATTACATGGTTCTCATGGCCACAAGGCCACAGAGGAACTACCCTTCGCTGTATGCATTTCACCGTATTCGAATGTTGTGCCATGTCATACAGGACCACCCCAACAGGCAGGCATAGAAGGGGCTGTGACAAAGAAAGGCAGAAGGATAAGGAGAGGAGAAATATAAAAGGAGGAGTTCGCCATATATGACCGAGTCTGCTGTAATCGACCATGGACAAAGGCTGGAGGAAGTCCAGGTTGTTCATCAGGATGAGGAAGTGATGGATAAGGAGAACAGTGTTAGGTATTAAGAATGAACTGAATGTACCCTGCGACTGAGTGCCAAGTCCAAATCAAGAATCATATGTTACTGAGGAAGCTCAGCAGAAATGATCAGAAAACTGAAGGAACAATACCAAATGTCATTAAGATAAGACATGCAATAACAGAGTCTAGTCAACTGAAGGTGATAAGGATTGTCATAGGCAGTAAAGACCAATATGTGGCACAGCAGCCCTGAGGCAACCAATAATACAGGAAACCTTATCTTGCAGACAACCTTCGGTTGGCCTGATATGATGAGAATAAGCACAGATAGACAAACGGATATGGAAATTGGATCGTACCAGAAGCCACAGGTGGCACAGATGACATCTACTGTGGAGAGGTGTTGGCAAGGCATACAGATGGCACAGGAAGCGGCAGCCCCAGATAAGGACAGATCAGGAAATCCAACAACTCAGGACAAACACTTCACCCGAGCTGACAACAGATGCATAAGATGAGATATGTGCTCAAATGCCGTATGGAGGTTCTATTATTAGACATAATATATCGGCAAATGACGGACTTAGCAGTAGCACATACACGATATGTCCGAGAGGATCACCAGAGGTCATCCGATTGGTTCAGGAATGATTTGGAGTGTTTGCATTGAAAAATTCGAAATATGGAATTTGTATGCAAAAGATTTCATGTTGGCATGCTCTCTACCAACGTCAACCAGTACTTGGTGTTCCGACTACTGCAACGTACCCGGTGGGTATATGAGTTGGGAGCTCAAGTCAGAAAAACATAAAATAGCAAAAAGCCCCCACGCGAAGAAGCCATCATCCAGCAAAAAACCTACAATCCTCCCATCAAATACAAGCAAGTTCCAGAAAGATATTAGTACCTCATACTCGACTATTTTACACAATACTCGAAAGACATACACAACAATAGAACCAAGACCCTCCTCGAACAATAAGCCCCTCACAGATTGCTGTTCACACTTGAACGCAATTTCCACCGACGATCTCAAAACGCTCCCTGACATAAGCAGGAGAGTTTAAGATTATAACACGTTATTACTCATTTCTATGAGAATCCCCAGAGAAGTAAATAATTCCCATCCTTGGAATTATTACTTCTCATCTTTTTCTTTTGGTCATCTTGAGTTACCTGGCTGTCAGTCATGAGACAACCCCTGGTTAACAGACAACCCCCGGTTAACATTATGAGTGTCTCACAGGGTCCAAGGGATCTGTTGGTCAGATGAATGGGATTCACAGGGCTACAAGAATTATTTATATATCATACCCTACCTTTAAGATGCAATTTAAGAATGGGGATTCTTACCAAGTAATGACTCAAGCCATAATGCAAGAGCCATTACTAACCACACTTCATCTACTTGCCACATGAAGTAGGATAATGAGGGGCCAGGAAAAAAGGTCAGTCCATCATAACAGGCAGGAACCCAGGGTAGCCCCTGAGATAGGACTGTTTCTGATCAATGACTGGGGTTTCTTATGCCCAGCCATTGTCATGGCTCAGGAAATACCTTCTCTTCTTTGTCTGTTATCTCCTATGATTCAGTTGACTTTCCTTATGCAAGTACCCTGTTCAACCCCACTATACTATGGCTAGTAGTTGTGTGGCTTATCTGTGTGGCAGTACTCTTGGCAGTGAGCCATATGCACTATGACAGCATTCAAGGGTTTACTAGGGTATGCACAGCCATGCTTGCTTGGAGTGGCTATGTTGGTTCAACAAGTGTTAAGGGTTCAGGGCCCACTAGTTTAGTGTCTCAGCATGGAAGGAGAAAATGCATACATAAGAGGACTTATCCTCCCAGCATTCTGTTTCCTTTGCTTTTCTCCATATACAGTTATTTGTTCATCTCACTGAAGAAATATTTGGAACCTCTACACCCTGGCCTCAGTCCTCATCCTCACCTCCATCTCTGCCCCTGTTCTTGTCCTCAAACTCTCTGCCTCTGTCTCTCCTGCTTCATTTTCCTAATCCAGTCCCTTGACTTGTCTCATGCTCCTAAACACAGATCATCTTCAGTTGCTTCTTGACACAGCTTTAGAAGTCCCATGTTGGTGCCTTCTAAGAGTCCCTGTCTCAGTTCATGATCTTCATCAACAAGCCTAGAGCACTCAGGTTCCCTGTGAGACATCTTGCCTACAACTGCCATTACAAAATAACTGTATAATCAAGTACCTGCCAGCTCTACCATCTGCCCTTGATTAATGCCCTCTGTTCTTATACTCCACAACCTCTGGTTCTACCAGTTCATAAGTCTCATACAGAACCTTCTGTCTCTTGAAAACCCTGCTATTGTTGAAGAAATCGAAATCACCCTCCAAATCAGACAAGAAACCTCTGCAACTGGAATCACCTTTGATGACAAAACCCTTACCTGGCACCTCCATTAAAAGATCAACCAGCATGACCAACAATGGATCAATCATTGCTGTCCTATACCTCAATGCAGCCAAAAAGGAGGAAGTCCAGAAGGAACCCTCAAGAATTGGGGATATATATGACTCCATTTCAGAATATCAACAGGATTGCCAAATGTTGAAGGACCTCCATACTGAGGTGGAGGAATCCCAGAAAGCCAACTCCGACTATGGAAAATGCATCACCAAGCTGGAGCATGAACTTGGATCAGCCAACAGCACAATCTGACTACTACAAGCCATTTCAGGAAATACTGCCCTGCCAATGACTCAGCCAATTGAGTCACCCCACCCACTGCAGTACTCCAGTGATCACAATGACCTGCTTGACTTCATTTCAAAAGTTAGGTCCAAGCTAGCTGGAGACTCCTCTGGCTTCACTGATGACCAACATAAACTCCACTATGTATATGGTTATCTCCAAGGCAATGCCCAGAACCAGGTCCAACCCTATGTCCTCACAGACAAAATTAACTTCAAGGATGTGGAAGCACTCATCACCATCCTTGAATCTGGATTTGGAGACCTGGACCATGTGGGGATTGCCTCTGATGAACTCAATAAACTCAGCCAAGGCAACAAGGAGTTCAGCCTTTACCTTGCTGAATTCCAATGCCTCATGGCAATCCTTGACTTTGACACAAACACAAAGAAGGCTGCCCTAAAGTGAGGCCTGTGCTGAGAACTACAAGCCAGCCTGTTATACCAGGCTGATGAACCCCATGACTTCACCAAGTTCATTGACCTATGTATGAAACTAGACTACCAGATGCAAGCCCATGCAGCTGTCACCAAGCGCCAAGCCACGCCTGTCCCCCTACACACTAGCCCTGCCCCAGCCCAACCAGCTGCCCACCTGACCAGCACTAACAGTGGTAATTATGGGGCTGTACCCATGGACCTATCAGCCTCCCAGAAGCCACAAAACCAATGCTGACACAATGAGCACATGTTGAAGGGGCTATGTCTCTCTTGGTGGATCTGCTCCTGCCTCTTCAGTCATATCATCACAGGAAATCTTCTATGTATCAGGAAGTTCTTTGTCAGTTAATCAGGAAAATGAACTGCATGGAAGTCACTTTGCCATACCTGGCACCTTGTCTGACCATGATACCAAAATTAACACCCATGCACTTGTGGATTGTGGATGTACTGGACTCTTGTTTATGAATGAGGCTTTTGCATGCCAACACAACCTCCCCTGTTACCAGTTAAAAAACCCAAAAATAGTTGAAGTAATTGATGGTCACCCAATCTCCTCTGGTGACATCACTGAATATGTGGAAATACAGTGCACCATTGGCAACCATCATGAGACCCTAACTGCTTATATCACCTCCCTTGGCCACTACCCCCTAGTCCTCAGAATCCCTTGATTAAAGAGACATGATGTTACCATCAATTTTGCAAAACATGATATCCAATTCTGCTTATGCCAATGTCTCCCACATCACACCATGGTCAAAGCCATGCCAATCAAAGGCCAGACACCAGAATGCAAGAACAAGATCTGTGTCATCTCCACTACAACCTTCAAATGTATTGTTAACAATAGTAATAAATGGTATGGCAAGGTTGAACACTTTAGCATGTTACTTTATGAAATCAACACTGCCTTGCAAGAACCAAAGGATGATAAGCGAGATCTGAAGACCATTGTACCACCAGAATACCACAAATATGTAAAGATCTTCAAAAACGTCAATGCTGACAAACTGCCCCCCCATCACTACTGTAACCACAAAGTCCCCTTGCAGGATGGTTTCCAACCCCCCTTTGGGCCACTTTTATTCCCTGTCATGCCGAGAATTGGAAGAACTTGAATGGTGGCATGATGAAAACCTGAACAAAGGTTTCATCCATGCATCATCTTCCCCGGATGCCACACCAATCCTTTTTGTCAAAAAGGGGGATGGGTTATTACACTTAGTTGTCAACTACTGCAGAATTAATGAAGGAACAATCAAAAATCACTACCCACTCCCCCTTATGCAAGATACTCTGATGAACCTGTCTTGAGCAAAGTTGATCACAAAACTTGACATTAGGGGGGCCTATAACCTCTTCCAAATGGCAGAAGGGGAGGAATGCAAGACTGGTTTCTGCACATGCTATAGTCTTTTCGAATCCTTAGTCATGCCATTTGTCCTCACCAATGCCCCTGCAACATTTCAGAATTTCATCAATGATGTCCTGGCCCCCTACTGACTATGTACATGCTGGAGTACTTTCTCAGTATGATGATGATGGCATCCTACATCCTGTGGCCTAATTGTCCAAAAAGCACTCACCAGCAGAATGCAACTATGAAATCCATGACAAAGAACTAATGGCAATTGTACATGCCTTTGAGGAATGGTGACCAGAACTGCAGTCAGTTATTAACCCTTTCTGTATCTTGTCTGACCATAAGAATTTGGAATACATTACCACAACAAAACTCCTCAACCAATGACAAGCCCAATGGTCACAATTCCTGTCACAATTCAATTTCAAAATTGTCTACTGCCCAGGAACAGCTGGAGGTAAACCAGATGCACTGACTAGACAATCTGGAGATATGCCTAAAGAGGGGGATGACTGCTCCTTGGAAAACCAAACCACCATAATCAAACCTGAAAACATCCTCCATGCCCTGGCCATAACTTCATCTAACTGACCAAATATTACTGCACCAACAATTCCCCCAGATGCTCCCATACTAAGCTGACTTTTCAATGAAGGATATGATATGGACCCCTTCCCAAACAAGATTCTGCAAATGCTCTGGGATGGAGTGAAACAATGGAAAGTCATCACACTGGCAGAATGTGAAGAACACAACAACCTCCTCCTGTATCAACAACAAATTTGGGTCCCAGACTATGAACCACTAAGACTGCACCATATGCAATGGCATCATGAAACTCCTGCTGCAGGACACCCTGTCAAATTCAAGACACTTGAATACTTGTCAAGGACATATACCTGGCCCAAGATGCACAAAGATGTTGACACTGCAGTCGAAATCAAGGACACTTACAAAGATAGGGAAAAAAAACACCAAAACAATGACCTTAGCATTTCAATACGTTCAATATTCTTATTCAGAAGCCCCAAATTACCTACCTGATGCCTCCTAAAACCAGGCCCTCTCTTTTTCATGGTGCAAATGAGGAGAAGGAGAATCCGGGCCCCTGAAGAAGCCCTCGGAGCAGGAGACACCACCCCCCACCAACCCTGCCCAACAGGAGACCTCAATTGTCCAGTCATTCCCATATCGCAAGACCAACACAACATTATCCCGAAAACCTGATGGCACCCAGCACCTCCACCAGCAAGAAATGCCCCATACCCCCAGACAAAATACCCCCCTTCAACCTCACCTCAAGCCAACACACTAGCAGAGAGCCGCATGTGATGCAGGAATGCGACGGGCTATACAACACCATGACAGTTGACTGTAAGGTCAGTGTCAACAAAACTGGGTCTCCCTCCTGCATCTGCACCCCACCCTCAACCTGCCTCAACTGCCCTCCCATCATGACCTCCCCCCGCACCAGCCGCACTGTCCATATTGCCCTAACTGAACCCAGTCAACCCCACCCCATTGTCCCATTGAAATGCCAGGCCCCCTCCACCACCTACTCTGGGGAAAGCCAAATTGTCTACATCAATGGCATCAACTCCATCCTGAAATCTGCCAGAGCAGCTCAAACACCACAGCACACTGACACCAACCCTGCCATGACTGACCTCCCTGCTGACCTTGCCGAATGCCTGCTAGTAGCTGTTGCTACATACGCTGACATCACATGCCACAATGACCAGAAGACAGACGACTGCATTAAGAAAGCATTCCAGATGATGGACCATGACCACACCATCCTCCCCGAAACCAACACCATGCTCCATGAACTCGTCCCCAACTTCTGCCCCGATACTGATGCTATCCCCCCCAATGCACCTGCCATGATGTCACACCCTATAATGTGTGATAATAGATCGGGTAACATGTTTAACTTGAGAGAGAACATGGCAAACTCGACAGGAGAATGAATATTAAGATCAGCAATTCGGGCCAGAACCCTCGAAGCTTTGTGACTTGTGACCCCCCGAATGAGACCTCATAAAGGTCCCAGCCCAAGATGTCACACCTATTGAATGTCAGCAAGGGCAACATCAGGAAGGAGCAAGGGAAGGACTTACCTCACTAATGGTGACTCAGCCATGAGAAGAGTGTTGGTGATGATGATGGAGAGAACATGACAAGGGCGAACAGTACCTACTTATACATGAGGGGGTGCTCAGCAACCGACAGATACCAACAGGGCTTGCACGGACAAGAGCTCCATGGCATGTGCAAGGCATTGCGAAATCATCATTCAACATACCTGCATTCGGAGTTAGTTGACCAAGGCAGAGTCTAGTCGGTGAACAGGAGTGGCACTGAGTACAAGGGTCAAGACTGCACAGCATGAGACAACGTACGATAAGCAAGGAACCCACTCAAGGAACCTGTTCAAAGGAACCCGATATGATGTGACCGTCAGCTAGGGAACATGCCGTAGGGAATTTTTGGGATTGCGTTCACACCAGGGTGTGGCTGCGCACAGGTGAGCGCAGGTGGGAGACTCATGACATCACATGGAAAGTGCTAGCATCGCACGAGTGATAGGGCATGATTGTCACCACACAAGCAATCAAGATTTTCTTAGGGAATCTATGATGATGTGGCTCAGAAGGAAAATGGCTCATTGTGATTCCCTGATGAGTTATTGCATTACGCGGCCAGACAGGGATTCAATCCTGTTATGATCGCTAATCCCTTACCTTATGGGAAGGTGTGGTATCATCGCGAGGAATTTTCAAGAATTAACTCGAAGATGGTGTTCAGCATGCAAGTGAGTGATTAATGTAATCATGAGCTTGTGATGACGCCATCCATCCAAGATTATTGTTGGAAATGACTCACGTCTTATCTCCTAAACTTGTTTTCAGCAGTACCATCCTGGGGGATGGTTAGACGAAGTTAGAAGTCCAAAAGTCTATAAAGAGGTCTATGTCTCCGACAGTCTCCAAGATCATCAGCAACGAAATCCTCCTCAAGACAAGTTACCAGAACAATCCCACTGAACCTCAGAAGACACCCCTTAAGTTTATTCCGCCTTGTGATCGATAGTTTGAATAAACTTCCTAGCTTTATCTGAGAACAACAAACGAACCTTCGAATTCAAACGAAATGAATTATCGAACCCCCCTCCGCATAGCAGAAACTGTGCCCAGGGTCACACTATAAACTTCAGGCACAAGCTACCAAGTTTATCAAATCAAACACGAGAAACAAAAAGACCCTCTTCTAGGGCAAACAGACACTCTACTACAAACAATCAGTTACTCCACCATGTCCCACTACCGAACCATCGAGTCCCCCACTGCCGCACCAGCCGAAGATGTCCAAATGGGCAATACTGTCGAAATTTATCGCCCCAAGGCATGGGACCAGCTCAAAGATCAACGGGCCCCCACATTTACCAAAACGGCTACAGTCAGCAAGGACCATCTTCTGCAATGGTTCATCCGAATGGTGGAACAAATGAATGTCACTGAGAGGGACATCCAAGGATTATTTCAGGCTCTCCAGAAAGAAGGAGCCACAGCACAGGCCAATATCAGTCAGATGAAGGCCTTATACCAAGAAATGGCGGAAACCATGCAAAATGCATATGATGTTGTCATCAAGAAGGGTGACATTGACCAAGAAATCAATCAAGCAGCAATTGTGCGCCTTGTTCAGGCTAGCAATGAATTTGGGTCTCAGGTCTGGCAGACAATTAGAGGCCTGGCCATGGATATTCAGCAAAAGCAAGAGGCAAACCAAGAGGTTGCAGAGAGGCTCACTACTGGAGTCCAAATTATCAATGATGTCCTGGAAGGGTTTGCAACCTACCAAGCAAATTGGAATAAGAATGTTGAGAATTGGTCATCCGAGAAGGAGGATAATGACAGAAGGCATGATAAAAGATTCCGGGACCTTGCTAGAGCCAAGGAACGCCATCAACGACGGCAGCTGGAATATGAAGCTGCCAGAGAGCAAGAAAGGAAAGAACTTATAGACAAGGTCATCCAGACTGTCACCGATCGATTGGCCAAGCAACAGCCAATTGATGCACGATCACTCACTGAGGCCATACAGGAAAGAGAACCCTCATCAGAGATACTTAATGTGGCAATTGGAACAGCACTACCTGCATCCTCAACCAAATCAGAAAGAGGAGCTACAGCTGGGAAGGGTGGAAATGGTGGCAGACCTCCAAAGCCCAGCACAGGACTACCCCCCTCAGTCCCCTCAGACTCCTCTACATCAGACAATGACTCAGGTTGTGGAAGAAGAACCTTGGATAGCTTCCACAGAAGGCAAAAGGAACGAAGAGAAGAAAAGGAATGAGAGGTCAAATTTACAGAGTTCTTTCAAACCTTGGTGGACAGGTTAAAGGAGCCTGCCCCAGCAGACCTACATAAGAAACCCAAGATGCCTGAAATGAAGGCTCCTCAGATCTTCACTGGCAAGGATAAAACCCTTTTCCATGCTTGGTGGATGTCAGTTCAGGACTACATTGAGACATACTCCTCTTCGTTCCCTGATGAGGATGCACAGGTTAAATGGGTAGGGAGCCTATTCTCCCACAAAGCCCTCACTTGGCATCAAGAGCATTGAAAGGCAATCAAGAGCCAAGGGCTGAAGGACAACTGGGCTGCTTTTTCAAGCGCCATCGAAACACGATTTATGGACAGAAGAGAAGTCCAGAAAGATGAACGCCAAATCCGAGAACTCCAATATGAAGGAGATATCGATGACTACATTACGAAATTGGAAGACCTCAACATGAGAGTAGGGGCATCAGGCCCCATGTACAGAGCAGTTATCTGGGATGCGATGACCCCAGAAATCAAGAAGATGGTGTACCAGACCTTCAAAGGGATCCCTAGAGACAATGATGCGATGATCGAGGCAGTAAAGGAAGCTGCATACATTGTGGAGAACATCAATGAGGAGATAAAGGGTCCCAAGAAGAGGACATTGGAGGTATGGGACACTCGTCCCCCTAAGAAAGCTGCTCGTGCTCGTGAGATGCAGCAGAAGGACCGAAAGGTCAAGGAAAAGAATGGAGACAAGAAAGGTGCTTCTGGGAAGAAGACTGACAAGCCTGCAATTTTTGCCTCAGGAAGGGAGGCCTTACAGAATGTTCCTCAGAGCGAAATTGACAAGCACAAGAAGGATAAAGCAGACTGTTGGAGATGCGGATGGTCAGGTCACAAGATGTATGACTGTTATGCAAAGAAAACAGTAGGAGGAACAGAGTTTTCAAATGGAGGCAAGACAGCCTCTGCAGGCAAGAGAAAAAGAGATGATGATGAGGAAGAAGACAAGGGGCAAGAGAAGCCCAAGGATAAGAAGAAGGCCAAGACGGCAGCAGCTAAGCAGGACAATGAAGCGCAGGTGGGAGACTCATGACATCACATGGAAAGTGCTAGCATCGCACGAGTGATAGGGCATGATTGTCACCACACAAGCAATCAAGATTTTCTTAGGGAATCTATGATGACGCGGCTCAGGAGGAAAATGGCTGATTGTCATTCCCTGATGAGTTATTGCATTACGCGGCCAGACGGGGATTGAATCCTGTTATGATCGCGAATCCCTTACCTTATGGGAAGGTGTGGTATCATGGCGAGGAATTTTCAAGAATTAACTCGAAGATGGTGGTCAGCATGCAAGTGAGTGATTAATGTAATCATGAGCTTGTGCTGACGCAATCCATGCAAGATTATTGTTGGAAATGACTCATGTCTTATCTCCTAAACTTGTTTTCAGCAGTACCATCATGGGGGATGGTTAGACGAAGTTGGAAGTCCAACAGTCTATAAAGAGGTCTATGTCTCCCACAGTCTCCGAGATCATCAGCAACGAAATCCTCCTCAAGACAAGTTACCAGAACAATCCCACCGAACCTCAGAAGACACCCCTTAAGTTTATTCCGCCTGGTGATCGATAGTTCGAATAAACTTCCTAGCTTTATCTGAGAGCAACAAACAAACCTTCGAATTCAAATGAAACGAATTATCGAACCCCCCTGCACACAGCAGAAACTGTGCCCAGGGTCACACGTGACCACCCCACCCCCCCAGGATACCACAACAATTGCCTACTGGAAAACCCGATGCTTAAGTGCAGAAGCTGAACTAACACGACACCAGAACCCAATCCCCACCTCCCCCCCACCACCCCAAGCCCCGACAGCCTAACCATGGACAAGCAATACCACCACTCGAGACCTATTCCAGAACACTCATTCCCCCACCCCTGCTGCCCATCCTAAAGGCCCTGCCCACAAAAGAAACCTACCCCCCAAAACTGCAATCCCATACCCCCACGCAATCACTGTCCCTTGCCTGGACCCAGAGAACCTGACAGATGACATAAAGGTACACATAGGTACTGCAGTGAACACTGCCCTGAAAGTGGCCACTGTGCCAGACCACATGTCTGTCATCATGGTCTGCATGAACATGTCTGGCAACATCATGCTGACTATGTTCCCTGCCACCACCACAACCGATATCACTGCCCACCTACCCCTTATCCATGAAGCTGCCCTGTCAATCCACAGCACCCTCCAAGCTCCCTGCATGAAAGAAAAATGGCACAAGGTAGCTGTTCATGGAGTACCCACCGATGCATTCCCAGACTCCCCTGAGGGCATGGAACTCCTGCAATGTGAAATAGAATACAACCACCCTGTTAAACTTGCCCAGCCCCCACGTGTTAACCGGGGGCTGTCTCGTGACTGACGGTAGGGTAACTCAATATCTCCAAAAAAGAAAAACGAGAAGTAATAATTCCAGTGATGGGAATTATTTCCTTCCCTGGGGATTCTCGTAGGGATGATGAGTAATAACGTGTTATAATCTTAAACTCTCCGGCTTATCTCAGGGAGCATTTTGAGATCGTCGATGGAAATTGCATTCAAGTGTGAACAGCAATCTGTGAGGGTCTTATTGTTCGAATAGTGTCTTGGTTGTATTGTTGTATAGGTTTTTCGAGTATTGTGTAAATAGTCGAGTATGAGGTACTAATATCTTTCTGGGACTTGTTGGTAATTGATGGGACGATTGTGGGTCTTTTGCTGGATGATGGCTTCTTCGAGTGGGGGCTTTTTCATATTTTATGTTTTCTGACTTGAGCTCCCCACTCATATACCCACCGGGTACGTTGCGGTTGTCAGAACGCCAAGTACTGGTTGACGTTGGTAGAGAGCATGCAAACATGATATTTTTCGCATACAAATGCCATATTTCGAAGTTTTCCATGCAAACGCTCCAAATCATTCCCAAACCAATCGGATGACTCTTGGTGATCCTCTCGGCCGTATCGTGCATGGGCTGTTGCCAAACCCGTCATTTGCCAATATATTATGTCTAATAATATGACCTCCATAGGGCATTTGAGCACATATCCCATCTTATGCATGCGTCGTCAGCTCAGGTGAAGTGTTTGTCCTTAGTTGCCGGATTTCCTGATCCGTCCTTATCTGGGCTGCGGCTTCCTGTGCCGTCTGTGTGCCTTGCCAACACTTCATCATGGTAGATGTCATCCGGGCCTCCTGTGGCTTCCGATAGGATCCAACATTCATATGTGTTTGTCCATATGCGCTTATTTTCTTCATATCGGGCTAACCGAAGGTGTGTCTACAAGATAAGGTTTCCTGTATTGTCGGCTGCCTCAGGGCTGCTATGCCACGTATTGGTCTTTATCGCCTATGACAATCCGCATCTCCTTGGGCTGACTAGACTCTGTTATTGCATGTCTTATCTTAATGGCATTCGGTATTGTTCCTTTGGTCTTCCGATCATCTCCGCTGAGCTTCCTTGGTAACATATGATTCTTGATTTGGACTTGGCACTCAGTCGTGGGGTACATTCAATTCATTCTTAAATACCTAACTGTTCCTCTCATCCATCGATTCCTCGTCCTCATTACCAACTCCGACTTCCTCCATCCTTCATCTACGGTCGATCATGGCAGACTCGGTCATGTACAGCGAACTCCTCCTTTTTACATTCTTCTTATTCCTTCTGCCTTTCTTTGTCTCACCCCCTTCTCTGTCTGCCTGTTGGGGTGGTCCTGTATGACACGGCACAACATTCGAATACGGCAGATCGCATACGGCAGAGGGTAGTCCCTTTGTGGACTTGTGGCAAGTAAGAACCACAGTGGCCCAGCCTATAAGTATTCCAGGTTTTTGTCAACATCAGCGGTACGTTCCCCAGGATACGGCTGGGCATTAGAAACCTCAGCCGTTGATCGGAAACTGTCCCTCCTGAGGCTACCCCGGGTTCCTAACCCTTTATGATGCTGACCTTTTTCCTGGCCCCCCATTATCCTACTTCTTGCGGGAAGTGGATGAAGGGTGGTTAGTAATGGCTCTTGCCTTATGGCTTGAGTCATTACTTAGTAGGAATCCCAATTCTTAAAATGTGTCTTAAAGGTGGGGTATGACACCGAGCCAGCCCCCATTCCCGACTGTCCTATCATCATGAGGATCCTCGTGGACCATGTCTGTGCCATCGAGGCCTTGGCCGCTACCTCGGCCGACTCCCTCGACCCTGCCACCCTACGTGCGAGCTACGAAGGAGCAGTCACCCTCGCCCGTGTCCTCAACACCAGGGAGAACCTTACTGATTAGTTCACAGCTCTCGCCGTTGAAATCGAAGACCTCTCCCTTGACAGGGATGCCGCCATAGTAGACCGCAATACGCTCTCCACCTCGGTCACCCAACTCGAGTCCCAGCTCTCCCAAACCCTTGCCTTAGCCAACCTTGCCTCTTCCTCCGTACCCACCCCGCGCAAGACGTAGCCTGATCCCAAACCCTTCACAGGGGAGGAACGTATCAAGCTACGATCCTTCATCACCATGCTGCGTCTTCACCTCATCGATCGACCCAGCTAATTCCCCGATGAACATTCGAAACTCTGCTATGCCTTCTCTCGACTCGATGGACCCACTCTGGAACAAATGCTCCACCTGGTAGAGAATGACCATGTCAACCTGGAAACCGTTGGGGATTTCGTGACCACCCTGGAAGAATCATATGGTGACCTTGACCGGATCAATACTGCCGAGCGGGCTATCGCTAAGCTTCGTCAAGGAAATCAAGACTTTGTTACCTATTACGCTGAATTCTGACGTCTAGCCTCCAACCTCAACTGGAACAATGCTGCCAAAAGAGCCGCTTTCCACCAAGGTCTCTGTGATGAACTCAAGGACATCCTTAGTACTCAGGATGTCCCGGAGGACTGGAATCAATATGTAGCCCTCGTGAAATGGAGGGATCAACAATTTCATGATCGAAAGGCTGAGAGCACCCACCCCACCGCTGTGACCAAACCCACCTCCTCCCTGCCCTGCAGCACCCCCCCAGCATCCACCCAGAACACCCCACACCCTATGAGCAGCAGGAGCAGCCACTTTGGCCCTGGCCCCATGGACCTGTCAGCGGCTCGTCAACACCTCTCTCCACAAGAATGCCAAAAGAGGATCGATGAAAACCGCTGCCTGTACTGTGGAGGGGTCAACCACATGACATGAGACTGTCCGAGTCATCCCAAGGTCCCAGCACATCCGTTGCGAGTAGCAGCTGCTGAGGTAACCAATCGAGTGGAGGAGGACAGGTAGGATGTAGTCAAGTCGGGAAATGTGTAAGCCGGGAATAGCAGGATGGCTCTCTACCTGGTGAATCCGCTGTCCCTTCCTCTGTGTTAGCAAAAATATTATCAATTTCTAGCACTGCCATTAGAGATGCCACCATCGAAGAAGGATCAATGGATGGTAGACACCTCGTCGTGACATGTGACCTGTCCTTCAAAAACAAGAAAATCCCCACCCATGCCCTAATCGACTGCGGAGTGACAGGCTATGCATTTGTTGACCAATCATTCACCACGCATCATAAACTACCCCTTCGCACCCTAACAACCCCCTGGGTACTCGAGGTCATCGACGGATGAAAGATCTCTTTGGGGGACATCACTCACCTGACCGAGGTACGCTTGGACATACAAGGGCATCATGAGAAACTTCCCATGTTTGTCACAAAGTTAGGACACTATCCCATCGTGCTCGGTATCCCATGGCTGAAGCAGCACGATGTTGTCATCTGCTTCGCCTGGAACCTTGTGACCTTCGGGTCCCAGCATTGCCTAGCCCACTGCGTCAACTGAGCTGTGACAATATGAGGAACCAGTGAAGAACCCCCCGACGTACTCCCGATCCCCGAACTGCCAATACACCTCCTGTTGTCCACCAGCGAGGAGCAAGAAGTCACCGACCTGGCAGGCTCCATCCCATCCGAATACCACCAGTTCCTCCACCTGTTTTCCGAAGTAGAGGCCAACAAGCTCCCCCCTCATCGAGCCTATGATCACCAAATCACCCTACAGCCCAACTTTACTCCGCCCTTCAGTCCCATTTACCCTCTGTCGAAGATGGAATTGGAAGCTCTCAGGAAATGGCTGGATGACAACCTAGCCAAAGGATTCATCCGAGCTTCCTTGTCCCCTGCCAGGGCACCTATACTCTTCATGAAGAAGGGAGACGGTTCCCTCAGACTGTGTGTGGATTACAGAGGGTTAAATGAGGGAACCATCAAAAATCGGTACCCCCTCCCCCTACTCCATGAGACCCTCTTATGATTGCTGAAAGCGAGATTCTATACCAAACTGGACATTTGAGGGCCATATAACTTGGTAAGGATGGCCGAGGAGGAGGAATGGAAGATGGCATTCAGAACCTGCTATGGACTGTTTGAATCATTAGTAATGCGGTTTGGACTCACGAATGCTCCTGCCAGCTTTCAGCACTTCATTAATGACGTCCTGTGGCCCTACCTGGATGTATTCGTTACTGCCTATCTCGATGACATTTTGATCTACAGTGACAACCTTGACGAATACCGCATCCACGTCCAGAAGGTTCTTCAAGCCTTGTCTGACGCCGATCTTCACCTAAAGCCCGAGAAGTGCGAGTTCAACTGGCAGGAAGTCAAGTATCTTGGCTTCATCATTTCAATAGATGGAACCAAAATGGACCCCACGAAGGTCACCACCATCCAGGAATGGCCGACCCCAGTGAACATCAAAGACATGCAGTCCTTCCTGGGTTTTGCGAACTTCTACCGGTGCTTCATCAGAACCTATAGTGCTATTGTGGCACCCCTAACTCGCCTGACTAGAAAGAATACCTCATTCGATTGGGACACCACCTGTACCAACTGCTTTGCCGCTCTCAAGCATGCCTTCACCACCGCCCCGATTCTTCATCACTTCGACTATGACCATGAAGCAATCCTAGAAACTGATGCTTCGGATTATGTTTCCAGTGGCATCCTCTCCCAGTATGACGACGAAGGGATCCTCCACCCGGTTGCCTTTTTCTCCAAGAAACATAGCCTGGCAGAATGTAATTATGAATTCTATGACAAAGAATTGATGGCCATTATTTGTGCATTCGAGGAATGGCAACCGGAGCTGGAAGGTGCATCCCACTCCATCAAGGTGCTTAGTGATTATAATAACCTCAAGTATTTTATGACCACTAAGTTGCTCAATCGCCAACAAACACGCTGGGCAGAATATATCTGCCATTTTAATTTTAAAATTGTGTACAGGCCTGGCAAAGCTGGGGCAAAACCTGACTCACTCACCCGTAGGTCTGGAGACCTACCTCAGGGAGGGGATGACTGCCTCATCGAGCAGCACAAAGCTGTGCTCAAGCCGCACAACCTCCCGGACGAACTCCAACTGTGGGAAGCCGTGTTGGCCACACCCCGCTCTGCCCTATCACAAGACATCCTGAAAGCTACCCAGACCAACCCTTTCGCTCAACAAATCATCACCGCACTTTTCGAAGGCAAACAACACAGTCGAGACATCACCCTCTCGGAATGTCAAGTGCACGATGGACACCTGTACTACCAGCACCGCCTCTATGTTCCTGCTGACGATGCCCTATGACTATGAATCATCCAAAGCAACCATGACGTCCCTGTCACTAGACACCCCAGGAGAGCGAAGACCTTCTACCACATCAGACAACATTACTTCTGGCCCACATTGCGGAAGGATGTCGAATGATTCGTAGCAAACTGCCATGTTTGCCAGCGAATGAAGACATCTCGACGCACCCCTTACGGCGTCCTGAACCCCGTGCCACTACCCAAACGTCCGTGGTGAGACCCATCGATGGACTTTGTGACAGGATTGCCTATCTCGGATGGCCACAATGCGATTTGGGTAGTCATCGACCAGTTGACCAAAATGAGGCATCTCATTCCTTGCTCCACCACTGTTGACGCCAAAGAACTTGTTAACCTCTTCATCATGAACATTTTCTGCCTACATGGCTTACCCGATTCCATCATCTCCGATCGAGGTCCCCAATTTGCTTCCCGCTTCTGGAAGTGCCTCTGCAACTCCGTCCACATCGAGCCTCGGCTGAGTACCGCCTTCCATCCCGAAACCGACGGCCAAACCGAATGCATCAACACAGTTATGGAACAGTATTTGAGAGCCTACGTTAACTATCAACAAGATGACTGGGCCCAGTACCTACCCATCACCGAATTGGCCACCAACAACCACGTTTCCAAGACGACGGGACTCTCGCCCTTCTTCGTGAACTACGGCATCCACCACAAGCTCGACTTCGAACCCGACGTTCGAGTAGACAACCCGGAAGAAGGCCAAGCACAATCCCTCACTCGCCTGCTCGCCGAAATCCACGACTTTGCGAAAGCCGAGATGGCCTACGCCCAAGACCGACAGCATGAATACGCCGACAACCACCAAATGCCTGCCCCGTCCTACTTGCCAGGAGACAAAGTCTGGCTCAACGCTCAAAACCTGCGCACCAACTACCCCTCCCGCAAGCTCGACAACCGCTGCCACGGAACCTTCACTGTCATCAAAGAAGTTGGAAAGTACGCCTACCAACTTGACCTACCTGCTACTATGGACGTTCACCCGGTATTTCATGTCTCCCTCCTTGAGCCCACCCGAGCGGACCCACTGCCAGGTCAACACCTGCCACCGCCGGAACCTGTCATTGTGGACGGCGAGTCAGAATATGAGGTTGAGGAGGTGGTGGATAGCCGCATTTTCTGGTGACAACTCCAGTACCTAATCAAATGGCATGGATGGGATGACCTCACTTGGGAACAGGCAACCGAAGTCAACAAGCTCAAGGCTATTGACAACTTCCATGCCCAACACCCCAACAAACTGGGCCCCCTCCCAGAAAACCTCAACTAAGCTTCAGTGGACTGCAGCCCTAGAGGGGGGATACTGTCATGGCGTGGACCCAATGTCTGTACCGTTGGCACTTATGCATGCTTATCCCTCTGTTTATACATGATGGTTGATTATGTCTGCTCATTGCCACCTGCTTATGTACATTATTCTGCTTACGGTTTCTTATGTTTGCTTATTTATGCATGCTTATGTATGTTTGTTTAAATGCTTACAGGTTATGATGTCAGTAAAGGAAAATTCTACGCAGTATGGAGGAAAGGGAAATGGATAGTAGGGAATTTGGTATCAAAGTTGGATAAGGGAATCTATGTATATAAGGAGGTTTATCCTCCCACCGTTCTGTCTTCCTTTTCTTTACGCAACATCTTGTATTCTTATCCAATACAACTACTCCTCTCTTCATCCCTAGTCCCCAGTATTCCCCCTCTGCCCAGCCCAGCCAAGCCTCCTGTCCTTGCCCAGCCTAGCCAAGCCCGCCCAGCCAAGTTCTTGCCCTTGCCCTACCGTGAGTTCCCTGGACTCTGATTCCGTGCCCTGCCTGCTCTTACAATAACGGAGTCTAGTCGGCCAAAGGAGATAAGGATTGTCACAGGCAGTAAAGACCAAGATGTGGCACAGCAGCCCTGAGGCAGCCGACAATACAGGAAACCTTATCTTGCAGACAACCTTCAGTTAGCCCGATATGATGAGAATGAGCACAGATAGACAAACAGATATGGAAGTTGGATCCTATCGGAAGCCACAGGAGGCCCAGATGACATCTACCATGGTGACGTGTTGGCAAGGCATACAGACGGCACAGGAAGCCGCAGCCCCAGATAAGGACAGATCAGGAAATCTGACAACTAAGGACAAACACTTCACCTGAGCTGACGATGTATGCATGAGATGAGATATGTGCTCAAATGCCCTATGGGGGTCATATTATTAGACATAATATATTGACAAATGAAGGGCTTAGTGACAGCGCATGCACAATATGGCCGAGAGGATCACCAAGAGTCATCCGATTGGTTTGCAAACGATTTGGAGCATTTGCATGGAAGAATTCGAAATATGGAATTTGTTTGCAAAAAATATCATATTTGCATGCTCTCTACCAACGTCAACCAGTACTTGGCGTTCCGACCACCTCAATGTACCCGGTGGGTATATGAGTGGGGAGCTCAAGTCAGGAAACATAAAATATTGAAAAGCCCCCACTTGAAGAAGTGATCATCCAGCAAAAAGACCCACAATCGTCCCATCAATTACAAGCAAGTCCCAGAAAGACATTAGTACCTCATACACGACTATTCAAACAATACTCGAAAGACCTACACAACAATACCATCAAGACCCTCCTCGAACAATAAGACCCTCGCAGATTGTGGTTCACACATGAATGCAATTTCCACTGACGATCTCAAAATGCTCCCTGAGATAAGCAGGAGAGTTTAAGATTATAACACGTTATTACTTATCATCCCTACGAGAATCCCCAGAGAAGGAAATGATGCCAATCACTGGAATTATTACTTCTCATTTTTCTTTTTCGGAGATATTGAGTTACCCTTGCTGACCACTACCTTCGAATTAATTCTTGAAAATACCTCGCCATGATACCACACCTTCCCATAAGGTAAGGGATTAGCAATGATAACAGGAAACAATCCTTGTCTGACTGTGTAATGCATTAACTGAAAATAGAATGACAATGAGCCATTTTTCTTCTGAGCTGCGTCATCATAGATTCCATAAGGAAATCTTGATTGCTTGTGTGGTGACACTGATACCCTATCACTCATGCCATTCTAGCACATTCCGTGAGATGTCATGAGTGCCCCACCCGCCCTTACCTATACACAGCCACACCCTGGTGTGAATGCAATCCCAACAATTCCCCACAGCGTGTTACCTAGCTGAAGGTCACATCATATCAGGTCCCTTCGAACAGGTTCCTTGAGTGGGGTTCCTTGCTTTCATACGTTGTCTCATGCTGTGCAGTCTTGACCCTTGTACTCAGCACCACTCCTGCTCGCCGACTAGACTCTGCCTTGGTCAACTATCTCTGAATGCAGGTATGTTGAAAGATGATTTCATAATGCCTTGCACATGCCATGGAGCTCTTCTCCAGTGCAAGCCCTCTTGGTATCCGTTGGTTGCTGAGTACCTCCTTGTCACAGCTTGACAAACTCCTCCCCTTTTCCCATCGTTCATCTATCATCACTCAGTTTAATGTGTGGCTCATCTGGGTGGCTGTGCTCTTGGCAATGAGCCCCACAGACTAGGGTAAATGCTCAGCTGCATTTGTTTGGAATGTTTGTGGTGGCTGTGCATGGTTAGTTAAGGGTTGAGGGTTTAGGGCCTGCTAGTTTAGTGTCTTGGCGTGGAAGGAGAAAAATGTGTATATAAGAGGACTTGTCCTCCCAGCATTCTGTTTCCTTTCCTTTTCTCCTTACACAGTTATTTGTTCACCTCACCAAATAAATATTTGGATCCTCTCCAGTTCTTGTCCTCATCTCCACCACTGTCTCTGTCCCTGCCTCAGTCTTTGATCCTCTGTCCTCTGTCCTCTCGGCTCTGTTTTCCTGATCCTGTTCCTTGACCTAACTCTGCTCCTAAACACGGATCATCTATAGTTGTTGCATGTCACAGCTTGAGATATCCAATGTTGGTGCCTTTCAAGAGATTCTGTCTTGCATTCACGATCACCATCAACAAGCCTAGAGCCCTCAGGTTCTCTGCCAGATACCACGTCCATGACCACCGTTACAGTGTCTATGCTCCACAACCTCTGGTACTATCAATTCATAAGCCTCATACTGAAATTCCTGTCCTTGGGAAACCCTGCTATCATCGATGAAGTTGAAATCGCCCTCGAAATCGGAAACGAAATTTCTGCAACATGAATTACCTTCGACGATCAAAACCTTACCTGTCACCTACACTAAAACCCAAACACCATGTCTGAAGAAGTCGTCGTAGTCCTGTACCTCACTGCAGCCGAAAGAGATGAGGTCAACAAAGACCGATCCAAAATCCAAGGATTATACAATACCGTCAAGGAATACAAGCACGATTGCCAAAAGTTGGTCGACCTCCAGGTGGAACTAAAAGAATCTCAGAAAGACAACTGTGACTATGGAAAATGTATCGCCAATCTGGAACGTGACCTTGGATCAGCGAATGCCACAATCCAACTACTGCAAGCCTTTACTGGAAACTCCACACTCCCAGCAACTAGACGAATTGAATTACCCCACCTGCCAGAGTATTCTGGGGATTGCAAGGACCTGCTTAACTTCATTTCCAAAGTTAGGTCCAAGCTAGCTGGAGACTCCTCCCACTTCATTGACAACCAACACAAACTTTGCTACACTTATGGCTACCTCAAAGGCAATGCTCAGAACCAGGTCCAACCCTATGTCCTTGCAGACAAGATCAATCTCAAGGACTTAGAAGAATCAATTGCCATCCTCGAATCTGCATTTGGGGACCCAGACCAAGTAGGAACTGCCTCTGCAGAACTCGACAAACTCAACCAAGACAACAGGGAATTTAGTATCTATTATGCTGAATTCCAACGCCTCATGGCAATCCTTGACTTCAACACGAATGCAAAGATGGCTGCTTTGAACCGAGGCCTGTCCAGAGAACTACAAGCAAGTTTAGTGTACTAAGCCGATGAACCCCAAGACTTTACAAAGTTCATCGACCTATGCATGAAACTTCACTATCATATCTGAGCACATGCAGCTGTAACCAAGCGCCAAGTCACACCAGTTACCCCATGTGCAAGCCCCACCTCGGCCCGACTGGCTGCCCACCCAACTAGCACCAACAGCGGCAATTATGGCATGGCACCCATGGACCTATCAGCTTCCCAAAACGCACAGAACCAATGCCAATGTGACGAACGCATGGCAAAGGTGCTATGCCTATACTGTGGATCAGCTGTGACCCTGGGCACAGTTTCTGCTATGCAGAGGGGGTTTCGATAATTCATTTGCTTTGAATTCGAATGCCCGTTTGTTGCTCTCAGATAAGCTAGGAACTTTATTCGAACTATCGATCACAAGGTGGAATAAACTTAAGGGGTGTCTTCTCTGAGGTTCAGTGGGATTGTTCTGGTAACTGTTCTTGAGGAGGATTTTCGATGCTGATGATCTTGGAGACTGTGGGAGACATAGACCTCTTTATAGACTTTTGGACTTCCAACTTCGTCTAACCATCCCCCAGGATGGTACTGCTGAAAAAGAGTTTAGGAGATAAGACGTGAGTCATTTCCAACAATAATCTTGGATAGATTGGGTCATCACAAGCTCATGATTACATTAATCACTCACTTGCATGCTGACCAACATCTTCTTGATTTCTGGGGTCATCGCATCCCAGATAACTGCTCTGTACATGGGGCCTGATGCCCCTACTCTCATGTTGAGGTCTTCCAATTTCGTAATGTAGTCATTGATATCTCCGTCGTATTGGAGTTCTCGGATTCGGTGTTCATCTTTCTGGACTTCTCTTCTGTCCATAAATCATGTTTCAATGGTGCTTGAAAAAGCAGCCCAGTTGTCCTTCAGCCCTTGGCTCTTGATTGCCTTTCGATGCTCTTGATGCCAACTCAGGGCTTTGTGGGAGAATAGGCTCCCTACCCATTTAACCTGTGCATCCTCATCAGGGAAGGAAGAGGAGTATGTCTCAATGTAGTCCTGAACTAACATCCACCAAGCGCGGAAAAGGGTTTTATCCTTGCCAGTGAAGATCTGAGGAGCCTTCATTTCAGGCATCTTGGGTTTCTTATGTAGGTCTGCTGGGGCAGGCTCCTTCAACCTGTCCACCAAGGTTTCAAAGAACTCCGTAACTTTGACCTCTCGTTCCTTTTGTTCTTTTCATTCCTTTTGCCTTCTGCGGAAGCTATCCAAGGTTTTTCTTCCAGAACCTGAGTCATCGTCTGATGAGGAGGAGTCTGAGGGGACTGAGGGGGGTAGTCCTGTGCTGGGCTTTAGAGGTCTGTGTCAGAACCCAAGGAATACACACAGACGACAGGCGATACAATTCGTAGACTGCTATGCAGTCGGGTTTGGCTCCGGGCTTCTTTAGGTAAGTTAGTCACGGGCTCGGGCAGTACTTACTTCGTACACAGGATGTCCCTGCAGCAATGCCTTCTGGGTTAACGTCGGCTAGACATTATTCATCAAGGGAGTAGGGTAAGGGGATAGGATGGGAACTGGAAGTGGTAATGGAAACTGGGTGTTGTTCACTGGTTGAACGATGAGGGCTCTTGTAAGTAGATAGGGTTGTATGAATGAATAATTGATTGCGTGCTAAACTAATGAAATACAATTGTCCCTTCTTATACCTTCGTTCCTGTGCCCATGTGATTCCCTCCTATCTGCCTGGCAGATATCCAACCCATCATGAGACACCCTTCGTCTCATTGTGACCCTTTCCCAGATGTAGACAAAACAAGATAAGAAACACAATGGAGACATAACTCAAACGTAGACAAAACATAATTCCAAACATAGATCAAACGAAATTCCAAACATAGATCAAACGAAATTCCAAACACAAAAGAAACCCGCTACGTTCCATCCCGAAACCCTTCTTCATCGTCCCTGCTCATTCCTCCTGGTCAACCCTAACTCTGCCCTTTTCCCTAAACCCTAACCGTGACATCAGCCATCCCCAATGTCACCCCTACGAACCACAGCCCGGCTGTGGTCATAGTTCCTCCCAGAAGCATATCCTCAGTGGTTCGTGACAGTAGCTCCCCCTTCCAGGCCGAGACTCCGACGAGGCTTGTCTGGGGTTCTCCATGGTGGCAGACCCAAGGTCGAGATTGTCATAGGCGTCTCGTTCGGGTTCCTTGTTCGGGGGAATGAAGTAGACAGTGACATATCGTTTCTCCATCAAAGTCCCATTCGAGCTTTCCGAGGCTGGCTCAGGTTCGTTCGGAGACTGTTCTTTGGCGTGGTGTTGTTGGTCCTCCCACAGTTGCATTCGTCAGTTTGTTGTTGGGGGGAATCCTTCCGATCCAGCGGTTGGGAAATAGTTGTGATTCTCCTTTGATTGGAGGTGTGTGGTGCAGTAGTCGTCATAGCAAAAGGTCCAGTGTTGGCCATCGTGTGGGGTATATGTTGTTATCGGGAGGGGGGTGTCCTGGCTGTACCAGCCACCAGAATGTTGGTCGTTCTCGCTGTTCATGGGGCTAGCCATGGTTTTATAATCTTGGGACTGGTTTTCATGGGTAGGTAGTATGGAAATGTCAGATGGCTTCAGGGGAGTTCGTGAAGTTCTCTGCTGGGTACCAAGTTCGATCGTCGTTGGGGAATCCTGTCCACCGTACGCGGTATTGGAGTTTATTTCGATGGTAGCGGGAATCAACAATTTCCTCCACCTCCCATTCTTCTTCATCTTCTATAATGATTGATGGCGGAGGAGGTTGTAACTGACCGGGGATTGGTGTGAGGATAGGTTGAGCCAGCTCAAGTAAGGAGATGTGGAATACTGGATGGATCTTTATGCTGGCGGGGAGGTCCAGTTTATAAGCTCTTGATCCCACACGCTCGAGGATGGTGTAAGGTCCGATTAGTTTGTAGTCCAACTTGCTAGATGGCCGAGCTGTCTTCACGTTCTTCCTCTGTAACCATACCTTATCCCCCTCTCTCAACACGGGGTCCGGGTGCCTATTCCGATTTGCCTGTTCTGCCTGGGCAGCCTGTGCGTACTTTATTTCTGCCTGTAGTTCTCGATGGAGGTTAGTTAAGCTTGAGACGTATTCCGATACCTCCGGAAATCTATCTTCTATTCTGCCGAGGCTGGGTGTAAACCGAGGATGGTATCCATAATTCGCGAAGAACGGTGTAACTTTTGTGGTTTCGGATTCGGTATTGTTGTAGCAGAACTCTGCCATTGGGAGCAGCTTTTGCCAATCATGCTGTTCGTAATTGCAGTATGCTGGCAGGTACTGTTCGAGGGTAGCGTTTGTGCGTTCGGTCTGTCCATCCGTTTCCAGATGAAATGCGGTACTGAGTTTCCTGGTTGTTCCCATTGCCTCCGTCACTTGTTTCCAAAACGTCGAAGTAAAGAATGACCCGCGGTCTGAGATGATATTGTTAGGGAGTCCATGGGCCCTGACCACATGCTTCAAAAATCCGTCCGCCAATTCCCGCGGCCCCATGGTGTCCGTACAGGCTATGAAATGAGCCATTTTTGTAAATCGATCAACGATCACCCATAGGGCGTTATTTCCTCCCTTCGATGGAAGTCCAGTTATGAAATCCATGGACACCGAATCCCACGGCCTCGCTGGTGGTTGTAGTGGTTTCAGGAGCCCGAAAGGAGCATGCCTGACTGGCTTGATCCTTCTGCAGGTGTCGCAGTGGTCTACGTACCTGTTGACATACTGGCATTGCTGAGGCCAATAGTAATTCCGGCTGAGGAGTTCCAAGGTCCGTGCCCACCCCAGGTGCCCAGCAACGAATGCATCGTGATGGTCGTGTAGTAGCCGTAACCATAATTCATGATTGTTGGGTATCCATATCAGTCCTTGGTATAACAGCAGCCCCTCTCGTTCCTCGCACAGTCCCAATGCTACCTTCCTGTCTATTCTTTCCCCAGTCTGCAGTTTCCCCAATACTTCCTGTATCTCCTGATCCTCCCCTGTTTTCTTCCTGATTTCCCTCAATAATTCCTCGTCGACCTGTAATTCCATGACCTCGGTAGAGCTGATCCAGATGGTCTGTGATGGCAAAAGTATTCGTCCCATATTTTGCCGGTGTTTCAGTTCCCCTTCCCAGGGAGAATCTCCTGATTCTCTTGAAAGGATGTCGGGCTTTCCCGCAAGTTTACCGGGTCGATAGGTTATCGTAAAGTCGTAATTCGCTAATAGTTCCACCCATCTTGCCTGCCATAGATTTAGATCTTTCTTCATTGTCCAATATTCCAAATTTTTATGGTCCGTCAATATTGTAATTTTATGTCGGGTACTCTTGCAGTATGTGTTCCATTTGCCTAATGCATCGACGATGGCGAGGAGTTCCTTGTCATGTATGTCGTAATTTAGTTCTGGGTCCTTGAGTTTTCATGAAAAATATCCTAATGGGTGTAAAATGTTCGAGTCGTCTGCTTGTGAGCAGACTGCCCTGATGGCGTAGTCCGATGCATCCGTTTCAAGGGTTAAAGGTTTAGCGGGGTCAAAATGTCGCAGAATCGGTTCCGAGGTCATTGCCCGTTTCAGTTGTTCGAATGCTGATTTAGCCGCATCATCCCATTTCCATGTTACGTCCTTTCTTGTCAATTTCGTCAGGGGTGTTGTTATTTTGCTAAAGTCCCGGATAAACCTTCTGTAGAAGTTGGCGAATCCTATGAAACTTTGTATCCCTTTCACGTTCACCGGTTCCCTCCATTCTGCCACCGCTTTCACTTTCTCCGGATCCATCCGTATCCCTGTTGGTGATATGATATATCCCAAATACTCTGTCTCTGTTGTATGAAATTCACATTTCGAGGCCTTGAGCCTTAGTTTCACCTTGTCCACGCATTCCAAAACTCTTCGAACATGCTGTCGGTGTTGCTGGATGTCATCGGAGTAAATCAAGATATCATCAAGATATGCCAGGCAGAAGATATCTAAGTAATCACTTAGGACTTCAGGCATCCACCTCTGGAATGATGCGGGAGCATTCATCAGGCCGAATGGCATGACCAGATATTCGAAAAGGCCATATTTTGTCCGAAAAGCGGTCTTCCATTCGTCCCCCTTTGTGATCTGCAGATTGTGATAAGCATCGTGGACATCTAGTTTTGTATATCTTTGCATTGGATAGGCGGTCCAGTGCTTCCCCTATCAGCGGGAGGGGCGTCCTGTCTTTTACTGTCATCTCATTGAGTCCCTGGTAGTCCACACAGAGTCTTAGTGTGCCATCCTTCTTTTTTACAAAATGTATCGGGGCCCCCGCCGGTGATGTTGAGCGGCGTATCCATCCTTTTTCGAGGCTGGTATCCAAGTATTCCTTCAACGCCTTCAACCTTCCCTCATCCAATGCTTGAAGGGGTTCGAATGGTGGAACCCTTCCTTTCATCAGCGGAATCCGGTGGTCGTGATGTTGGTGTGGCGGTCGCCCTGCTGCTTCTCCCTTGTCGAATACATGAAGCAAATCGTGGTATTCGGTTGGGACAATATCCCTGGCCGAACGTGGGGTCAGTTCTTGCTGTTGTGACTTGACTACCCCCGGGGGTGATGTGATTTGCAGTGATGGGATTCGAAAAGGGTCATCTTGGGTGCCCGACAGCGAATCTTGGCCCGTGGCGGCATAGGCAGTCCAGTCTGAGGTCCCTGCTCTTCCTTTTTCATGGTCCCCATAAACCCCCATTCGAAAGGGGTCATCTTGGTCATTACTTTGGACCCCTTTTCGTTCCTCCTCTTGTTTCTCCCCTCCATGGTCCTCATCGATCCCCATTCGAAAAGGATCATCTTGGATGACCCCTCTTCTTTCCTCCTCTTCTTGATTCTCTTCGTGATCCCCATAGATCCCGATTCGAAAAGGATCATTTTGGGTATTTCGTTCCTTCTCCCTTGTCCACTCGTCCCTGGTCCCTTTTCCTTCCTCTGTTGTTTGGTGCATACATGTCCCGCATGTTCTCTCATCCCTGGCTGCGTCCGGCATAGTGTCCTGTTGATATTGTCGAGTAGCAGCATCTTCCGTCACTGTGGTTGCGTGAGGTGAGGTCCTTAGGCACTTCTTAGCGCAGCGCATTGAGTCAAACGTGACTCTTCCGTCATTCCAGTCAATACTGGGGTTGTGTTTCCGGAGCCATGGGAGTCCAACAATAATAGGTGAGTTTCTGATCGTGATGCAGTGTAGTTTGATGTCCTCCTGATGGTCGTTTATTTGCAGTTTCACCATAGCTTCATGGGTGACCGGCCCACTGGCTATTTCTCGCCCATCCACTGCCAATACTCTTCGCGGGACTTTCTTTTTGTTCAACGGAATCCGAATCCTTTTGGCTTATTCTTTGTCAATGAAGTTTTCCGTCGCACCACAGTCCACCATGGCCATCGTGGTGTGTTCTCAATTATCTTTTCCTCTTACTACCACTTTTAGTATGATTTTTTCATCTCGCCGGTATGGTCCTACACTCGATATCATGTAGGTTGGTTCCGATTTGTCAGGTTCGGTGGGATCTTTCATCCCCAGGAGTTCACCTTGTTCTTCTACTCCTGGGGATTCTCTTTTCCCGCCCTCTCCTCAACTGGTTCTTCGTCCATGTTGGTCTCCGCCGCTTGGTAGGGTCTCCGTTCTCCCCTTGGTTTCTTGTGGGGACACTTTGCAGCATAGTGACCCGTCCTACCACAGTTATAACATTCATTGTTTCTGCGTCGCTTTTCTTCTTCTGCCTTGTCCCTGGGTTTGCCCCTCCATGTGGCATCCAACTTCATTGGCTCTGGTTCCGAGAATGTTGATCCCTGGTGGTTATTCTTCTGGTGGAAGTTTTGGTATTGGGGTTCGTATCGATTTCGGAGAGTCCGGAAATTGAACAATCGGTTGTCCAATGCAATTGCCTGGTTTGCGAAATCGATTACCTTTGTAGGGCGGGTATCAAGGATGGCGAGTTGTCTCTGCACATCGATATGGAGTCTGTCACTGAACTGATCAATGTAGATCTCATCGTTATAGCGCAGGTCTGCAATAATCCTTTGGAATTCAGCCCAGTATGCTGCGGCAGACCGATTCCCTTGACGCACATTCTTGAATTTCCTCCTGGCCACCTCCTGCGAATCTGCTTCTCCGAATGCCCTCGAAATGGCTGTCTTGAATGCCGCCCAGGTGGTGTAAGTGCTTCTCCCTTCCTCAATGGAGGGTTCAATCCACGACCATGCATTTCCTCGACACCGTGAACTGGCATAGTTGACACGTTTGATGTCGCTGTCGAATTTGTTTGGTTCGCAGTTGAATTTTAACTCGCACTGGGTCAGGAAGGCACGAAGCTTTGTCCTTTCGCCGTGGTATAGCTTGGGGTCCTCAACCTTTGGGTTGTGTAACGGGCGAGCCAGGGACAGGAGCGGAAGCCAGGGAACTCGCAGCGGGGTGTGGATGAGAGCGTGGAAGCGGGAGCAGGCCTGGATGGGACGGCGACGTGACAGAGGGGCAAGGCGCGGTGGAAGACGTGACTTTTCGCGATTCGGACAGGGTTCGTGACTAGGGCGGGGACTTAGCGCGATGAGGGCGGGACGCGAAGACTTGGCAAGGCGAGGATGAGAACAGGGGGGCCAGGAACCGGAGATGACAGGGGAACTAGACTAGATTGTTAAGTATACAGGACATTGCGTAAAGAAGAAAAGGAAAGGAAAACGGCAGTGGGGAAATGAGTCCCCTTATATACATGATTCCTTCTTCCCACCAAGACACTAAACAATAATTGAACCCAACCCCTAAACCCTAAATAAATGAAATAGAAACTTCTAGCATGATCTGGTGGCAACCCCATGACATTGTCTTTGTTCCTTTATGATGTCATGCCAAGCAGCAGACAAAGCTAGCACTTAGGCTGGTTGCCAGGGCAACCACCATTACTATGGAGATGCCTGTTGCCATGGCAACACTTAGGGGTCCTTTGCCTATGTCAAGTAGCACACCTAGGAGAATTGGGACCACACTGTGACAGTATCCCCCCTCTAAGGCTGAGGTCCACCGAAGCTTAGTTGAGGTCTTCTGGGAGTGGGCCTGGTTTGTTGGGATACTGGGCATGGAAATCGTCAATAGCTTTGAGCTTGTTGACCTCTGTTGCATATTCCCAGGTGAGGATATCCCATCCTCGCCACTTGATTAGATACTGGAGCTGACGTCTGAATATCCGACTATCGAGGACCTCTTCTACTTCATATTCTGGTTCCCCTTCCACAATGACTGGTTCTGGGGCAGGAATGACCTGGCCTGGTAGGGGGTCTTGACGAACAGGGTCCAACAGGGAGACATGAAAGACTGGGTGGATGTCCATGACTGGGGGGAGCTGGAGTTGGTAAGCGTACTTGCCTACCTCCTTGACTATTGGAAAGGGGCCATAGCGCTTATTGTCCAGCTTTCGCGATGGCCGGTTGGTGCAGATATTTTTGGCATTACGCCAGACAAGGTCTCCAGCTTTGTAGGCAGGTGCTGGTTGTCGGTGTCTGTCTGCATATTCTTGTTGTCTATCCTGGGCAAAGGACATTTCACTCCGGATTAGGTCATGGATGTTCGAGAGGTGTTCTGCCAGACTTTGGGCCCGACCTTCTTCATGGTTGTCTACTCGGATGTCCGGTTCGAAGTCAATTTTGGGATTCAGTCCGTAATTTGCAAAGAAGGGTGAAATGCTGGTTGTTTCTGAGATGTGGTTGTTTGCTGCGAACTCAGCCATGGGGAGGAATCGTACCCAGTCATCTTGTTGATAGTTGATGTAGGCTCGAAGGTATTGCTCCATGATTTCATTGGTACGTTCAGTCTGACCATCAGTTTCTGGGTGGAAGGCAGTGCTTAGACGTGGTTCAATTTTTAAGGCATGGCAGAGGTGTTTCCAGAAGCGGGAAGCAAATTGTGGTCCACGGTCCGAGACTATGGTTTCAGGGAGTCCATGTAGACGGAAGATGTTTGAGAGGAACAATTCAGCAAGGCCTTCAGCATCGATTGTGGTGGAACAGGGTGCAAAGTGTCGTAATTTTGTTAGACGGTCCACAACCACCCATACTGCATCAAAACCATTCGAGCTTGGGAGGCCAGTGACAAAGTCCATGGAGATGTCACGCCAGGGGCGTTGTGGAATGGGTAGAGGGTGAAGAACAGCATAGGGTAGGTGATGAGAGGCCTTGGTTCGTTGGCAGGTATGGCAGTTTGTGACATAGCGTTCTACATCTTTCCGCAGGCTCGGCCAGTAGTATCGTCTTTTAATCAGGTCAAAAGTCTTTGCTCTGCCAGGGTGTCCAGCTGCAGGTACATCGTGATGGCTTTGAATAATGTGTAACCGAAGGGTATTTTTGGCGGGGACATATTGGCGTTCTTGATACAGGAGGCGACCATTGTATTCTTGACATTCCGACAGTGTTATTTCTCGGCAGTGGTGTTTTCCATCTCGGAGCATGGAAAGGATATTCTGTGCGAAGGTATCATTTGCTGTTGCTTCGGCAAGTTCCTGATCAAGGGGTAGCTGAGTGTTGCTAGGAGAGAGGTTGGCTGATATCTGGAGTTCGTCAGGCAGGTTGTGGGGCTTGAGAACTGCCTTCTGTTGTTCAACAAGGCGTTCATCCCCTCCTTCAGGTAGGTCTCCAGACCTACGAGTCAGAGCATCTGGTTTTCCACCAGCTTTTCCAGGGCGATACACAATTTTGAAGTTGAAGCGGGAGAGGTATTCGGCCCAACGAGTCTGACGGCAGTTAAGAAGCTTGGTTGACATGAAGTATTCCAAGTTCTTATGATCGCTGAGGACCTGGATCGGGTGTAATGCTCCTTCCAGCTCTGGTCTCCATTCCTCAAAAGCCCGAACAATGGCCATGAGTTCTTTATCATAAATCTCGTAGTTGCACTCAGCTGGGGAATGTTTCTTGGAGAAGAAGGCAACGGGTTGTAGGATTCCATCATCATCGTATTGGGATAGCACGCCAGCTGACACATAGTCAGAGGCATCTGTTTCTACGATAATCTCTCGCTCATAATCGAAATGTCGGAGTACTGGGGCAGTGGTGAATGCTTGCTTTAGGGACTCAAAGGATCGTGAACATTCTTCAGACCAAACAAAACGGGTATTCTTCCTGGTCAACCGGGTCATCAGGGCAACGATGTTGCTATAGCCTTTTACAAAGCGTCGATAAAAGTTCGCAAATCCTAGGAAGGACTGCACATCTTTCACATTCCGCGGTATGGGCCATTCTTGTATAGTCGCGACTTTGGCAGGATCCATTTTTGTACCACTGGTAGATATGATGAATCCCAGGTATTTAACTTCCTGACGATGGAATTCGCATTTCTCCGGTTTCAGATGGAGGCCGGCTTCAGATAGCACTCCTAAGACTTTAAGGACATGGTTCCGGTGATCATTCAGGTTATCGCTGTAGATGAGGATGTCGTCGAGGTATGCAGTAACAAAGATATCCAGGTAGGGTCGGAGAGTATCATTGATAAAGTGCTGGAAACTAGCTGAGGCATTGGTCAGGCCAAAAGGCATTACCAGCGACTCAAACAACCCATACCTTGTCCTGAACGCTGTCTTCCACTCCTCCCCTTCGGCCATTCTGACAAGATTATAAGCACCTCGGATATCCAGCTTCGTATAGTACTTGGCCTTCTGCAGCCGTAGGAGAGTTTCATGTAGTAGTGGTAGGGGGGTAACGGTTTTTTATGGTACCCTCATTCAGGCCCCGGTAGTCAACACATAGCCGGAGGGAGCCATCGCCTTTTTTCACAAACAGGATGGGAGCGCCGGCTGGGGAGGAGGATGCTCGGATAAACCCCTTGGAGAGGTTCTCCTCCAACCATTTTTTCAAGGCCTCCAGCTCTGTCCGGGACAGCGAGTAGATTGGTCCGAATGGAGGGGTGAAACATTCTTTCAGAGGAATTCGGTGATCGTAGGGACGGTGTGGTGGGAGTTTGTTAGCCTCTGTTTCCGAAAACAGTGGGAGGAATTCGTGGTATTCTGCTGGCACTATCTCGGAGATCTGGGGCATCTCGTTCCCCTCTTTTAAAGCCTTGTTGATTTCGTATAAGGAGATGGCGTTGATGTGGAGGCGGTTTTGTTTGGCTTGCCGTGTCAGTGGTACGGGACTGATCATGGCGATGCTGAGGGGTGCAGTGTCAGCCGAGAGCGGTTCTGGGGGTTCTTCGCTGGTACCTCGTACTGTGACCGCCCTGTCATTGCAATGGGCCAGACAATACTGGGAGCCAAAAGTAACCAGATTGGAGGCAAAGCGGATGGCCACATCATGCTGTTTCAGCCACGGAATACCGAGAACAATGGGGTAGTGACCCAGTTTGGTGACGAACATTGGGAGTTTCTCCCGGTGTTCCTGCATGTGAAGGTACCCTTCAGCGATGTGGGTGATGTCTCCCAAGGAGATCTTTCGTCCATCGATCACTTCTAGGGCGCGGGGAGTTTTGAGCGGGCGGAGAGGTAAGTGGTGGTGGTTGGCAAAGTCCTGGTCGATGAATGCATAGCCAGTAGCTCCACAATCGATCAGGGCATGGGTTGGGATTGCTTTTGAGTCAAGGGATAGGGTGCACGTCACTACGAGATGATTCCCATCCATTGACCCTTCTTCGATGGCAACGTCTTTAACTGCGGAGCTGGAAATAGAGAATATATTTGTTACTACGGAATTTAAGACAGGCAGATCGCCAGGGAGAGGGCCATCATTCTCTTCCTGGCTTACACATTTCCCAACTGCGGGTTAGAATCAGCGCAGGCAGTGACCTCGGGTGTAGACTCCATCATAGCCACAGCACCCCGCAAAGAGCGGCCAGGCGTCCTCGGTTTGTTTGGGCAGTCTCGGGCCATGTGATTGAACCCTCCACAGTATAAGCATCGACCCTCATCGATCCGCTTCTGTCTTTCTTCGGGGGACAGGCGGCGTGCAGCGGCCGAAAGATCCATCAGTGCAGGGCCAAGGTGGCCGCTGCCGGTGCTGGTCGGGTGGGGAGTGTGCGGGTTTGGAGCAATGGCGGTGGTGCGGGGGGAAGGCGTCGACGGTTTATGCGGTGCGGATGGGCGGTGGGACTCCGCTTTTCGTGCGTGGTACTGCATGTCTCTTTTCTTGACGAACGCGACGTAGTCGGTCCAATCCTCAGGCAGGTCTTGGGTGCTGAGGATGTCTTTAAGCTCCTCGCTTAGACCACGGTGAAGGGCCGCTCGCTTCGCTGCGTCATTCCAATCAAGGTCCGCGATCAAGCATTTGAACTCCGTGTAGTATGTGACGAAGTCCCGGTTCCCCTGACGTAGTTTAGCGAGCGTCCGTTCAGCTGTATTTACACGATCAGGGTCACCGTAGGCTTCATCAAGCGAGGTCACGAAGGCTTCGAAGTTTTCGAGGTTCACGTGGTCATTTTTTATGAGGTGAATCATTTGTTCTAACACGGGTCCTTCTAATCTAGAAAACGCATATCGGAGCTTCAATTGCTCGTTCGGGAATTCTCCGGGGCGGTCGATAAGCCGTAAGCGAAGCAGGGCCACAAAGGACCTCAGCTTGCCGCGATCCTCTCCGGTGAACTTCTTGGGGTCAGTCTGCCCCTTGCGGCCGGCGGGTGACGAGTTTGTAGCAGCAGTCGCGAGGGCAAGGGTCTGTGTGAGCTGGGCCTCGAGTTGCGTGGCTCGGGCGGTCAACGCATAGCGGTCGGCGACGGCGGCGTCACGTTCGGGCGCGAGGTCTTCGTTCTCGGTTACCAGCGCGGCGAACCGGTCGGTCAGGTTGTCGCTGGAATGTAGTGCGCGGGCGAGGTGGATTGCGTTTTCGTAACTGGAGCGGAGCGTGGCGTGGTCGAGGGAGTCCGCGGAGGCAGCGGCGAGGGCCTCGACGGCACGAACGTGGTCAGAGACGATTCTCACGATGACGAAGGGCGGGGAGGACGAGACGGCGGTTGCGGGTGCGGGTTCAGACATGGCGGCGAGTTCGGTGGAGGATTATGGTTCACGCAACGTAGTGTAACGGGCGAGCGAGGGACAGGAGCGGAAGCCAGGGAACTCGCAGCGGGGTGTGGATGAGAGCGTGGAAGCGGGAGCAGGCCTGGATGGGACGGTGATGTGACAGAGGGGCAAGGCACGGTGGAAGACGCGACTTTTCGTGATTCGGACAGGGTTCGTGACTAGGGCGGGGACTTAGCGCGATGAGGGCAGGATGCGAAGACTTGGCAAGGCGAGGATGAGAACAGGGGGGCCGGGAACCGGAGATGACAGGGGAACTAGACTAGATTGTTAAGTATACAGGACATTGCGTAAAGAAGAAAAGGAAAGGAAAACGGCAGTGGGGAAATGAGTCCCCTTATATACATGATTCCTTCTTCCCACCAAGACACTAAACAATAATTGAACCCAACCCCTAAACCCTAAATAAATGAAATAGAAACTTCTAGCATTATCTGGTGGCAACCCCATGACATTGTCTTTGTTCCTTTATGATGTCATGCCAAGCAGCAGACAAAGCTAGCACTTAGGCTGGTTGCCAGGGCAACCACCATTACTATGGAGATGCCTGTTGCCATGGCAACACTTAGGGGTCCTTTGCCTATGTCAAGTAGCACACCTAGGAGAATTGGGACCACACTGTGACAGGTTGCTGGTTATGGGGGGTCAGTAGGTAAGTTGTTGGAACATTTGTTGAAGTTGTTCCTGGGACATCATGACTGGGGGCAGTACCATACCACTCATTCCTTGCTGGGAAGTCATTTGGGATACTAGATCTTTAGAAATCTGTGCCGGTCCTGGTGTATCTGGTGTCTGTGGACGGGATGAGTGTTCGGGGGTTACTGGACTTGCTGGGCCTGTTGCTTCTCCTCCAATGACCTCGCTCAGCTCTTGCAATCGAAACGGATCCACGGTACTGGTGGTTCCTGTCTGTTTATCATCTTGTTATTTCGAAGCTCTTCGTGCTTCTTCTGGTTGTATCGGGTGTCGTTTGGTGGACGCAATCAAATGTCAGAACCCAAGGAATACACACGGACGACAGGCGATACAATTCGTAGACTGCTATGCAGTCGGGTTTGGCTCCGGGCTTCTTTAGGTAAGTTAGTCACGGGCTCGGGCAGTACTTACTTCATACACAGGATGTCCCTGCAGCAATGCCTTCTGGGTTAATGTCAGCTAGATGTTATTCGTCAAGGGAGTAGGGTAAGGGGATAGGATGGGAACTGGAAGTGGTAATGGAAACTGGGTGTTGTTCACTGGTTGAACGATGAGGGCTCTTGTATGTAGATAGGGTTGTATCAATGAATAATTGATTGCGTGCTAAACTAATGAAATACAATTGTCCCTTCTTATACCTTCGTTCCTGTGCCCATGTGATTCCCTCCTATCTGCCCAGCAGATATCCAACCCATCATGAGACACCCTTCGTCTCATTGTGACCCTTTCCCAGACGTAGACAAAACAAGATAAGAAACACAATGGAGACATAACTCAAACGTAGACAAAACATAATTCCAAACATAGATCAAACGAAATTCCAAACATAGATCAAACGAAATTCCAAACACAAAAGAAACCCGCTATGTTCCATCCTGAAACCCTTCTACATCGTCCCTGCTCATTCCTCCTGGTAAACCCTAACTCTGCCCTTTTCCCTAAACCCTAACCGTGACATCAGCCATCCCCAATGTCACCCCTACGAACCACAGCCGGGCTGTGGTCATAGTTCCTCCCAGAAGCATATCCTTAGCGGTTCATGACAGAAATCACCTGCAGCAGCACCAATCATCTTTGTTCCAAAGGCCCATGGTCGAGGCCTCAGGTTATGTGTCAATTACCGGGGTTTGAATAAAGTAACCATAGCCAATCGATACCCATTACCAATTATGTCCAAACTCCAAGACTGTCAAGAACCTGTCTACACAGCCACAGGGCACGACAGGCAACGCAACGGTCTGGTATACTGCTCTGCAGTTGGGTTTGGCTCGGTACTACTATCCTGAGTTAGTATCTGGCACGGGCAATACTGACTAGTATCCAGAATGTCTCTGTGGCGCTGCCCTCTCTTGTTATGCTTCCGTTATCGTTTGGATTCGTAATTGGCGTATGGGGATGGGGCTGGAGGTGAGAGTTTGTGATGACGTTCACTAATGAGACGGACGAATCTGTGTATGTGTAGATAGTTCTGTAGAATAGATAATTGATTGCGTACCGAATAAATGAAATACAAAGTGTTCCTTCTTATACATAATTCTCGTGCCCTTCGTAGATCCCAAGCAGCTGCCCTGCAGCGCCTTCAAACCCCGCGATACAATAATGAAACAACATGAGACGCATAACCTAAACAGAAAGCAAAACATAACCAACGGAAGATCTCAAACGGAACTCAAACGAAAGCAGAAACAGGACTCAAACGTAAATCGAACATCCCATGAAACCGTGCCCCCAAACGCATCCCAAACGTCCCCTGCCTCAGATCCCAAAACCTCCTTCCTGCAGCCCCCTTTCCCTAAACCCTAAACGCTTTCCCTAAGCCCTAACCGCAGCCCTTCCCCTAAACCCTCAAGATAACATAGAGCACTGCCAACGTTATGCCAGCGAGCCACAGTCCAGCTGTGGTTGCGAGCGCACCCAAGAGCATGTCCCAGGATGTTCGTGACATTAACCCCCCTCTCCAGGCCGAGGCTCCGACGAGGCCCTCTAGTCCTAGTCCCGGCTGTGTCCTCTCCCTTGGATATGGCCCTGGGTATCTCGCTCCTTGGTTCCTTCGTTGTTCGCCTCGAATCATCCTCTCCAGTCGAGCGATATCTTCCCGGTGTCGTTGTAGGTTTTCTTGCCGTCGTGCGGTTGTCTCTTCGGTGACCTGTTGATAGAGGGATAGGTTCACCGCTACTCCCTCTGGCCCGCCCATCGAGGGCATCAGTAAAACTGGCACCCGGTGCCTGTCCATGGTAACCCCCCCCTGTGGTCCTGGGGGTCCTTCCGGGTTGTCGGGGGTACGTTGTTCGGTTGTGTCGTGGTTGCCGTCGCCAGTGAGGGCAGGTGTGTCAGCTCCCTGGGTATCAATTGGGGAGGAATGGGTCGGTCGAGTGGCATCGCATCTGGCCTCGTGTCCGTCCATGTTGACGAGGAAACCACAATCGTAACAGACCCGCTTCCCCCTTTGCCAGGCCCGGCAGGCCTTCGCCCTGTTGAGATGCCTTGCCTGGATCACAGCATCCAACTCGGGATGATGCTCGCGTCCGCAGCCGCATGTTTCGTTTCGTCGTTGGTGGGTTGGTCCTTCCGATCCGGCGGTAGGAAAGTAGTTGTTGTTTTGTTTTGTCTGAAGGTGGGTGGAACAATAGTCGTCGTAGCAGAAGGACCAGTGGAGGTCATCGTGGGGGGTGTAAGTCATGGCGGGGAGAGGGGTAAGAGGGCGGTTCCAGCCGCCCGAGTTTTGTTCCCTCTCGGTCTTAATGGTAATCTCTGGTCCTGCCATGCCTAGTTCTGAGGTGCCGGTTTTCGGGGGTATCTTTGGTGGAACCTTTGTACGGCGTCTGGGGAGTTGTTGAAATTTGTAGCAGGGTACCAGGTCTTGTCCTCGTCGTGTAAACCTGTCCACTTGACGCGGTATTGGAGCTGTTTCCGGTGATAGCGGGAGTCAACGATTTCTTCGACTTCCCATTCCTCCTCGTTGTCGATGATAGTTGGTGGTGGGGGTGGTTGGATATGTCCGGGGATGGGTTCGTTCTCTGGTTGAGCCGGCTCAAGAAGGGAGATATGGAAAACTGGATGGATCCTCACGCTGGGAGGGAGGTCCAATTTATATGCCTTCGATCCTATCTTCTCCAGGATGGGGTAAGGGCCTATAAGCTTGTAGTCGAGTTTATTGGAGGGGCGTGTCGTTCTCACATGCTTCCTTCGCAACCATACACTATCCCCTGGCCTGAGTACAGGGTCTGGGTATCTCGATTTGTTTGCTTGTTCCGCCTGGGTTGCCTGGGCATAATGGATCTCGGCCCGTAATTCCCCGTGGAGGTTGGTGAGAGTCGAAATGTAATCTGAGATTTCGGGGGTCCTGGCATTCATTCCCCCGAGGTTCGGCTCGAAACGAGGATGATATCCGCAATTGGCGAAGAATGGGGTCACCTTCGTGGTTTCGGATTGTGTGTTGTTATAACAAAATTCTGCAATCGGCAGGAGCTGCTTCCAGTTGTCCTGCTGGTAGTTACAGTACGCTCGTAGGTACTGCTCCAAGATTGCATTAATTCGTTCTGTTTGTCCATCCGTTTCAGGATGAAATGCAGTACTAAGGTTCCGGGTGGTCCCCATGGCCTCCATGATCCGCTTCCAAAAAGTCGAAGTGAATAAGGAACCTCGGTCAGAGATAATGCTACTGGGTAGTCCATGAGCCCGGACCACATGCGATATAAACCCGTCCGCCAAATCACTCGGTCCCATGGTGTCCGCACAAGCAACGAAATGGGCCATCTTCGTAAGACGGTCCACAATTACCCAGAGAGCGTTGCATTCCCCCACCGGTGGTAGTCCCGTAATGAAGTCCATCGAAATCGAGTCCCACGGTCGTTCGGGTAGCTGTAAGGGCCTCAACAGGCCGAACGGGGCATGTTTCACTGGCTTAATCCTCTTGCATGTGTCACAGTTGTCGACGTATCGATTTACGTATTGTCGCTGCTGAGGCCAGTAATAATTTCTGCCCAGCAATTCCAAAGTCTTTGCTCGTCCTGGGTGACCTGCCACCATTGCGTCGTGGTGGTCGTGTAGGAGCCGGAGTCGTAATTGGTCATTCTCGGGTATCCAGATCAACCCCTCGTATGTCAGTATTCCTTCTCTTTCTTCGCATAGTCCAAGGGCAACCTTGTTGTTCCGTCGTTCTCCCTCTCGCAGTTTCCGGATAACCTCCTGCATGTCCTGATCCCCCGCAGTTTTTCTTTTTATTTCTTCCAACAATTCCTGGTCTACCTGCAGTTCCATAACCTCGGCGGAGCTGATCCGAAATGCCTGGGCTGGAAGTAAAACCCGTCCTCGGTTCTGTCTATGCTTTACCTCCCCCTCCCAGGGAGAGTCTCCTGACTCTCTGGAGAGGATATCCGGCTTTCCAGCCAACTTGCCTGGTCGATAGGTGATGGTGAAGTCGTAATTGGCGAGCTGTTCCCCCCAGCGAGCCTGTCTCAAGTTTAGGTCCTTTTTCGTCTGCCAATATTCGAGATTTTTATGATCGGTCAAGATGGTGATCGTGTGTGCCGTATTCTTGCAGTAAGTGCCCCATTTGCCTAGGCCGTCGACGATTGCTAGCAATTCTTTGTCGTGGATATCGTAGTTCAGCTCAGCGTCCTTGAGCTTCCGCGAAAAATATCCCAGAGGGTGGAGGACGCCGGTGTCGTCTGGTTGGGAGCATACGGCCCCGATTGCGTAGTCCGACGCATCTGTTTCCAATGTCAGGGGGCGGGCGGGGTCGAAATGTCGCAGTATTGGTTGCGAAATCATTGCCGCCTTGAGTTGTTTGAATGCTGATTGCGCGGCGTCGCCCCATTCCCAGGCTGTGTCCTTTCGGGTCAATTTGGTTAATGGTGTCGTGATTTTACTGAAGTCCCGGATAAATCTTCTGTAAAAATTTGCGAACCCTAGGAAGCTCTGCACCCCCTTCACATTTGTGGGTTCCCTCCATTCCGCCACCGTTTTAACTTTTTCTGGATCCATGGAGATTCCTGTTGGCGCGATAATGTAACCCAGGTATTCCGTCCTATCGGTGTGGAATTCACACTTCGACGCCTTCAGGGTCAGTCCTACTTCTTCCACTCGTTGGAGAACCCTCCTCACGTCCCTTCGGTGTTGTTCGATGTTGTCCGAGTATATTAAGATGTCGTCGAGGTATGCAATGCAGAAAACATCGAGGTAATCGCTTAATACTTCATTCATCCACCGCTGAAAAGATGCCGGTGCGTTGGTTAATCCAAATGGCATAACCAAATACTCGTATAACCCATACTTCGTCCGGAATGCCGTTTTCCATTCATCCCCCCTTGCTATCCGGAGGTTGTGGTATGCATCCTTCACATCTAGTTTTGTATATATTTTTGCGTTTGATAGCCGGTCTAAAGCTTCTCCGATCAGTGGTAGTGGCGTTCGGTCCTTTACGGTCATGGCGTTTAGTCCTCGGTAGTCCACGCACATCCTGAGGCTGCCATCTTTTTTCTTCACAAAATGGATAGGCGCCCCCGCCGGGGATGTCGAGCTCCTTATCCATCCTCGCTTCAGGCTTGTTTCCAGATATTCCCTCAACGCCCGTAGTCTTCCCTCGTCCAATGCCCGAAGGGGTTCGAATGGGGGGACCTTCCCTTCTACCAGTGGAATCCTATGGTCGTGGTGTCTATGTGGTGGTCTTCCCTGATCTCCCTTCCCCTCGAAGACGTGAAGGTACTCGTGATACTCCTTCGGAACGATATCCCTGGCCTCGGGGAGGGGTGGTTGTTCGGCGACGCCCGGTGAGTTGAACCCTTTCGATGTTTCCCCTGTTTCCACTGGAGTCCCGTTGGTTCCTGGTGATTGCATCCGGGAAGGATTGTCGTTGAAAGTCCCTTCCTGTCCGTCCCTGATCATGGAGGACCCGTAGGCCGTATCTCCGGGTGTCACGTCCGGCGCGATGTCCCGGTAGTATTTGTCGATTGCCTGTTCCTCTGCCACGGCTGTGGCGTGCGGGGAGGTGTCGAGGCAGTCCCTAGCACACTTTGTCGAGTCAAACGTGACCCGTCCTTCCCTCCAGTCAATGTTAGGGTTGTGCCTTTTTAGCCATGGTAATCCGACGATGATTGGCGAGTTACCGATGGTGATGCAATGTAACTTGGTCATTTCGTGGTGGTTATTTATCGTTAAGTTCACCATTGCATCATGGGTGACTGGTCCACTAGCTACCTCTCTTCCATCCACAGCTAGTACCCTCCGGGGAAACCTTTTTTTTTTCAGTGGTATCCCATTCCTTTCTGCGTATTCCTTGTCGATGAAATTTTCCGTGGCTCCGCAGTCCACCATAGCAGTCGTGCGGTGCTCCCGGTTATCGCTTCCCCGAATAATAACTTTTAAGATGATTTTTTCGTCCCTTTGGTAGGGGCCCACACTCGAGATGATGTAGGTGGGTTCTGGTGGTTTTGGGTTTGTTATCTGCCCCAGGAGTTTACCCTCGATCTCTACTCCTGGGGGTCCTCTTTTCCCGACTCTTCGTCGGATGACATTTCTTCTAATGTTGCCTCAGCGGCCCTGTAGGTTCTCCGGTCCTGGTTCGGTCTCCTGGTGGGGCATCGTGCTGCATAGTGGCCCGTTTTTCCACAGTTGTAGCATTCATTATTTCTTCTCCGTCTCTCTTCTTCTGCCCTATCCTTCCCTCGAAATCTCCGGGTGGCGTCCAGTTCCATAGGATCGGGGTCCGAAGAGGTCGAGTCCTGGGGGTTGTGTTGGGCCCTGGGGTATGAATTTTGGTGGTCTCGGTAGTACTGCGGTTCGTGTCGGGTCCGTAGGGTCCGGAAATTAAATAAGCGGTTGTCCAACGCGATAGCCCTGTTGGCAAAATCGATCATGGTGGTGGGCTTGGTTTCCAGGAGGGCAAGCTGTCTTTGAACGTCGATGTGGAGCCCGTCATTGAATTGATCAATATACATGGGGTCGTTATAATCCAGGTCGGCCATGATCCTCTGGAATTCGGCCCAGTACGCTGCTGCGGAGCGGTTCCCTTGCCGAATAGCTTTGAATTTCCTTCTTGCAACCTCCTTGGAGTCCGCCTCGCCGAACGCCCGGGTGATCGCAGTCTTAAATTCCTCCCAAGTTCCGTAAGTACTTTGCCCTCGAGCTATAGATGGTTCAATCCAAGCCCACGCATTTCCTCGACACCGCGAACTAGCGTAGTTGACCCTCTTTACATCCCCGTCGAATTTGTTGGGTTCACAGTTGAATTTCAACTCGCATTGGGTGAGGAAAGCACGGAGCTTGGATCGCTCTCCGTGGTAGAGCTCCGGGTCCTCGACCTTGGGGTTGCTGGAAATCGCCGGATGGTACAATTGCTGGAGGAGCTGCTGGAGTTGGTCCTGTGTCATCATGACCGGAGCAAGGGCCCCACTGCCTGTACCCTGAGGTGTAGCCATTCCGGAACCGTCCTCTTTGGGTATTTGTGCTGGCCCTGGAGTCTCCGGTGTCTGTGGCCGGGATGGATTCTCTGGGGTTACTGGACTCGCTGGTCCTGCCGGTTCTCTTCCTATAACCTCGCCCAATTCCCGTAACTGGAAGGGATCCACTGTCTGTCTGCTCGTGAGGCGTTACTGCGCCGATTTTCTGATTTTTCGTATTGAAGCCTTGTTGCTTCCTGGGTTGCGTCGGGTGCCGTAAAAGGGACGCAATCAAATGTCAAGAACCTGTCTACACAGCCACAGGGCACGACAGGCAACGCAACGGTCTGGTATACTGCTCTGCAGTTGGGTTTGGCTCGGTACTACTATCCTGAGTTAGTATCTGGCACGGGCAATACTGACTAGTATCCAGAATGTCTCTGTGGCGCTGCCCTCTCTTGTTATGCTTCCGTTATCGTTTGGATTCGTAATTGGCGTATGGGGATGGGGCTGGAGGTGAGAGTTTGTGATGACGTTCACTAATGAGACGGACGAATCTGTGTATGTGTAGATAGTTCTGTAGAATAGATAATTGATTGCGTACCGAATAAATGAAATACAAAGTGTTCCTTCTTATACATAATTCTCGTGCCCTTCGTAGATCCCAAGCAGCTGCCCTGCAGCGCCTTCAAACCCCGCGATACAATAATGAAACAACATGAGACGCATAACCTAAACAGAAAGCAAAACATAACCAACGGAAGATCTCAAACGGAACTCAAACGAAAGCAGAAACAGGACTCAAACGTAAATCGAACATCCCATGAAACCGTGCCCCCAAACGCATCCCAAACGTCCCCTGCCTCAGATCCCAAAACCTCCTTCCTGCAGCCCCCTTTCCCTAAACCCTAAACGCTTTCCCTAAGCCCTAACCGCAGCCCTTCCCCTAAACCCTCAAGATAACATAGAGCACTGCCAACGTTATGCCAGCGAGCCACAGTCCAGCTGTGGTTGCGAGCGCACCCAAGAGCATGTCCCAGGATGTTCGTGACAAAGACAGGGTCAGAGGTGCAAAAATATTCACCAAGATTGACCTCAAGAATGGATACAACTTGATTTGGATCAAACCTGGAGACGAATGGAAAACATCATTCAAGACACGGTATGGACTGTACGAATACACTGTCATGCCCTTTGGGTTGTCGAATGCCCCAGCAACCTTTCAAAATATGATGAATCATATTTTTCAGGATTTGTTGGACTTAGGATTAATTGTATATTTGGATGACATCCTCATTTATGCAGAAACAGAGGAAGAACACGATCACATTGTCACAGAGGTATTGAAACACCTAGCAGAAAATGGGCTAGCTATATCACAGGACAAATGCTTTTGGTCAACCAGCCGAGTCGACTTCCTGGGGTATGTTATTTCAAAAGATGGTATTGAAATGGCCCAAGACAAACTCCAATGCATTCGGGAGTGGGAACGACCAAGCGGTTTAAGGGATGTACAGTCATTTATTGGCTTCATGAATTTCTATCGCCGATTCATAAGAGAATTCTCAAAAATCGCTAAACCTCTCAGTGATTCAACCAAGGGATCACCAAAGGACTGGGTATGGACAGAGGCAATGACAGAATCATTCGAAAAACTGAAAGACTGCTTTACGACTGCACCCATCCTCACACACTTCGACCCATATCAAGAATGCATTGTTGAAACTGATGCATCAGATTTTGCACTGGGTGGAACATTGTCCCAAACAGCAGAAGACAAGAAACTGCACCCAGTTGCCTTCCACTCCAGAAAATTCTCACCAGCCGAAATCAACTATGAAATACATGATAAGGAACTACTTGCAATAGTTGATTGTTTCAAGGCATGGTGAAGATACTTGGAGGGATCACTTCACATGGTTCAGGTATTTACTGACCACAGAAACCTTGAGTACTTGATGACAACCAAGGTTCTCAACAGAAGGCAGGCACGCTGGGCTCAGGAACTGGCCGGCATGGACTACAAAATTTTTTATAGGAAAGGAACAAGTAATGGCAAGCCAGATGTATTATCGAGGCACCCAGAGTATCGCCCTGAAAAGGGGGGAGGTGGAAACCAGCTGATACAGACTGTATTGCATGAAAAACACTTCGACACAATCGCAGCAATCAGTACTGGAGGAGAAGGAATGGTGTTCTGTTGCTCAGCAGTTCAGCTGGCTTATTTGGCATCATCAGTATCGAAATGGACAAAGGAATTTGAGAAGGAAATAAGAATGGCAGGACAACAAGACGCAGCATACTACCAGGCCTTAGAGGACCTCAGTGGAAGCGCGCAGAAGACAGAAGGAAAGGAAAGGATTTTAGAACTTCAGGATGGATTATTATATCACAAGGGATTGCTTTGGGTCCCTGAGAATGCACGACATGCGATTTTACATACCGAGAACAACAGCACAGTAGCCGGACACTTCGGTCAAGACAAAACGATCGAGCTGATCCGACGCAACTTCTGGTGGCCTAAAATGGACCAAGAAATTATTGAATACATCAGGAGTTGTTTAGAATGTCAGAAGGATAAGGCATCACGCCACAAGCCATATGGCTTGCTCTCCCCACTGGAGCTCCCATATGCACCATGGACATCAATTGCCATGGACTTCATCACAGACCTCCCCTTGTCAGAGGACTGTGACCAACTCTGGGTCATTGTAGACAGGTTTACGAAGATGGCCCACTTCATACCACTCAAGAAGGATCAAAAGACAGCGGAACACCTGGTAAAGATATTTGCTCGGGAAATATGGAGATTTCATGGTATCCCAACTGACATCATCTCGGACGGCAACTCCCGCTTTACCTCCACAGAATGGAAACAATTCCTTGGTATACTGGGGATATGACCACGAATGAGCACATCCTTTCACCCACAAACAGATGGCCCAACAGAAAGGATCAACCAGACCATTGAGGCATACCTACGGTCATTCACAAAGTATGAGATGGATGATTGGGTTGGACTCCTACCCATGGCTGCGTTTGCCTACAACAATTCAGTAACTCAAGCCACTGGCATGTCACCCTTCTTCGCCAACTATGGCCGACACCCAGGTTGCACCAATCCAAGCACAATGCCAAGTAGTGAAGACACTCAGGATGGATACATCAATCACATCCTTTCAGTTCAAAGTCTAGTTACAAAGAACCTAAAGGCAACCCAGGAAAGAATGAAAAAGTATGCAGACAATAAACGCAAGGATGCCCCAGAATTCAAGGTTGGGGACCTTGTCATGCTAGATGGAAGGAACATCCAAACCAGACAACCAAAACATAAACTCGACCACAAGAAGCATGGACCCTTTGCGATAGAGAAAATAATCTCGCCAACAGCCATGCGACTATCCCTACCAAGAAAGTGCAAGATACATAACACCTTCCATGTATCCTTACTCGAACCATACAACAATGTGACCAGACCTCCACCTGATCTATTAAAGATTATTGATGAATGCGATGACATGGAGGGCAATGAGGAATGGGAGATAGAAGAAATATTATCGAGTAGGAAAGTCAAGGGGAAAGTCCTTTACTGAGTCAGATGGAAAGGATATCCACTTAAGAAAGATCATACGGAAGAACCATATGAATGTTTCATAGTAGGTGGCCTGCAGTCACTCCGAGAGTTCCACTCAAGGAATCCAGGCATGCCGAGGGACCAAGGTGTTTAAACAACCAACCATCTCAAGATACCTTTCCTCTCTGAGGTTTTAATGGTCTTGGGATAGGAAACATGTTGGTAGATGAAGGGGTTGGAGGACTTCATCAAAAAATCCCGTTTCATAATCATATAGCTAAGAATTCATAAGCCAAGAATCTACGTTAATGATTTCAGGTCAAAATCTTATAAGGGGGGAGGTAGTGTCATACCCCACCTTTAAGACACATTTTAATAATGGGGATTCTTACTAAGTAATGACTCAAGCCATAAGGCAAAAGCCATTATTAACCACCCTTCATCCACTTGCCGCAGGAAGTAGGATAATGGGGGGCCAGGAAAAAAGTCAGTTCATCATAAAGGGTTGGAAACCCAGGGTAGCCTCAGGAGGGACAGTTTCTGATCAATGGCTGAGGTTTCTAATACCCAGCCGTATCCTGGGGAACATACCGCTGATGTTGACAAAGACCTGGAATACTTATAGCCTGGGCCACTGTGGTTCTTATGGGCCACAAGTCCACAGAGGAAATACCCTTCGCCGTATGCGTTTCGCCGTATTCGAACGTTGTGCCGTGTCATACAGGATCACCCCAACAGGCAGGCATAGAAGGGGCTGGGACAAAGAAAGGCAGAAGGATAAGGAGAAGAGAAATGTAAGTAGAGGAGTTTGCCGTATGCGACCGAGTCTGCCGTAATCGACCATAGACGAAGGCTGGAGGAAATCAAGGTCGATAATGAGGATGAGGAAGTGATGGATAAGGAGAACAGTGACAGGTATTTAAGAATGAATTGAATGTACCCTACGACTGAGTGCCAAGTCCAAATCAAGAATGATATGTTACCGAGGAAGCTCAGCCGAGATGATCGGAAAACTGAAGGAACAATACTGAACGTCATTAAGATAAGACATGCAATAACAGAGTCTAGTAGGCTGAAGGAGATAAGGATTGTCACGGGCAGTAAAGACCAATACGTGGCACAGCGGCCCTGAGGCAGCCGACAATACAGGAAACCTTATCTTGCAGACAACCTTCGGTTAGCCAGATATGATGAGAATAAGCACAGATAGACAAACGGATATGGAAGTTGGATCCTATCGGAAGCCACAGGAGGCCCAGATGACATCTACCATGGTGAAGTGTTGGCAAGGCATACAGACGGCACAGGAAGCCGCAGTGCCAGATAAGGACGGATCAGGAAATCCGACAACTAAGGACAAACACTTCACCTGAGCTGATGATGCATGCATGAGATGAGATATGTGCTCAAATGCCCTACGGAGGTCATATTATTAGACATAATATATTGACAAACGACGGGTTTAGCAACAGCGCATGCACGATACGGCCGAGAGGATCACCAAGAGTCATCTGATTGGTTTGGGAACGATTTGGAGCATTTGTATGGAAAAATTCGAAATATGGAATTTGTATGCGAAAAATATCATGTTTGCATGCTCTCTACCAACGTCAACCAGTACTTGGCATTCCGACCACCGCAACGTACCCGGTGGGTATATGAGTGGGGAGCTCAAGTCAGAAAACATGAAATATCGAAAAGCCCCCACTCGAAGAAGCGATCATCCAGCAAAAGACCCACAATCGTCCCATCAATTACAAGCAAGTCCCAGAAAGATATTAGTACATCATACTCGACTATTTACACAATACTCGAAAGACCTAGACAACAATACCATCAAGACCCTCCTCGAACAATAAGACCCTCACAGATTGCTGTTCACACTTGAATGCAATTTCCACTGATGATCTCAAAATGCTCCCTGAGATAAGCAGGAGAGTTTAAGATTATAAAACATTATTACTCATCATCCCTACGAGAATCCCCAGAGAAGTAAATAATTCCCATCACTGGAATTATTACTTCTCATTTTTCTTTTTCGGAGATATTGAGTTACCCTACTGTCGGTCACGAGACAGCCCCCGGTTAACAGCCTTGCACATGCCATGGAGCTCTTCTGTGGTACAAGCCCTCTTGGTATTTGTTGGTTGCTGAGCACCTCCTAATGTATAAGTAGGTACAGTTTGCCCTTGTCATCTTCTCTCCATCATCGTCGCCAACAGTCCTCTCATGGCTGAGTTGCCATCAGTCAGGTAAGTCCTTCCCTTTCTCCTTCCTGATCTTTCCCATGCTGACATTTAATAGGTGTGATGTCTTGGGCCTGGACCTTCATGAGGTCTCATTCAGGGTCACGAGTCACGTGACGTCGCTTGTCAGAGCTTCCAAGGGTTCCGGCCTGAATTGCTGATCTTAATATTCATTCTCCTGTCGAGTTTGCCATGTTCTCTCTCAAGTTATACATGTTACCCAATCTATTATCACACATTGTAGGGTGTGACACCCAGCATATGCTTGAATGCATCCCATTCATCATTATAAGGGAGGCTCTGAAGCAGGAACCAACTGTGACAGTCATCAGGAATGCTATACCTACAGATTGCAAGTTCAGACAGATATTGATCATGAGCTGATAGCCTGGCTTGTACTAATAGGAAGTCTTCATACATAATGTAGAGGAGCTTCTCAAATGCCATAGGACCTGCCATTTAGATCTGGTTTTCATACATCTCATTAATCACAGTAAAGAGGTGGTCAGGCTTCCTGATGCTGCTTTGGAATTGCTAATAGTGGGGCAGATTGAGAGTTGTATTGAGGAGGGCATGGGCAACATTCCTCTGCATGATCCATTGTCATACCCCACCTTTAAGACACATTTTAAGAATGGGGATTCTTACTAAGTAATGACTCAAGCCATAAGGCAAGAGCCATTACTAACCACCCTTCATCCACTTCCCGCAGGAAGTAGGATAATGGGGGGCCAGGAAAAAAGTCAGCATCATAAAGGGTTGGGAACCCGGGGTAGCCTCAGGAGGGACAGTTTCCGATCAACGGCTGAGGTTTCTAATGCCCAGCCGTATCCTGGGGAACGTACCGCTGATGTTGACAAAAACCTGGAATACTTATAGCCTGGGCAACTGTGGTTCTTACTTGCCACAAGTCCAAGAGGACTACCCTCCGCCGAAATGCTTCGCCGTATTCGAACGTTGTGCCGTGTCACACAGGACCACCCCAACAGGCAGGCATAGAAGGGGCTGGGACAAGAAAACAGGAGGAGAATGAATAAGAATTGAGATCGAGGAGGAGGAGTTCGCCGTATATGACTGAGTCTGCCGGAATGGATAGAGGAAGGTCGAAGGAAGTCAAGGTCGATGATGAGGATGAAGGATTGATGGACGAGGAAAGATTGTAGGATATTTAAGAATGAATTAAATGAACACTACGACTGAGTGCCAAGTCCAAGATCAAGAATCATGTGTTACCGAGGAAGCTCAGCGGAGATGATCGGAACCCGAAGGAATCATACCGAACGTCATTATGATAACACATGCGATAGCGGAGTCTAGTCAGCCGAAGGAGATAAGGATTGTCTTAGGCGATAAAGACCAATACGAGGTGCATTAACCCTGAGGCAGCCGACAATACAGGAAACCTTATCCAAAGGCAGCCTTCGATCAGCACGATATGACGAGACTGGATGCATACAGACAAACGGAAAGATAAGATGAAACCTATCGGAAGCCACAGGCGGCCCGGATAACATCTACCGTGGTGGAGTGTTGGCAAGGCATACAGACGGCACAGGAAGCTGCAGCCCCAGATAAGGACGGATCAAGAGATCCGGCAAACAAAGTTGAACACTTCACCAGAGCTGGCGACATATGCATGAGATGAGATATGCGCTCGAATGCCCTACGAAGGCGATATTATTAGAAATAATATATCGGCAAACGACGGGATTAGAAGCGACATATGCACGATACGGCCGAGAGGATCACCAAGTGTCATCCGATTGGTTTGGGAACATTTTGGGGCGTTTGTGCTGAAAAAATCGAAATACGGAATTTGTATGCGAAAAATATCATGATTGCATGCTCTCTACCAACGTCAACCAGTACTTGGCGTTCCGACCACCGCAACGTACCCGGTGGGTATATGAGTGGGGAGCTCAAGTCAGAAAATATAAAATATCCAAAAAGCCCCCACTCGAAGAAGCGATCATCCAGCAGAAGACCCACAATTGTCCCATCAACTACGACCAAGTCCCAGAAAGATATTAGTATCTTATACTCGATTATTTACACAATACTCGAAAGACCATACAACCAAGACCCTCTTCAATACCTAAGACCCTCACTGATTGCTGTTCACACTTGGACACAATTAAGAACGACGATCTCAAAAACGCTCCCTGAGATAAGCAGGAGAGTTTAAGATTATAACACGTTATTACTTATCATCCCTTCGAGAATCCCCAGAGAAGTACATAATTCCCATCATTGGAATTATTACTTCTCATTTTTCTTTTTCGGAGATATTGAGTTACCCTACCGTCGGTCACGAGACAACCCCCGGTTAACACTATAATCTTACTCAACGCCTCACCGAGCGTACTGAGAAACGTCCTACAAGAAATTCAGAACCACAAAACAAAACGAACAATGCCTGAGTCCATGGAAATCGACTTCCTACCTATGCCTTCTTGGGCATTGGTTAGTACCAACACTGGTGAAATGGACAATATCCCACCTATCGAACCGATCAAACTTCACTCTGTCCCTGAATGGGGACGCACTCTCATGAGCCAATTACACCACACGGCTGCTGAAATCAACAGTCTCCGTGGACAAATCCAGAATGATGAATCAGAAGCATACCGCATCTTTATGCAAATGCAAAATGATTATCACAAGATCGAATCCAACCTCAATCTTGCAATCTCTCAAGCCCAGCAACATGCGGCAGATGCTACAGGAGCCCACTTCAACCTCACAACAACCCAGTTTGCAGAAGTTGCTACTGCCCACATGGCCTTGAGAAGGCATGTGGAAATGATTACCATAAATGCTGCGGAAAATGAGGAACGAAGACAAAAAGTGCTCCAGGATTTTGCTCAACAAATGGAAGCAAATCAGAACATCTGGGTGGATTACCACAAGGATCAGGCAGCTAAGCAAGAAAAATTTAACAACGACTGTCAACGATGGGCCTCTGAGATGAACACCAGAGAGGCGAAGGCCAGAGTAGACCAAGAAAAGGTCAAAAAGGATTTACAAAAGTTGAAACGTCTCCAGGAACAGCTACAACAGGATCACATCAATGCCTCAGCTGTTTCCCAGCAGGAACGAGAAGACATGCGACGATCATTTCGAGAAGAACTCCATGCAATTGGAGAAGAACTGAAGGTCCAATTCCAATCAGCACAACAGTCCCGCAAGGATATCGATGTACCCTCGGTCATCGATAGCATCCTAAAGCAACATGCCCAGCAGGGAAGAATTCCCCTCCCGAACAGTGATGACCCAGAGTCAGAATATGACCTCCCACATTCCCCACAAAATGAGCAATCGGGAAGAGGCTCAATCCGAAGTAGAAGGACCACCGAATCCAGAGACAGTAGCCCACCAGGAGGAAGGATACCCCCCCCAGGGCCTCCACCTGGAGGAAGTAGCTCCAGCTCCTCCAGCTCAGACTCAGAATCAGATAGACCTAAGGATTTAGGGCAGGAGATATCAAGACTCATTCGTGCCCTACGGAAGAAGGACAAAAAGAATCGCATCACCAAGCGACCAGAAGCAATTGTTCTAGGAAAAGCTCCCAAGATGAAGGAACCAGAGGTTTTCGATGGGGATAGAGAAAATTACATCCCATGGATGAAAGCAGTCAAGGAATATATGACTGTGCGATCTATCGACTTTAATACCGATGCAACCCGAATCCACTGGTTGGGCTCCCTCCTAAAGGGAGATGCCCGCCAATGGCACCAAAACCGTGTCGATACTACTGAGAAGGAATTACGCCCTGACACCTGGCCCTCATACACTGCAGCAATGGACCACTATTTCCGTGACCCCCACCAGAAGCGCAACTACACCAACAAGATGGCCAGGCTGCATTGGAAGTACAAACCTGGATGCCATAAGACTGGCCTCCCAGCAGATCAATGGGGAATCAGGATGGCCATCTACCAAGAGAAGGCCCAAGTTGAAGGAGAGGTCCAGAGAGAAATTTACGATCAGGCATTCCCAGAGGATCTGGCCTGCCAGGCATGGACAGATGTTCAAGACTTGGATGACCCAAAGTATGAGTGTTTCAAGGCCAGACTCATCAAGCTTGCAACTGCGAAAGAAGAACATCGGAACATGCATGAAAAGCCACTGCTCCACATTTATCAGGCCTCCTCTGAACCTAAACAGGAGAAGGAAAAGCGAAAGCGAGATGAAGACAAAAAATCCAACCGTGGTAAAACTAAAGAGACAACTCGCACACCCAAGGGCGACCAAGAAAGGAAATTCCAAAACAACCGCGAAGCATTGGCTGGGGTCCCCCAGGCTGAAATCGACCAACACAAAGCAGACAAGGCCTCCTGCTGGCGCTGTGGCCGAAATAGCCACCACACCCTAGAATGCTTTGCGAAGAAGACCTCAAAAGGAACCGAACTGACCACCACAGTGGCTGCAGTCACAAAGAAGGCTAAACGCCAACGACCATCAGAAGATTCCGAAGATGAAAAGGAGGAGACAGAGGAACCCATATCCAAGCGGCCAAAGAATGTCGCCACAGTGACCCAGACAAAATCAGAGTTAGCCCCTGAAACAGCAAGAAGGGTCTGGGAAGTAGAGACCTCCGATCTCTCGGATTTAAACTAGGAAAGCCTCGAAGGATACGCAGAGGCATCCAAGAACGGGAAGACGTATCAAGTTCTCAAAAGATATCAGTCGCTGGAGTAAAACGCACCAAAAATCAAGAAACCCAAAAACAATCTAAAAAATTAAAACCTAATAAAAAAGAACCTGAGACGAAACTGCAGCTGGCCAACAACAGACCACCCCGAGTTGGTTCCAGACCAATTGTCCAAATGCATCTTTCAGTACCTGGACAAAGGAAAAGGAGTGTCCAAGTGATGTTTGATACCGGTGCAGCCATACCAATCATCAGCTCCAAATTTATTAAGGCAAATAACCTACCAATGATCACTCGCAATAACCCATTACGAATCAATGGAGCAGATGGTCGCCCCTTATCAGGTGCTGGGGAAGCATTTACACATTCCTTGCTACTTCAGTACAAATACCACTACACCAGAGAAACCTTCGAGGTCATGCCCCTAGAATCAGGCACCGACATAATCCTACCCTGTTGGTGGATGGCAAAGCATCAACCCAACAAGTTTTGGGGAAAACCAGAAGACATCACACTAGACTCCGAATTCTGTAAACAACACTGCACCAAGGCAGCGGCACAAGAATTCTCCCTCACAATGGATAGAGACATCCTCCACCACTATGATGCCACAATAATTGGTTACATTGCAGCAGTCAACTCCGACACCAATGAAATAGACCCTGCCACAATTGTACCCAAGAAGTTCCAACAGTACGTCGAGGTTTTAGGCAAAGAACTTGCAGATAAACTCCCAGATCACAAACCCTATGATCATGCAATAGATCTAAAGGAGGGTGAACAACCACCATGGGGACCAATGTATCCCCTCAATGAAACAGAACTACAAGCGCTGCGGGATTACCTCAAGGAAATGTTAGAATTAGGAAAGATCCGCCCATCGAAATCACCAGCTGCAGCACCAATCATCTTCGTCCCAAAGGCCCATGGCCGAGGCCTCAGATTGTGCGTCGATTATCGCGGCTTGAATAAAGTCACCATTGCCAACAGATATCCCTTACCGATCATGTCAGAACTCCAAGATAGGGTCAGAGGTGCCAAAATATTCACCAAGATTGACCTCAAAAATGGATACAACTTGATTCGGATCAAACCAGGCGACGAATGGAAAACGGCATTTAAAACACGGTATGGACTACATGAATACACCGTTATGCCCTTTGGGTTATCCAATGCCCCTGCAACCTTCCAGAATATGATGAACCACATTTTTCGAGACTTGCTGGACCAAGGATTGATTGTATACTTGGACGACATTCTGATCTATGCCGAAACAGAAGAAGAACATGACCGCATTGTCATGGAAGTGTTGAAACGTCTAGCAGAGAATGGGCTAGCCATATCCCAGGACAAATGTTTTTGGTCAACCAACCGAGTTGACTTCTTGGGGTATGTTATCTCAAAGGATGGTATCGAAATGGCCCAAGACAAAGTTCAATGCATTCGGGATTGGGAACGACCAAGAAGTCTAAGGGATGTACAGTCATTTATTGGCTTCGCGAATTTTTATCGTCGATTTATAAGAGAATTCTCAAAAGTTGCTAAACCCCTTAGTGATTCAATGAAGGGATCACCAAAGGACTGGATCTGGACAGACGCAATGACAGAGGCATTCGAGCAACTAAAAAACTGCTTTACGACTGCACCCATCCTCACACACTTCAATCCACAACAAGAATGCATCGTCGAGACTGATGCATCTGACTTTGCACTGGGTGGCACATTGTCACAAAATGCAGAAGACAAAAAGCTACACCCAGTCGCCTTCCACTCCAGAAAGTTCTCACCAGCTGAAATTAACTACGAAATTCATGACAAGGAATTACTGGCGATAGTTGATTGTTTTAAGACATGGCGAAGATATTTAGAAGGATCACTCCACACGGTCCAGGTATTTACCGACCACAAAAACCTTGAGTATTTCATGACAACCAAGGTTCTCAACAGAAGGCAGGCACGCTGGGCCCAGGAACTGGCCGGTGTGGACTTCAAAATTTTTTATAGGAAAGGAACAAGTAATGGCAAGCCAGATGCATTATCGAGGCGCCCGGAGTATCGCCCTGAAAAGGGGGGAGGTGGAAACCAGCCAATACAGACTGTCTTGCATGAAAAACACTTCGACACCATCTCAGCAATCAGTACTGGAGGAGAAGGAATGGTGTTCTGTTGCTCAGCAGTTCAGCTGGGTTATTTGGCATCATCAGTATCGAAATGGACAAAGGAATTTGAGCAGGAAGTAAGAGAGGCAGGACAACAGGACGCAGCATACTACCAGGCCTTAGAGGAACTGAGTGGAAGCGCGCAAGAAATAGAAGGAAAGGAAAGGATTTTAGAACTACAGGATGGATTACTATATCGCAAGGGATTGCTTTGGGTCCCTGAGAATGCACGACATGCGATTTTACATACCGAGCACAACAGCGCAGTAGCCGGACACTTTGGTCAAGACAAAACGATCGAGTTGATCCGACGCAACTTCTGGTGGCCTAAGATGGACCAAGAAATTATTGAATATGTCAGAAGTTGTTTAGAATGTCAGAAGGATAAGGCATCACGCCACAAGCCATATGGCCTGCTCTCACCATTAGAGCTTCCATACGCACCATGGACATCAATTGCCATGGACTTCATCACAGACCTCCCCTTGTCTGAAGACTGTGATCAATTATGGGTCATTGTAGACAGATTTACAAAGATGGCCCACTTCATACCACTCAAGAAGGATCAAAAGACAGCGGAACACCTAGTAAAGATATTCGCCAGGGAGATATGGAGATTCCATGGCATCCCAACCGACATTATCTCGGACCGCGACTCCCGCTTTACCTCCACAGAATGGAAACAATTCCTTGGTATACTGGGGATACGACCACGAATGAGCACATCCTTTCATCCACAAACAGATGGCCAAACAGAAAGGATCAACCAGACAATTGAGGCATACCTACGGTCATTCACAAATTATGAGATGGATGATTGGGTTGGACTCCTACCCATGGCTGAATTTGCCTACAACAATTCGGTAACCCAAGCCACTGGCATGTCACCCTTCTTCGCCAACTATGGCCGACACCCAGGTTGCACCCAATCCAAGTACAATACCAACTAGCGAGGATACTCAGGATGGATACATCAACCACATCCTTTCAGTTCAAAGTCTAGTTACGAAGAACCTAAAAGCAACAAGGAAAGAATGAAGAAGTAGGCAGACACAAACGCAAGGATGCTCCAGAATTCAAGGTTGGGGACCTAGTCATGTTAGATGGAAGGAACATCCAGACCAGACGCCCAAACATAAACTGGACCACAAGAAGCATGGCCCCTTCGCAATAGAGAAAGTAATCTCTCCAACAGCCATGCGACTATCACTACCCAGAAAATGGAAGATCCACAACACCTTCCATGTATCCTTACTCGAACCATACAACAATGGGACCAGACCTCCGCCTGATCTATTAAAAATCATTGATGAATGTGATGACATTGAAGGCAATGAGGAATGGGAAATAGAAGAAATCTTATCGAGTAGGAAAGTCAAGGGGAAAGTCCTTTACCGAGTCAGATGGAAAGGATATCCACTTAAGAAGGATCATACAGAAGAACCGTATGAATGCTTCATAGTAGGTGGCCTGCAGTCACTCCGAGAGTTCCACTCAAGGAATCCAGGCATTGCCGAGGGACCAACGTGTTTAAACAACCAACTATCTCAAGATACCTTTCCTCTATGAGGTTTTAATGGTCTTGGGATAGAAAACATGTTGGTGGATGAAGGGGTTGGAGGACTTCATCAAAAATCCCGTTTCATAATCATATTGCTAAGAATTCATAAGCCAAGAATCTCAGTTAATGATTCCGGGTCGAAATCTTATAAGGGGGGAGGTAGTGTCATACCCCACCTTTAAGACACATTTTAAGAATGGGGATTCTTACTAAGTAATGACTCAAGCCATAAGGCAAGAGCCATTACTAACCACCCTTCATCCACTTCCCGCAGGAAGTAGGGATAATGGGGGGCCAGGAAAAAAGTCAGCATCATAAAGGGTTGGGAACCCGGGGTAGCCTCAGGAGGGACAGTTTCCGATCAACGGCTGAGGTTTCTAATGCCCAGCCGTATCCTGGGGAACGTACCGCTGATGTTGACAAAAACCTGGAATACTTATAGCCTGGGCAACTGTGGTTCTTACTTGCCACAAGTCCAAGAGGACTACCCTCCGCCGAAATGCTTCGCCGTATTCGAACGTTGTGCCGTGTCACACAGGACCACCCCAACAGGCAGGCATAGAAGGGGCTGGGACAAGAAAACAGGAGGAGAATGAATAAGAATTGAGATCGAGGAGGAGGAGTTCGCCGTATATGACTGAGTCTGCCGGAATGGATAGAGGAAGGTCGAAGGAAGTCAAGGTCGATGATGAGGATGAAGGATTGATGGACGAGGAAAGATTGTAGGATATTTAAGAATGAATTAAATGAACACTACGACTGAGTGCCAAGTCCAAGATCAAGAATCATGTGATACCGAGGAAGCTCAGCGGAGATGATCGGAACCCGAAGGAATCATACCGAACGTCATTATGATAACACATGCGATAGCGGAGTCTAGTCGGCGAAGGAGATAAGGATTGTCTTAGGCGATAAAGACCAATACGAGGTGCATTAACCCTGAGGCAGCCGACAATACAGGAAACCTTATCCAAAGGCAGCCTTCGATCAGCACGATATGACGAGACTGGATGCATACAGACAAACGGAAAGATAAGATGAAACCTATCGGAAGCCACAGGCGGCCCGGATAACATCTACCGTGGTGGAGTGTTGGCAGGCATACAGACGGCACAGGAAGCCGCAGCCCCAGATAAGGACGGATCAAGAGATCCGGCAAACAAGTTGAACACTTCACCAGAGCTGGCGACATATGCATGAGATGAGATATGCGCTCGAATGCCCTATGAAGGCGATATTATTAGAAATAATATATCGGCAAACGACGGGATTAGAAGCGACATATGCACGATACGGCCGAGAGGATCACCAAGTGTCATCCGATTGGTTTGGGAACATTTTGGGGGCGTTTGTGCTGAAAAAAATCGAAATACGGAATTTGTATGCGAAAAATATCATGATTGCATGCTCTCTACCAACGTCAACCAGTACTTGGCGTTCCGACCACCGCAACGTACCCGGTGGGTATATGAGTGGGGGAGCTCAAGTCAGAAAATATAAAATATCCAAAAGCCCCCCACTCGAAGAAGCGATCATCCAGCAGAAGACCCACAATTGTCCCATCAACTACGACCAAGTCCCAGAAAGATATTAGTATCTTATACTCGATTATTTACACAATACTCGAAAGACCATACAACCAAGACCCTCTTCAATACCTAAGACCCTCACTGATTGCTGTTCACACTTGGACACAATTAAGAACGACGATCTCAAAACGCTCCCTGAGATAAGCAGGAGAGTTTAAGATTATAACACGTTATTACTTATCATCCCTTCGAGAATCCCCAGAGAAGTACATAATTCCCATCATTGGAATTATTACTTCTCATTTTTCTTTTTCGGAGATATTGAGGTTACCCTACCGTCGGTCACGAGACAACCCCCGGTTAACATCCATCACCCAAAACTTCTCAACATACTTATCACAACAGACTTCATTGTTGCATCATTGACATTATACAGTAGCTCTATGATCATATCTTGATTAGGGGGGTTACCTTGAGCAGCTGCCACACTTCTGTATCCCAGTACTTGGCATTCAGTTCTGCGAGGAGTGGAGTACAGAATGATGAGAACAGAGTCAATGCATTGTTGTTTTGGCCTTGGGCAGTCCCCTGAGGTGATGAAGTCTCCTCTTGCTGCAGCCTGGAGCTCATCATCACCATCATCATCTTGCTGTTCTTGGTTTCCACCAGCGGAGCCACCTTGAGGAGGACAGGGTGTCTCAAACGGCATTCTGGTCAGATTGCGTGGGGGCCAAGGCTGTATGGCAGTTCCATCGGCAAATTCGAAGCATTCCGCGAGTATCAGGAGTTCTGTTGTCCTCATCAACCAGTCATTGCAGTTTTTGCTACCCAGGTTAACTATATTTGGGGCTCTCTTCACTGGAGAGAAGCCATGGTTAATTCTCTTTGATGTCAGATAGGATCATGAGGGGATATCGGTGGAAGGTTTGGTCGACTTGGAGAGATTTCGGAGGGATACTATGCTAATTTTGCGATAGTTATCGAAATGTGATCATATCGAAGTCGGAGTGTTGTCGAGTAAGGTCTATGAGGCGCAACTAGGTTATGCCAGGCTCATAACCTAACGAATTCGGAGGTCGTATTCTATTCAACGAGAGGAGAAGAAGCTTCAACGATGGGGTTCTATTGAAGGAATTTACATGATCTTATATAGACAGAATACAGGGAAATTGACACATTTACAGAAAGAAAAGAAGCATTACCTAATTAGTCCCTCCAAATTCCTCCAAATCGGCCCAATTACTTCGTAAACGCTTCCCGATTCTCCGTCGATGTATGACGTGACATCTCCAGCCATGTGGCAACTCCGAGCCTTACGTGGTAAGAGTTGAGAGCACCGGATAAATGATAGCGAACGACGGCGAGAGCTTCGGAGTTGACAACGATAATGCCGTTGGATTCCGTCATTTCCCCTTGTCCAACAAAATTCTTCAATGCCGTCTACTTACCCGTGTGTTTCTTCCGGTTACCAATTACCAAGAACAGTTGCTTCCGGCCCCCAGCAAGTATCTTGCAACGTCTGTCAATCGCGATCCTGTTGGCTAATCTCAACATCTACAGTGATTCAATCATGTGTCAATGTTTAACCGGCATGATTAACACCGTCATAATATCAACCATCCACATTAAAACCCCGCTGAAACCCCGCAAGCTGTAGGAAGCATGAATCCTCATCTTCAATCCCCCCCGACCCTCAATCTAACCCAACAATTCCCGACAATTCCGATAATTTTCATACTCCCCATAATCACCAATCTCCAACCTAAACGCAACCCAAAAAGAATGACCTCCGAATCATCCCTCATGTTGCTCCCAACCCTCTTCAGTCTCAAAGGCAAAACGATCGTCGTAACCGGCGCTGCACGGGGATTAGGACTTGCCCAATCTCTTGCGCTGATTGAAGCTGGCGCGACTGGTATTCTCCTGCGTCCTCATGACGCTCTCCCCCTCCTCATCGCCTCTCCCTCCTTCCCCATCACTAGACCATCGTCACCAGTCTGCTAACACCCCCCAGTCCACGCGCTTGACCTCCTCCCCTCATCCACCCTTCTCTCTCCCCCACCGGGCTACAACTACCATAGCATCAACATCCTCTCCCCCTCTCTTGGTCCTCTCATCAACTCCCTCGGTCCAATTCACGGGTGCATAGCCGCCGCAGGAATCAACCAAGAAACACCAGCGTTATCTTATACCGAAGAAGATTTTTCGAGGATGATGGCTGTGAATGTTACCGGTGTGTTATGACTTGTCAAGCGGTTGCTAGGGTGATGGTTAAGTATGGGACTAGGGGGAGTATGGTAGTTATTGCGAGCATGAGTGGGAGTATTGCTAATAGGGTAAGTGATGGTGAGGGGTGTATTTTGTTTGTTTGATGATGTCATTACTACTAGCCCTCTCCATGACTCCTGTCCTACTGCTTAATTCTTGCTGCTTGCGGTGCGAATACCAATGCTAACCACACTTCATAGGTCTAATCTGCTCCGCCTACAACGCCTCCAAAGGGGCCGTAAAACAACTTGCCAAGAATCTCGCCAGCGAATGGGGGTCCCGAACACGGGATCCGGGTAAACTCCATTTCTCCTGGGTATATAGTTACAGATATGGTTGAGCAACTGCTTGCTACAAAACCGGAACGTAGACAGGAGTGGGCGGATCAGAATATGTTGAAACGACTTAGTAAGCCGGAGGAATTTAGGTGAGCAATGAGCTTCTTCTTTGGTTTACGAAGAGGGGAGAAGGGTGATGAGATAAAGAGAGAGAAGGCTGATGAGAATGATTTGCTACAACAGTGGTGCGGCGGTTTTCTTGTTGAGCGAGGCGAGTTCGTTTATGACGGGGGGCGGATTTGGTGATTGATGGAGGGCACTCGGCTTGGTAGTCATTAGATGTCACTCGTACCAAGGGTTATTGTATCGTGTTGCATTAACGAGTACCTCTCATTAATGGAATCTCTGGATTTCGTCTGTAGTTGTTGTTCTTTGTCATGTAGGAAGTACAAAATGTTACTTTTGTGGAGGACTATCTGGCGTATTTACGGTCCACTTGCACCATGAAGAAACAGCTGCTGAGCTGTGAACATATTTCTGGCAGACTCATCAACTCTCCCAACAAAAGAAACGGCATTCGACAAAAATGATCACTGCAGGGGTCGAACCTGCGACCTTGGCGTTGACAAGATTGCTTATTAGCACCACGCTCTAACCAACTGAGCTAAGCGACCAGTACTGTTTGTTGATTGCCGTTAGTTAATCTCCTCTATTATTTATTCATCTAATCCCAGCTCGTGCGGAACCCCCTCCGCCTTTTGCCCGGGCCATCTTGTTGTGCTTAGCGTGCTACCATCTCTAACGGCCAAGCTGTCACACAGACGATCTATTTTGGGATGGAGTTTGAGCTGTTGCGCGGTTGAGCTTGTTGTAGTGGTGGGAGATGGGGGAGATGCGATAGAGTTGATGATGGATGGTGATGATGATAATTATAATATTTCGAATGAATTTACTCGAATTATCGCGATTATTTTTCTGGTATTCCAGTCGTGATTGTCCCTAATTTCGTCGCGTCGTCATTTCCATCCAAAACGGAATGAACCATCTTCTCACAGGGGCCGACACACGCAACACACTTGGAAGCGACAGGCGACAACCAAGGCGCAGCGCAGCATCACCACACAAAGGAGACGGCGACACGACGACACAACAGGAGTATCTCCAACTCCTCGACACTCACTTGAATCGCGATTTCAAATTCACTCGCCTTTCGCTTCATTCAATCGCTGAAATCACGACATACCCTCGCTTCCCACCAGCTGCGCAAGACAGGAGGCGACGCTCGTTTCCCTGCTACTCCAAGACTCTCGATCGACAACCTCTTTCTGGGCGCTTTGAGCTGGTCGCAGGTTGCTCTTGTCGCTCGTTCGAAACACGCAACATCTTATTTGAACTCGATCCAGTCACCCCTATCGACACATCGCGGAAAGTCCGCACAAACACGAAGCCATGAAGCTCTCCAAGTTATTGTCGCTGCTACCCATAGCATCCCTCGCCTCGGCCATCGACTTGACAGTCACCGACTCCGGTTCGTGTCCTCTCCGTTACTATCGGCCGTCTACTAACCCCCCATAGCCTCCATCAAAAAAGCCGCCGGTATCGCCGCCTCAAAGCTCCGCGCTCTCTACCCCAACACTGAATCATGGTTCATTCCCGGCGAATTCGGACTTATCCAAACCGCCGACGGTAAAAACAACCAAGGTTACTACTGGTGGGAAGCTGGAGCAGCAATGGGAGCTTGGGTAGATTACTGGTACTATACCGGGGACACAGCCTACAATGATATCGTCACGGAAGCCTTGCTGTTCCAGGTGGGTCCAGATAGAGATTATCAGCCACCGAATCAAACGCTTGCTCTTGGAAATGATGATCAGGCTTTCTGGGCTATTGCTGCTATGAGTGCGGCCGAGAGAGGATACCCCGATCCGCCGAAGGATAAACCCCAGTGGCTTGCGTTGGCGCAGGCTGTGTTCAACAGACAGGCAAAGAGATGGGATACAGCGGCTTGTGAGGGAGGGTTGAGATGGCAGGTGTTTCCTCCAACAAGGGATACGA